>CAJQZJ010027415.1:5781752-5831496 GCA_907164525.1 Lophiomys imhausi | reverse complement strand
CCACACTGATGTAGAACTTTAGTTCCACTGTCCACACTGATGTAGAATTTTAGTTCCGCTTTCCATACTGATGTAGAGTTGCAGGCATGGTTACTGAACACCCAGAAGGTCAGTTCTGAAGAATAAGTCATGCTTTAAAATATAGGTGGGTGGGACTGGAGAGATGGCTCAGCAGTTAAGAGCACTGACTGCTCTTCTAGAAGACCTAGGTTCAATTCCCAGCACCCACAAGACAGCTCACCACTGTCTGTAACTCCAAAATCTGACAACCTGACACAGACATACATACAGGCAAAATACTAATCCAATAAAGTAAATAAATAAATCTTATTTTTGAAAAATGTAGGTGGGTGCCATGTAGGTGGGTGCCGTGTAGGTGGGTGCCGTGTAGGTGGGTGCCGTGTCACACTTACTTACATAAAGCAGAGATGGAGAACTAAGTAAACAAATAAATGTGTATTGGACATGCATGTTTTATTCTTTAAGCCAATTTTTGTAAATGTTGCCAAGAAAAGATTAATAACAAGAGAATTTTATTGACTTAAATCAAGGTTTGCCATCAATGCACTGAACCTTGAGATCAGATATTTTTAAATTTTTTAATTTTTTTTTTTAGGTTTATTGAGACAGAGTTTCTCTGTGCAGCCCTGGCTGCCCTGGAACTCACTCTGTAGACCAGGCTGGCCTTGAACTCACAGAGATCCACCTGCCACTGCCTCCTGAGTGCTGGGATTCAAGGCATGTGCCACCACGCCCGACAATTACAGACACCTATGAACTGCCATGTGGATGCTGGGATTTGAACCCGGGACCTTTGGAAGAACAGCCAGTGCTCTTAACCGCTGAGCCATCTCTGTAGTCTCAATTTTTAAATATTTTTAATTTTAAAATATTTGAGATATTTTAATATCCTTTAATCATATACACATGGCTATGGCATGCGATAGACATATGATCTCAGTCTCATTCTTCATAACCCCTGGTGATTTATATCAGCCCTCTGTTATGCAAGTTCCCTCTACCACAGAGAAGCCCTTCTTTGATCAGATATCTTTCCCATTACTTCCTTTTTAACATTTTCTTCTCTTATTTACTGGTTCCCTTTCACTTTATGTCCTTTCTTAATGTCATGAGGTATGATCACATTAACAAATATTGATATCAATTCACTTTTAAAAGATGAATGAAAACTACATTTATGATATAATATGACAAATTTAGATTACTTGTCTATACATTGTTAAACTATAAGGCTTTCATTTGTTGCATATTCCCAGGCAGACTTCATCACCACTTGGATTTGTCAAGGCAAGTCATCACTGCCTTTGGCACTGTGAATTGGCATTGTGGATAAAAGGAGACAAATTGTCTTTTCCTTTCTTGGGGTGGTTATCCTTCTCTCTTAGAGCTTCCCTGTCAAATCTTCCCCTTTCTCCCTGTTTCCCACTTCTCTTTCCCTGGTCCAGCACTAGAGTTTATCTCCTGGCCCACAGTCCTCCACATAGGTACCTTGTCCAGACCTGGCTTCAGGATTGCATGCATAGGAGCCAGCCACTGCTCCTCAGAATAAAATATCAGTATGCTTCAAGTTTCTCTCCATTTAATTTGATGTTGGCCACTGGCCTGCTGTATATTGCCTTTATTATTTCTAGGTACGGTCCTTATATGCCTGTTTCCTCCAGGACTTTTAGCATGAAGGGGTGTTAGATTTTGCCAAATGTGTTTTCAGCATCTGGTGAGATTATCATGTGACTTCTTTCTTTCAACTTGTTTATATGGTGAATTACGTTGATGGATTTTCGTATGTTGAACCATCCCTGCATTCCTGAGATGAAGCCTACTTGATCATGGTGTATGATACTTTTGATGTGTTCTTGGATTCGGTTTGCCAGTATTTTATTAAATATTTTTGCATCTATGTTCATGAGGGAGATTGGTCTGAAGTTCTCTTTCTTTCTTGGGTCTTTGTTTGGTTTAGGAATCAGGGTAACTGTGGCCTCATAGAATGAGTTTGGCAGTGTTCTTTCTGATTCTATTTTGTGAAAGAGATTGAAGGGTTTTGGTATTAGCTCTTCTTTGAAGGTCTAGTAGAATTATGTGCTGAAACCATTTGGCCCTGGGCTTTTTTTGGTTGGGAGATTTTTAATGACTGTTTCTATTTCCTTAGGGGTTATAGGGCTGTTTAATCTGTTAACTTGATCTTGATTTAACTTTGGTAGGTGGACTCTATCAAGAAAATTGTCCATTTCACTTAGGTTTTCAAATTTGGTGGAGTATGGATTTTCAAAGTAGAACCTAAAGATTCTCTGGATTTCCTCAATATCTGTTGTTATTTCTCCCTTTTCATTTCTGATTTTGTTGATTTGGGTTTTTTCCCTCTGTCTTTTAGTTAATTTGGCTAAGAGTTTGTCTATTTTGTTGACTTTCTCAAAGAACCAACTCTTAGTTTCATTGAAACTGCTAGCCCCTTTACCCCATCCTTTCTTCACAGCTGACTGTCAAGTGGCCAAATGAAATCAGTTTTCAAACCAAACCCAAATAAAACTCACATAGTAGACCTTTATTTTTTTAGCCTGCAGAAATGCCTTAGCTACACCTCTTTCATGTCCCCTCAGCTTCCCGGGAAGCCACACACCCAAGACATAAAGCTCTGACCCGCCCTCATTTTCCCCACCTATTTGCAGCACAGATCTCAGCAAAGTCACAAAAGACAAGATGTTCTGAACAATATAGGGGGCATAAAAGCACTCAGGTGGCAGAATTCCTCTGTCATGCACAAATAAGCTCTCCTAAAAACTTTAAAAACCACACATAATAGACTCAAAAACCTTCACTCTATCCTTTGGCCCTCTCAATGATCAATGTAATCATAGTACTTTTTTTTAATATGCTGTCATGTGCTGCAAGCTGTCAGCTGTGCTACTATATAATCTGTCTATACGATGTTTGTCATTTTATGTTCAAAAGCTAAATAAGATTGAGAGCTATGCATAATATAATTTAGGCTAATATTACCATCCCTATTATTTTTTAAGATGTGCACATACAGTGTACATGTATAGCCATTAGTATGTATGTATACACAAATACTTAAGGTAATTTCATTTTTAACATTATACAAATGCCAAGTGTGGTGGCATGTGCCTTTAATCCCAGCACTAGGGAGGCAGGTGGATCTCAGTGAGTTCAAGGCCAGCCTGGTCAACATTATTGAGTTCCAGAACAGCTAGAGCTATATAGTGAGAGATTATCTCAACCAAAACAACAACAAATAAACAATACATAAAATAAAAATAAATAAGAGACAAAGGCAAATTAATCTATGTGAGTTCGAGGCCAGCCTTGTCTACAAACTGAGTCCAGGACAGCCAGGGCTCTGTTGTACAGAGAAACCCTGTGTCGAAAAACCAAAAATTAAAAAAATAAAAATAAAAACTATACAACCTGCTCAAAGATCTTTGGTTGAGGGACATCTGGGTTGCTTCCAGTTTCTAGCTATTATGAATAAAGCTGCTATGAACATAGTTGAGCTGATGTCCTTGTGGTTTGGTGAAGAATATTTTGGATATATGCCCAGGAGTGGTATGGCTGGTCATTAATGGCCAAGAATCACTTGAAGAAATGCTCAACATACTTAATCACCAGAGAAATGCAACTCAGGACAACTCTGAGATTCCATCTCACTCCTGTCAGAATGGCTAAGTTCAAAAACTCAAAAGACAGCATATGCTGGCAAGGTTGCGGAAGAAAGGGAACACTCCCACATTGCTAGTGGGAGTACAAACTTGTACAACCACAATGGAAATCAGTCCAGCGATATCTTAGAAATCTTGGAATAGCTCTACCTTAAGACAATACTTTTTATATTGTCAAAAAACTCAATTTGCTCTAGGAAAGACATTATCTGCCAAAAAAAAAAGTAGTGCCCCAGTGTTAGGATTAGGGCAGGGCTCTGTTCTTATCTTTCCAGGAGATTAAAAGCATCCATCTAAGGAGTCCAGGGACAACTGGACAACTGAAACTTCAGAAGAAAAGGGATCAGACCCCAAAAGAAGACAAGTAGCCCAGATGATCCAGCCTTGCAGACTTCCTCAATAGTTGTTTCCTCAAAAATCTACAACTAGAACAACTCAAAATGGCTAACTAAGATGTTTCTGCCCCACAGACTGTTCCAGCCAGAACTTCAGTAAAGCCCTGAAGTTCAGTCTCTGACTACAAACTTCTTAGGGCATTTAAATAGCTGATCACAAAAGGACTGAACATTAAATGTTACTATTAACTTGCTTAACCATTTTTCCATTCTTATTTGGGCCCCCAAACAGGTTTCCTACATAACAAATCAGCAGGAAGTAATTTTAAGAGAGTGACGTTCCATTCCTAGAAGGTGGGGTGGGTGATTTTATTTTATTTCCCCCTTTGGTCATTTGATGGATTATAGATGTTTGTTGTTATTTAGGGGGATTGGTTACAAGTTGCTAAATGGTCTTGTTAAATAGGTTTTTGAGGTTAGACTCAGGGATTTCTCTCTTTTTCTTTTCTCTATCCTTCTTTCTCTCCTATGTAGGGGGGAAAAGACTTGAAAAAATGGGATATAGACATAATATAGGAATGATAAAGAAAAAGATAGATTATTGAATATGCTCTTATATCTTTGTATATTGATAGAACATTAAGATTATATTTGGCTATATTGGTATTAATCTTTGTGTATTGATACAAAATTAAGGTTAACCCTTTTTAAGGTATTGTACCTATCTAATGTTTAAAAATGCAATGTGAAGTTCTGGCCTTTTGATAGCAACTGTCACAAACTGTTTAGGATTAAGAAATGCCAACTAATAGTCATTCAAACATGTCATTGTGTTAGGTACTAGTGTAGTGTATCACAGATGTTTTCTTTTCTTTTCTTTCTTTTTTTTTTTTTTGAGACAGGGTCTCTCTGTGTTGCCCTGGCTGTCCTGGAACTCACTCTGTAGACCAGGCTGGCCTTGAACTCACAGAGATCCACCTGCCTCTGCCTCCCAAGTGCTGGGATTAAAGGTGTGCACCACCACACCCAGCAATTACAGACAGCTGTGAACTGCCATGTTGGTGCTAGGATTTGAACCCCGGTCCTTCAGGAAGAGCAGCCAGTGCTGCTAAGCCATCTCTCCAGCCCCTACAGATGTTTTCTAACTTAATCAGAAATCAAGTTGCTAAGAGACAAGCAACATTTGCTTATCCAAATATATGGAGATAGATAGGTGGTCTTCAAAAACCTCAAAAGATCTGTAGAATATGACATTCAAAGATGTTTTCTTAAGATTTTTTTGATATTGACTCATGTCAGCTCCCGACAGTACCTCCCATTCTACTCCAAGTTGATGATGAGCATAAAATAATCTCCATTTGGAGATAGCTGCATTAGTGGCAAGCTTGTCACTGGGCAAGAGAAAGCCCTTGCTTCAACTGTAGACAGAATGCTGTCCGAAAAGGGCAAAACTTGGAAGCAGGGAAGTCGACAGCCTAGCTCTGCCAAGACAGGGTAGGCAAGTCCTTCATAATTCCTGCTTTACAATCAATGTCTGTCAGAGATACTGGGCCAAAAGGCTGAAGATAGATGCTCCAATTTTGTTGAGAGAAATTGGGAACTGTCCAGGCAGCCAGTTGTCTGTCATTTCTTAGTTTTGGAACCCTCTTTACTCAGATATATTTATCCTTCTCAGGTCTCTGATGTGGTTGAAGACTAGATAGTTATGGTCTCACAGTTAGATTTTAAGTTGTTTAGGAATTAAAAGGAAGTTCTAGGTCTAAGAAGATGTTTTTAAGTTGGTAATGCAAGTTAGGATGGAAACTGAGTTAGGTATAGAACTTTAAACAGGCCAGGTGTGGTGGCGCACACCTTTAATCCCAGCACTTGGGAGGCAGAGGCAGGTGGATCTTTGTGAGTTCAAGGCCAGCCTGGTCTACAAAGTGAGTCCAGAACAGCCAGAGCTGTTACACAGAGAAACCCTGTCTCGAAAACCAAAAAAAAAGAACTTTAAACAGAATATTGATATCAGTTGCCAAATATGTATGGACTAGACATTGGGATGTATGTTATGCCTTATAATTTTCATAACTGTGGCTTAATTGTTCTTATTTTTTTGTACTGTATTTACTGTTATAAGAAAAAAAAAAGCCTGTTATTGAACCAAAAAGGGAGCGCTGCTGGGGAGAAATTAGAAACACCTTAAATTAAAAAACAACAACAAGAAAGCAGATAGAAGGGTGAGGGGGAAGTGGATAGGAAGGGGGGACTGGGGGGGGGGACTTTGACTGAGATGTAACTTGAAGAAATAAATAAATGTTAAAAAAAAGAAATATCCCAAGTAACTGAATATTTCTCCCATTTTAATGCTTCTTAAATACTTGTATAAATAAATCTTTTTAAATTGCTTAAAATATTTAGTACTTTACTTGATATGTTCCCATGTCATGAAATAATATGCCAACCTTAGTTTTTGTTGTTTTGTTTGTTTTTCGAGACAGGATTTCTCTGTGTAGCACTGGCTGTCCTGGAACTCACTTTGTAGATCAAGTTATCCTGGAACTCATAGAGATCTGCCTGATTCTGCCTTTCAAGTTCCGAGATTAAAGGCGTGTGCCACCATCACCCAGCCAACGTTAGTTTTAATGTCCAACATTATGGACAGGCATAGTGATACATGCTATATAGAGAGATCCTGTCTCAAACAAACAAAAGGAATATTATGTCCTTTCACTAATTATGGTTTTGTTATGACTGCTTGCTTACCCAGAACTCCTATCTTCTTAGAATCCAATTTCATGTTTAAAATAATTCAAGTGTTCAATTTTTTCATTATTCAGTACAATTTGTACAAAATAAATCTACATGTTTGAGGTTTTGGGTTGATTTTGTTTGGTTTTGATTTGTCTGTTGTTTTGTAATGTTGCTTGGTTTTATTTATGTCCATAAATACTTTTTAAAAAATACAAAATACTTGAATGGAGGCTTTCTGGTGTCTTTTGTTTATATTGTGTAATCTTGGGGCCCAACTATACACTTGGCTCCTAGTGCCACAGAAGCAGCAATCAGAATGTTTGCTCTGTTCAGAGACAGTGAGACCAGAAGCTCAAACCTCACCACACTGAACAAGCCATGTACACAACACAGAAAACAAACCACAGCTCCACATGAAAGGGAGAAAAATCCAAAAGTGGCAGGGTTTCAAAGACTCCCCACAAACCCCCACTGGCTGGAAATGAAGACTCAGCGCTTCAGCTCAGGATTGGGGAGGAAACCCAAAACTAACAAGGAAACACTTCCAAACTCCAAAATACTTTACTCTTCCTCTTTGGAAAATGGATAATAAAGAGGAGACAAGGGGCTAACTGAATGGCTGACTCAGTTAAAGGGGAGGTGCTGGTGGAGGCAGACAGAAAAGCACTGTTTGTCCAGAGTCTATGAAGACGAAGTTTTCTTCAGTATCACCTGATGGGCATGTCACCACCACAGAACTGAACAAATGTCTCCACTACAGGGCAGCCAGAAGTTTGGTAACAAAATCTAGATAAATCTTTAAATCACCCAAAAGAAATTCCATTGATGGGACATTTATTTGTTTGGGGCCAGAAGGCGTGGCCATGACACTCATGATGTCTATATTTTGAATCCAAACATTTGGGGCCAGAAAGCTGGTTGAGAGTGCTTCCTGCTCTTACAGAGGACCCAAGTTTAGTTCTCAGCGTTCACATCAGGTGGTCACTATCACATGTAACTCCAGCTTCAGGAGATCCAATGCCTCTAGCCTCCAGGGGTACCTGCATTCATGTGCTTAGACTCACACACACACACACACACACACACACACACACACACACACTTAAAAATAATAAAGGACTGGAGAGATGGTTCACCCACTAAGAACACTTGTTCTTGCAGAGGATCTGGGTTTGATTCCCAGCAACCACATGGTGGCTCATAACCATCCATAGGCACACATATGGTGCACAAATATACATGCAGACAAACCACTCATACATATAAAATTAATAAATCTATAAATTTTAAATTAATAATAATAATAATAAATCTTTTTTAATTGGGAGCAGCCAATTAAATTACTACCTCTTTAACTTTAACTCCACCTACCAGTTGCAAACACCTTTAAATTAACTCCAATAGTCTAAATTAGAGTGCCTTTCCCTTCCTCTGCTGTCTATACTTCCTTGGAATTTTAACATGACACTTCCATTACATCAGTGTTGTCAGACACAAAGGGCAAACTAGCCCATGATGGAGAACAGATTAATATGCTTCAGGAGTCTCTTCTTTGTAACACTTACTCCTGAAGCTCTGACTCCCTGGTTATTCAGCCTCATCTTTATCAAATCCTAAGATGAACTCCTAGTCACATGGAACATGACACAGTATTTGCTATGCTTGGCCAATAGGAAACTAAAAAAGTTACCAGGAAAAGCTATGCCTGTGTTGTTACAACTTCAACAAGGCACACCTGTGCTGTCAAGCGCTTTGGTAATGAGTGTGTAAAGTAAGAATGTTTGGGGTCTAAAGTCAAAATTACCCTGCTCACATGATCTAAGGAAAGGATCCAGAGGACCATTCACATCTTCAACCTATTCAGGAAGAGGCCCATTAATCTAGGGGTGACTCATGCTGGCTATAGGGAATGCTCAGAATCCAGTTATATGCTTGTTGACTAAAGACAAATCCAGGACCTAGGAACCCACATGCATGTGGCCACCAGGGCAGCCCCAGTACCCAGAAACTGAAATTACACTGCCCCAGGTATCGGCTTCCCACACACACATACTCAGGGGTCAGCAACACAATGCCACTCAACAGGGCCCAGTAATTCAAGAAGCCACCCATATGCTGACTTCAGGGAAAGCCAGTACACAGAAGGTTGAGCCCATGCTGTTCATGGTGTGGACTTAATACCCAAGGGATACCCTCACATTGACTAAAGGGCAACCCAGTTCCAAGGAGGTAAAAAGATACAAATAAGAATGGGCCCAGTACACGCTTCACCATGCAGGCCCAATACTAAGGCAGCTGTCCCCACAATCTACCCTAAGGAAGGAACAATACCTTTTTTTCTGGGTTCTTTTTTTTTTTTGAGACAGGGTTTCCTTGGCTGTCCTTGACTCACTTTGTAGACCAGGCTGTCTGTCCTTGAACTCACAAAGATCAGCCTGCCTCTGCTCCCAAGTGTTGTGATTTAAGGCATGTGCCACCATACCCAGCAGGAACAATACCTTTTTATGGCACCTACACTGACTTCAGACAGGGCAGTACCCATGGGAATGCCCATATGCTGAATTCAGTGCAGACCGAGAACCCAAGAAGTCAACTACAGCTACCCTGGAGCAGGTTAGTCAAGAGGATGACCATACAATTATCCTAAGACAGTTCTGTATGTGAGCAGACACAGTAAAGAAAATGACAACATGACTGCTCCATCATATGGCTAAGGGGAAGGTTTTTATTATAATAATAGAGAGAAAATATCCAGAGGCATCTGGAAGAGTCCAGAGCAAAGAAAAAGAGAAACAGCCTGGACCTATCTGTGAGAGATAGGAGAAGGGGGGGGGGGATGACAACACGCCATTATAAAGAAAACAAACTGGTATTATAGGGGAGGAAAGAAGGCTGAGAAGGTAAAAAGGGGCTAGGATAATGGTTGGGGGTGCTTTGGAATATACAATAAGTATTTGTGAGTAGGCACTAAGGAAACCTAGAGGTTGTCATGGGCTTTGATATGCAAGTTCAGGTTTGTATCAACAAAATCATACATTCTACCCAGGTTAAGAGAAAAGACTCCTTTTGGCAGATGGGAATCAATTTCAGAAGTTCCTGAAAAATGCTGGCTTTTATCCAACCACCAGAAATCCTCCTATAGTTCAGTTTGAGCTCATTTCTGGATATATGGACTTCCTGTTAGCCTGCCTGAAACTTAACAAGTTCTAATACCCAGGAGTACACTGTACACTGCTCCTGGGACAGAACAGATACCCAAGCAGGTAACTGCACACTGACCTCAGGGAAGATCCTGCAGCCACGTGAGTAGCCGCAGACTGACCATAGTGAAGGATAACTGCTCAGGTAAGTTTCTCATGATGCTCCCAGGGTATTCACTGTACATAGGAACTTGCTGAAACACTACCCCCAGGGTAGCTCCTGTATCTATGATGTCACTCTAACACTTCCCCCCAGAGAAATCTCTGTATCTGGGGGCTTCCCACATGCTACTCTTCAATGCAAGATGAATACCCAGGGTCTTCCCTGAAGCCAGATGTGCTTGGCTCCCTTTGATACACTGTTCCCTAATGCTCCACAATAGCCAGAAGGACACATGTACACTGCAACCAATATAGGCCCAGTAATCAGGAACAAGCTATGCTGCCTCTATGGATGATCTAGAACCTAGAAGGATTCTTGTGCACTGACCTGACAGTAGGCAGAATACTCATGGAGCCCCAGTCACACTGCCTTTAGAACTGGTCCAGTAGCATGCCCACAGGCTGAAACAGAGAATAGCAAAAAGACTGTACTCCTGCTGAAAATAACTGCTTTCTTCCTGCTGAAACACTGTAAAAGATCCAGCTTGTATTCTACAAAAAGAAAAAAAAAAGGGAAAATCCATATATTATAGTTGAGGGGAATAGCACAATGGAAGAACATTTGCCTAGCAAGCACAAGACTCTGGGTTTGATCCTCAGCTCTGAGGAAGAAACAATCCACATTTTATCTTTGCAAATGAAGAAACAGCAGCTGGGTGTGGTAGCACACGCCTTTAATCCCAGCACTCAGGAGGCAGAGGCAGGTGGATCACTGTGAGTTCAAGGCCAGCCTGGTGTACAAAGTGAGTCCAGGACAGTCAAGGGTTACCAAATAAAGACATACTGAACTGCTAAGTAAATACAATGAAATCTAACAAAAGGTTCAGGGAAAACCTGAGTATAGCAGATGCGAGGATAAATGAGGAGGATGGAGATAAGAAGGAAAAACTACAGGGGCCAAAGAACAGGCTCAGTAGTCAAGAGCACTGGCTGCTCTTCCAGAGGAGCCAGGTTTGATATCCGGCATCTTCTTGGTGGCTCACAACTGTCTATAGTTCTGGGGATCCAATGACTTCTTGAGGCCGTTACAGGCATAGGCATACATTCAGGCAAACACTCACACACATAAATCTTTTAAGCTCTTGAAGGGAAAAGTACAATTACTCACATATATTAGCCATGCTACTGACTGCTTGATATGTTCATTTTACTTAATCCATGAAAATCCTGAGAGAGGATATCACACTCAAGGAGGATGAAGGGATTAAGGCATAAAACAGTTGGATAATAACCCAAGGCCATGCAGCCTATAGGCAGTTCTATTATAATTCACTTCCAGGTCCACTAGCCCTAAAAGCTGTGGTCAAAAATCCTACATTCTGGCAGGCGTGGGTGGTGCACACCTTTAATCCCAGCACTCAGGAGGCAGAGACAGGCAGATGTCTGTAAATTCAAGGCCAGCCTGGACTACAGAGTAAGTTCCAAGATAGCCAGGGCTACAAAACTCTCTCTCAGAAAAAAAATTAAAATCCTACATTCTTCTAAACTAGGAGATCATCATGTTTTGTAAATCAAAAAATACATCAAAAACCTCATTAAGACCAAGTAATCTCATAGAAACTGAGACAAAAGGTTCAAGACCACCTTGGATAACTTAGTCACACTTTGTCTCAAAGTTGAAACAAAGTAAGCAATGTGTGGTAGGACAAGCATGTAATCACTGTGCTGGGGAGGTGGAGACCAGAAGAGCAAGAGTTCAGAGCACCATCAACTACAATAGGAAGTTTGAGAACAGCATTGTTTAATGATACTCAACTATAACAAAAAAAATTTAATTAATGGGCTAGAAAGGCGACCCAGTGGATAAAGGCACTTGTTGCCCTTGCAGAGGACTGAAGATTAGTTCCCAGCACCAACACAGTGGCTCACAACCATCCATAACTTCAGTTCAAGCCGATTAAACCCACTCTTCTGACCTCCATGGCTAACAGGCACACGGTACACATACAGAGATGAAAGTAAAAAAAAAAAAAAAACTCACAAATACAGATTAAATTAATCTAATTTTTTATTTAAAATACTAATACTGCTGGGTGTGGTGGTCCATGCCTTTAATCCTAGCATTCAGGAGGAACATGCAGGCAGATCTCTGTGAGTTCGAGGCCAGCCTTGTCAACAAAGAGAGTCCAGGACAGCCAGGGCTACATAGAAAAACCTTGTCTCAAAAAAAAAAAAAAAAAAAAAAAGCCGGGCGGTGGTGGCGCACGCCTTTAATCCCAGCACTTGGGAGGCAGAGGTAGGCGGATCTTTGCGAGTTCGAGGCCAGCCTGGTCTACAAAGCGAGTCCAGGACAGCCAGAGCTGTTAAACAGAGAAACCCTGTCTCGAAAAACCAAAAAAAAAAATATATATATATATGTATATATATATATATAAATACTAAGTTAATAGAAATAATACATTTTTTTAAAAAAACACTTGGGATATAGCTCAGGGATTGAGCATATACCTGGCATATCTAGACTGTAGTTTCAAAACCAAGTACTAGAAAAATTTAAATGAGACTTAACTAAGAGTATGTCCCCTCTGCAGACAAGACCACATTTCATCTACAAATTCAGAAGTTTCAGAGATTTTACAAAGTACCCAGAAGAGGGCATGTGAACTGTGACTCCTCCCAAAGATAAGAATTGATCCTATCACAGAAGCAATGACACAAAAAGTCTAAACTTTCAGGAGACTAGACACAGACACCCACATGAGAAAACAGAAGTATAAGCCTGCCCACCAGTGTGTGCACTGAGTGTGTGATTAGAGACACAGCTATCAAAGGTAGAAATCTTGATGCCTGTGACAACAGGGCACCTTTGGATCAAGTTGGCCCATTGTGATCTCTTCACACAGAGGCCATTAAGAGTTGGCACCTACCTGACTTATCACAAGCAACTGTGATCTCAGGCCAGCCTTGGACAGCCCTGAAAAGCTCTCCCTTCAAAGGCACAAAAGCAGGCCAAATCACTTAGTGTCTGAGACAAGCTGGCCTTTCTCTGCCCTTTGTCCACAGATGGGAAACCTGCCCTGCATGACATACTCCATGCACCCTGCATTAGCAGAATTCAATGGCTGCTCCACCTCCTAAGAACCAGGATGTCCAAGGGCCACCACAGAATGCCTCCCAATAAGCCCACTCGCCACCTCTTTTGGCTCTAAAGAACTACTGAGGACATGGAATAGAGGTCTAATCACTGAGAGATGGCACAACTGGCACCAAAAACATGGCTCAATTTCCCTCAAATGTCCAAAAATAATATGGCCCAGAAAACCTGGGTTCTGTCTTCTACTGAGCATCCTGGGTAATGCTGTGAGTTAACCCTGTGAGAAAAGGTCAGATGCCAATTGTTCTCTGCATCTGACATTTCATCAAGACCACACTGGGGCTTTTGGAGGGGGAGAAGCAGGTAAGGTTCAGAGCAAAGACCAGTATGGCTGGGTAAAGTCCTGCAATGGACATGCTGAGGCTGCCTGAAAGGCCAAGCAGAGGAATAGGAAGACTGTTCTATGCCCAGCATGCAGGGAGTTGGAACTGACATGAGTGACCTCTGGACAAATAACCCTGTCCTGCTTTGGACCTGTGAGTGCAGCAGACACTGTGACATCATGTATAGGGGAAAATGGTAAGTAAGCCCTTCAAGTATGGGAGCCTGCAGCCTTCTGTGGACATGGAAGGGAAACCACTTGCCCAGAAAACAGGCATGAAAGCCTAAGAACCACAAAATGAGAAAAGAGGCAGAAAGGAGTCAGGTCTCTAGACAGGGAGTTACTAAGGACAAACAAGAACCATGTCAGAGCACTAACACCATTCATGCCTCATTCTGTTACTGTATTTAGGGTCACACTCTGTGTCCCATCAAACAAAGCCAGGTTTGGACACCTATTCTCAAGACAATTAAAAGACAAATGAATGTGAAAAGCACAAAAAGGAGGTTCAATCAATCTGTCTATACTGGGAAGCAGGACAAAGAAATCCAGTGACACATGTCCCCAACAAGTCCATTTTTAGGGTCCTGACACAGGCTCGGGTTAAGTAGAGCCTTACTATGGTTAAGCAAGCCCAAGTCAGGATGTGCTGGCCCCATCATATCTCCCCTGCAGTCTCTGCTGCAGGGTGCCCTAACCAGCTGTTGGCTATGAAACCCTTCCCAGGACACAGCCCTCCTCTGGCAGGCATAAGCTCCAGCCTTTGTTCAGAGATTCCAGGAGTCATTTCCAATATACTGCAATGCCTGGTTTCAGTCTGCTAGCCAGTGGGGACACTGGTGTCATACTTCTCCTTTCCATTTCTATGGGAGTCCAACTTGCTTTCACCACCAGGCCAGCTCCACTGTTGAAGCTCTCAATACCAGTGCCACAACCACAAGGGGGAAAAAGTCTCGTCCATCTCACAAAATTCAACATCCTCCCTGAAAGAAAAACAAGGAAAAAACGGTTTCTTTTTTTTTTTTTTTTTATGCATGTGTGCTCTATCTGCATGTACACCTGCATTCCAGAGGAGGGCACCAGATCACATTGTGGATGGTTGTAAGCCACCATGTGGTTGCTGGGAATTGAACTCAGGACCTTTGGAAGAGCACTAGGCAGTGCTCTTAACTGCTGAGCCATCTCTCCAGTTTCTTAAACAAAAAGAGAGAATGACTAAATCAACAAACTACTTCAGATGTGAAAGTCTAAGACCAGAAAAAAAAAACTAAACATGCATATACATGCACACACACAAACACTCACACACACACACATACACACATGTAAACACTCACACACACAGAGAGACACACAAGTAAGCACACACTTGTGCATGTAAACACACAGAAAAAAGACCAAAAACATGCCCCCTACCCAGATTTCTAATTCCATAGTAATGATCACAAGTGAAAATGACCTGGAAGAACTTCCAGACAAAGAATTCAAAAGAAGGATTACAACTCTGTAGAATCAAATCAAAGAAGCTATGAATATAACCCAAGAAAATGAAAACAAACACCTGAAGGAAAGGAGGAAGTCAATCTGAGAAATAAAAATAGAATTCATCAAAGAACAAAACGCTGAAATAAACCCACATAAAAACCTCAGAGGAAATCCACACCAATAGAATGAATGGATCATGGAGAAAACAGAATGTCACTATAGGAAGATGAAATAGAGGAAGTGGGTTACTCAGGAAAGGTCAATGATAAACTTTTACAAATCTACAAATGGAACACCAGAAAGCTTTGGGACACCATAAAAAGACTTAAACGTCACTTAATAGATGTGGAAAAGGAAGAATAACATACTGAAGGCATGGAGAACATGTTCAAATTTGGTTAAGATTTATTTTGTGTGTTTGTGTGTATAGCTGTTTTTTTTTTACATTATGCATGTGTGTATGTAAGCATACATGCATGAGGATTCCTGAGGAGGTCAAAAGAGGCTAAAAGATCCCCTGGAACTGACTGATGGCTGTAGGCTTCTAATGCAGGTGCTGGCAACAAAATTCATGTCTTCTACAAGATCAGCAAGTACTCTTAAGCATTCATCCATCTCCCCAACACCAGCATGGAACATATTTTCAATAAAATCATAGAACATTTCCAAAGCCTACAAAAAAAAGAGATATCTATACATAGCATACCAGATAGACAGGACCAGAAAAGAAACTCCCACAGCATGTTATAACTAAAATACTAAAAAGAGAATTAAGAAAACACATTTCGCCGGGCGTGGTGGTGCACATATCCCAGCACTCAGGAGGCAGAGGCAGGTCGATCTCTGTGAGTTCGAGGCCAGCCTGGTCTACAAAACAAGTCCAGGACAGCCAGGGCTGTTACACAGAGAGACCCTGTCTCGAAAAAACAAAAACAAAAAAAAACACATTTCAAGCTGCAAGAAAGGTCAGATGACTTGTAAAGGCAGTTCATTAGAATAACAGCTGATAATCTGGTAGAAACTTTAAGGCCAGAAATACCTAGAAAGATATATTACAAGTTCTAAAGACCAAAATGCCAAACCAGACTATTATACTCAGCAAAATTACCTATTCTATGAAGGAGAAATAAAACATTTCCACATTAAAAACAGATTAAGGGAATTTATGACCAGTAAGCCACCTCAACAGAGGATATTGGAAGGAACAATTCAGACTGAAGAGAAGGATAAACACACTCATGGGGCCACAGAGAATAACAATACCAGGCAAGCAGGAATGGGGGTGAGGAATGACAAATTGAGGGGGTGGTAGAAGGCTTGACAAAAATGAAAAGTGCATGAAAAAGCTATATGAAAATCTATGATCTTACAATCCAAGGAAGAAAATTTTCCTCAGAGGGGATAGAACATGAACACTGGTGACATGAAAGGAAATTAAAGGTTTAAATAGGATAAGGGGTTGGGGAGAGAGGGTGGGGATAAATTAGCCCAAACCAGGGATACATGAAGATATCTTACTGAAATCAGCTTCTTTATGAGCTAATCAGAAAATACTTTTTATCATTGTTTTTGTTTGGTTTGTTTTTCTTTGTTTGTTTGTTTTTTAATATTTATTTATTACTTCAGGTTACATCTTCACCACAGTGCCCTCTTTCCAACCCTCCCAGTCCTGCCCTCCCACCCTCTAAAGCCTATTCCTTCCATCCTACTCCTCTGGAGTGGAGTGTCCCTACATAACAGTCCCCCACCCCAGTTCAGTAGTCATATGAGGGCCAAGAGTGTCCTCATACACTGGGGGCCTACAGGCAGCACCACTAGGGCAAAGTGTCTCATTGACAGGAAACAAAGTCTATGTTCCTGTTCCCTTTGGTGCATTGGTTATAGTATAGTTATCCTGTACAATATGGCTAAAATCTGATTATAAGTGAATAGATGCCATGTGCATCCTTCTGAGTCTGGGTTATCTCACTCACGATGAGCTTCTCTAGTTCCATCCATTTGGCTGTAAATTACAGGATTTCCTTGTTTCTGATGGCTGAGTAGTATTCCATTGTGTAGATGTACCACAGTTTTTTTAATCCATTCCTCAGTTGAGGGACATCTGGGTTGTTTCCAGTTTCTAACTATTACAAATAAGGCTTCTATGAATATAGATGAGGAAACATCTTTGTGATTTGGTGAGGAGTCATTTGGATGTATACCCAGAAGTGGTATGGCTGAGTGTTAAGGTAAAACTATTCCAAGTTTTCTAAGACATCAACCAGACTGATTTCCATAGTGGTTGTACAAGTTTGCACTCCCACCAGCAATGGAGGAGTGTTCCCCTTTCTCCACAACCTTGCCAGCATGTGGTGTCATTTGATCTTTTGATCTTAGCCATTCTGACAGGTGTGAGATGGAATCTCAGAGTGGTCTTGAGTTGTATTTCTCTGATGATTAAGGATGCTGAGCATTTCTTCAAGTATCTCTCAGCCATTAGGGATTCCTCCTTTGTGAATTCTCTGTTTAGCTCTATTCCCCATTTTTTTTGATTGGATTTGGTTTCTTTGCATTTAATTTTTTGAGTTCTTTATAAATTATGGATATTAGCCCTCTGTCAGATGTGGGGTTGGTGAAGATTTTTTTCATGATATGTAGGTTGCCATTTTGTTTGAATGACAGTGTCTTTTGCCTTACAGAAGCTTTTCAGTTTCATGAGGTCCCATTTCTTATACTTTTATTGAAAAAAATTTATTTTGTGAATTTCACATCATGCACCCTGTTCCCTCCTATCTCCTACATCCTGCCAGACACCCCCTCCACCTTTGCAATCTGTCCCAGCATAAAAAAAATAACAGCTCATTGTGGAAGCTGCAGGGTATCTCAGTATGTTCCACAATATTCCCCTTTGTCCACATATTCTGCTTGCAAATGTACATTATAATGACTCCTTGTTCTGTTACCTGGCCCCTGGTTTTCAGTACTCCATCAGTACTGTAACCTCACTGACACTCCTCTCAGATATGCCATAACTGTCCTGTATCATGGAGATTTTGCAGTCCTGGTTTATGAAACTGGCCTCTTCTTGCACTCCAGCAGTTCATCCATGGTGTAGGATGTTGGGGTGGGCCAACTCAAAGCCCTGGTTCTAGACCTGCAACCCCTACCTACATGGCCAGTTCTACTATGGAAAGGTGCAGAGCCTATTCTCCTGAGTGCTATAGCATGTGAGGGGCAGGGACAGATCTCCTGCTCTTGTGACCCCTTCTGGGCCAGATGGGTCTCCTGTTGGCCAATGGTGGTGAGGGCAAAAGGGGGAACATCTCTCCCTAGCCAACACCACCACATAGCAGACGGAAGGCAGGGCTGGCTCTCCCACACTCACTCCCTCAGGGGTGGCTCCCCCACAACCCCCATATCCAGGACCAGCTGTAGTGTGCTACCCAGGCAAGGTGCATGACTTGCTCTCCCGAATGCTGCAGCATGCAAGGGGCAGGGACAGGTCTCCTGCTCTTGTGACCCCATCTGGGCTAGATCTCCTTTGACCTATGGTGGTGAGGGCAAAGGGGTGGGGAGGGTATCTCTCACTAGCCAACACCACCACAAAGCAGACAGAAGGCAGGGCTGGCTCTCCCACACTCACTCCCTCAGAGCTGGCTCACCCACAACCCCAACATCCAGAGCTGGGCAGAGTTCTTCTAGTTTCTGGTTTGTTTCCTGTCCTGGAAGTCCATCCGGTGCTTGCCTGGTACTGGTCTGGTAGTCATCTCAGGTACCCCATGGCACCAAAGTGGTGTTGGTATCCAGCTTGCTTTTTTTCCCCAGGAATGTTAGGCTACTATTCATTCAGATGTCCATAGGTCAGAACACTGAATGCAGATATAGCCTCTCTCCTCTATGCCACCTACTGATGCATATGTGGCATAGCAGTCACATATGCAATGCCTCTAGGAGCATGTGTTGCTGAAGGCAGGTGATCACACAGAGGCCACGGAGGAGTGCTGATTACTGGCTTCCTTCACCATGGCCTGGTCAGCCTCCTTTCTTATAGAAACCAGGACCACCAACACTCACAATGGGATGGGTCCTCCTCCATGTATTACTAATTAAGAAAATTCCACACAGCTGGGTCTTAGGGAGGCTCTTTCACAATTGAGCCTCCTCCTCTCTCATTACTAGTCTAGCTTGTGTCAAGATGACAGTACAAACTGGCCAGCATAGTGCCTATCCTAATTAGATGATAAGACCATATTACAAAGTCAACACTTACTAATGATGAAGGACACATAAAATCAACCTCAATTGACCATGAAACTCTTTCCCTGCTGGGTCATTTATATAGTGTCATAAGGTGTTATGCATGCTTTTGAGGGTCGTGGGAAGGGAAGACATCAATAGTCTCACCCAACACTGGATGCTACATCTGTAATACTGATCTATATGACAAGATGATGGTTGTGGGGATAACCAAGTACTTTTTGACTAAATATGAGTCCTGCTTCATTCACACAGGGAGTTCAAGTCTGCTATTGAAAACTGGCCAAAAGAAGCCGGGCAGTGGTGGCGCACGCCTTTAATCCCAGCACTTGGGAGGCAGAGGCAGACGGATCTTTGCGAGTTCGAGGCCAGCCTGGTCTACAAAGTGAGTCCAGGACAGCCAGGGCTACACAGAGAAACCCTGTCTCGAAAAACCAAAAAAAAAAAAAAAAGAAAGAAAAAAAGAAAACTGGCCAAAAGCAAATGAGTAAGGAATCACAGCATCAGGAGAGGGGACCTACTCTGGTTTTGCTACAATGCTACATACAGTTCACGGTGTCAAACCACTCCCTAAATATTTATGTATACACATATAGACTTTTGGTGCTCTTGACTTTATTCAAAGACGATTCTTTTTGCAATGTGTATTAGTTCATGCAGTCTTACAATTGGTCAAAGTATGCAGTATAAGTAACTGTGAGTGTTCATCTGCAGACAGGTAATATGTACCAACATCCCACACAGAAGGCTCAGGAAACATCTTGGAAGAGAGGGCAGAAAAAAAATGTTCAGAGTTGGGAAGACCTGTGAACTGCTAACATCTGGACAAGGCATGACTATCACACACATTGACTCCTATCAGCTGTGTTCACCTGCAAAAGACCTCCAAAAGATAAAACCAGTCAAGATTCCAGTATGGATGGAGCAGGGCCAAACAACGATCTTACTCATGCACATCCCCTTACTCATGAGCAGGTTTTGATGTTGCTGGATGCTTCATCTTTTACTGGATGAAATACTGGCAATTGTTGATGGTTGAGGAGTTGCTCTCCTTTGCAGATGCTACAAGTATGTTGTCCACACAACAGTGGAAAGTCCTAATGGGACTCAAGGAATACAAATAACCAAAAGACAAAAAATGGGAAGCTATGAGGGAGAGGAAGCAAGGGCATACAAAGGGACAAGAAGGTAAGTGTATAACATCAGAATAAACTGTATAAATGTACAACACCTTGAAAGAATAAACTAATATTACTGAAAATATAAATGCACACATGATGTCCTCATCCATGAAGGCCTGTTATAATTGCACAGAAAGAAGAAATGAGAGGTCTCGCATGATTATACAACTCCTCTGTTTACCACAATCCTAGACCAATACTGGGCTCTCCTCAGTTCAGGCTGACACTACAATCCATCCATCCATGCACAACCCTTACTCATGAGTAGGTTTTGACGTGGCTGGATGCTTCATGTCAGTCATACCTGAGACAAAGTATTTCATAGGAGGCCATCACTGAAAACTAGGACCAAAGGGACACCATAGCTGTATCATGGAGGCCAGCCCTTCTACTGATCATCAGGTGTTGAGTTTATACATAGAGCAGTATTTGACACCATGAAAGTTCTTTCACAGGACTGCTGTCATATCAGCCTTGTGGCCTAATCCATCTTGCCATTGAATAAAGTCACCCAACATCCTAATACTACAAGACACCAACACATAAGCAAGCTTATAAGGATGCAAAATGAGAAGGAGACATATAAACACCTTACAGTATACTCCAAGAAGGCACTGAAGAGCTCAATTCAGGGGCTGCTCCCCATCCCAAGGTTGAATACAGAGCACAATCAACCAGGAGGCCCCTAGAGGCATTGAATACTCTCTCTGTGATGTGCTTGCTCTGCCATCCCCAGCCCTGCCCTGACAGGCATAGACATGCCAACAAAAGCAAGAATAAAGAGTACCTGCTCATTCTGGAAAGCAGACTACATCATGCCTATCTTATCAGCACATCTACATCAGGCCCCTTCCTCCTTGGTGACCTTTCTAGGAGTCATTGCATGGTGTATAAAAGTGGGACACACCTTCAGGGTTGACAGGCAGAGGCAGGAGCAGGAGGAGAAGCAGCTTCTGAAGACACTGACCCTGCAACGAGGAGCAGGGTAAGGAATCCCTAGAAAAAAACACACTGAAGGGCAGGGCAGGTGGGAATGAGGATGGGACAGGTCACCTCTGGACAGATGACTGGGGTTTACACTGATGATCTAGAATCTTCCTCTGCTGCTGAACTGTGGGGCACTGAGCCTAGCATGGGCTGGTGGATAACAAGTGCCTATGAGACTGTTTTAAGAAAATGGGAAACTAAGCCGGGAGTGGTGGCGCACGCCTTTAATCCCAGCACTTGGGAGGCAGAGGCAGGCGGATCTCTGTGAGTTCAAGGCCAGCCTGGTCTACAAAGCAAGTCCAGGACAGCCAGGACTGTTACACAAAGAAACCCTGTCTGGAAAAACCAAAAAAAGAAAGAAAAGAAAATGGGAAACTGACTGCTGGAACTCACAAAGACCAGCACAGCCATGAACTCACTAACAGGCACACACGCCTCACTTTTCCTTAGAGGATGTTTAGATGAATGGCATGCCTTTTAGATTTCCCAGAAGTCAGAGAGGAAAGTGAGAAATCTGGTGAAAATCTGGTGGGATTTATTTTTCAAAAAGGCAATTTACTCAAGGCAAGGAATTGCCCTTGGCTTCACTTCACAGGAACCACTCTGCTGTTGATGGCAACAGAGGGCTTTCTTTTGCTAGTGTTTGTGTATGGTACCCACCTAACCTATCACACCCATCCTCTAAGGTTCATGACCGTTCAGAGGCCAGCTCAGCTCTGGTAAGACACAGCGACTGCAGACTGCGAGAGTAGGCAAAGAGGACAGGGCATGGCAAGCCTTGTATGATCAATGAAAGGAGATGGGTAATGGATAGTATTTAAACAATATCAAGTTATTACCAGAGTGGTACCAGTCACAGGCAGAGGAGGCATTTGCTGGGCTGTGATGCCAAAGGACCCGCCTTCGCGTCAGGTTGCAGAGGGCTATGACTGAGGTCCTAGAGAATGGCTCTTGCTATCTGGAGCACAAGTACAGAGCCCCATTTTAATAAACCCAAATTTCACTTATTTATCTCAGGGTCAGGATTTGGCAGAAGTGACCCCCATGGCATGAGGAAAAGCCCAACTCCATCAAGGGTGTCCTGTGACTTGCACACACATGACTTGAACACACATAACCCCCAACAGAAAGCAATGAATAAATATAAACAGAAGATTTAAAGACAGGTCATCCATGGTGGTGCACAGCTTTAATCTCTGGGATTTCAAGGCCAGCTTGGTCTCTGTAAGCCAGCTTCAGGAAACCTGGGTCTACAGAGTGAGACCCTGTCCCAAAAATAAATAACAAATAAATAACGCTATAAGTCAGCGACAAAAGCACTTAGAGAGTAAGGGTAAGCAAGGAATCTGAGAAGGTAAGGGAGGAAATAATCTCCAGAGGTCACCAGCACAGCTCAGATCCACCATGAATGAGCTGTGCCATCAAAGACACGGGAAGCAGAGTGAGAAGGGGATCTAAAGCCAGGGTTTGCTGGCACAGTAAGATAAGGTATCTCAGAAAAAGTCCAATACTAATGACTCACTAAGAATGACCTTAGGGGAAGATACCTGAGCTTGTAGCTGAGGACTCAAAATTGACATGCCCATAGATGGTGACTGGGACACTGCCAAGGGTCTGAGGACAAAGCATAGCAGCAGAGCAATGGTATAACATGGACAAGTCCTGTGTACAATCTCAGCACTGAAAAACAAAAGAAGCAGTGAAATTTATGTCTGGGATAAAACCAAGGATGTGTGACTGCACTAGAGAATGGAAAAATATATGTGTGCCCAGGGAGTCAGACCTCAAGGACAGGGCTCGGCCTACGCTGATATGTTGCAGTCAATCCTGATAGTACATTTACCCATGGTAGAAATGGAAAGAGGAAACAGTTGCTCCCTCAAGGTGTTTACTGCCATGTATCACTTGAGCATGAGAGAAACTAGGCTGTCAAGAATGTAAATAACACACTCTTCCAGGAGCCAGGGAGTCATATACACAGTTATACGACAGCTCTAAGGCCCATTGAGAGTGTGTTGTGGGACCCATTTCTCTTCTGCAGGCTTCCGCCACAAAGATGTGTGTAACCGAACTTTTAAATTATTATTTAACACTTATTTATTTATTACTAAATTCACTTATAACAAACACCAACAATTTCTTAACTATTAATCCTATAAATTCCTACAACCCCTTTAACCTATCCACTAAACCTATTGATAATCATAACAACTACTTTCATAACCTTTTAGAATGATACAGTCTCTGGGGCAGGTCCTCAGTCGTCAGGAACACAGTATTTGTTGTAGATTCTTTAACACACTTAGCAGTCCTTTTTCTGGATCTCTCAGATGCAGGTTCGTCAGGGTAAGTTGGTTATTGCAGTCTCACCTTAAATAAGGCTTCATGCTTTCTTCTCTGTGGGAGACCCCAGCCGTCTGCAGGCCAACTTACTTCTTTTGAATCAGGAACTCAGCTGCTCTGCCTCAGTCCTTAAAGCCAGGCACCGTTTCCTTTAGGCCACTGTTTGGACAGATCAAACCCCTCTAGGCAAAAGCTGAGCCACAGGGTCCAGTCCTTGGCCTTTTGGTGTCTTGCTCAGGCTTTCTTTGCTCACCGGCTTCTTTCTGCTTCAGGGAGAGAGCTGGCCATCAATGGCCAGCCCTTTTTTCAGCAGGACTCTTGGAGCTCTCTAACATCAGGGGCCTCTTCTCCTCTGGGCTCCACGCACTGTCCTCAAATAGGAGGAACTCTGTTTCAGCTTAATTTGGGCTCCGCCCACTTAGCAGCTGAAAACAATGTCAGGCCAGATACTTTGTTTCTTCAAGTCTTGAGTCTTTCCTGTTTTTCCTGACTTCAAACTTGTTTTTCAGTCTATTGAGTCTTTCCTGTTTTTGCTGACTTCATGCTGATAATGCTCTTCAGGCCCCGAATTAAGAGACAGTATCAGAAACTCCTATATATTTCCTAAATCTAATTTATCTAACTCATACAGAGACAGTATCAGAAACTCCTATATATTTCCTAAATCTAATTTATCTAACTCCTACAGATGTGCATTCTCCAGGCCTTGGTCATCATGTTGAGCATCCAAGCAGGAACAGTTGACCTGGTGGAAACACCCCCAGCGGTGGGCAATCTCCCTGCAGTTGTGCCCACTCTGAGCAATCTCCCTGCAGTTGTGCCCACTCTGAGAAATCTCCCTGTTAGACTGCCAAGTTCCTCAGGCCTCACAGGTTCCTCCAACAATCAAGGATCACCTAGCAAAGGGCACCCAGCCGCCTCCAGAGCTGGCAAGTGCGCGCCTGCAGCCAGATACTTCGTCTCCAGTGGCAAACTCCACGACTGTAAGTCAGATTCATTTTAGCTCTCACCTTGAGTCCTCTCCACACCTTCCACAGGCTGCCCATTTCCGAGCTCACAGAGAGTCCAGTCAACCATCTAAACAAGCGGTTTTAAACATGATGACCCTGTAGGACCTGTTTGGTACCTACAGAGAGAAGGGAACTTAGGTCATACTAGAAATTCTGGTACAGCAAGGGGCTGAGTCCAGCTTACCCTACCACTCTGAGAGATGGTGAAACTCCTTGTAAGGTTCCTACAGTTAGTCCAGGACAGGCCTATGCTACCCTGGACAAGGGAACTGTCCAGCTCCAAAGGTTGTCTCACTATTTGCCTTCTGGGTGATTCTTACCCCCTGGAAACTGTGTCATACTACAGGGTTCCTCCAGCTGGGCCTCAGGCTCGCCTCGACTCCCACTTAGTTAATCCTCAGCCTGGTTTCCAGTACCAGGAAACAGCAAATTTAGAATCTGCCTGCAAGCCCTCGACCACACAGGCTCTCTCATCCCTTCCCTGAGATACACACTGCACACTGAGATGAGAAATTCTACTCCCCATGATTCTCAAAGGCAGAGAGCACAGGAACTTGGGTGGTTACAGCTTGACAAAGGTGTGAATCTGACTGAGAAACAGGAAATGGGTAGACTAAAGAAGAACAAGAAAACCTTACAGGTCTCTCACCAGCTCCCTGCAGCAATAGTCTAGCAAAGTCCTGATCAGAGCAGGAATTGAGAAAGATGGAAGTCATAAGCACAGTGGCCAACTGCCACCCCTCAAAAGTCCATTTTTCCTTTGTTTTTCAAGACAGGGTTTCTCTGTGTAAGAAGCCTTGGCTGTAGCCGGGCGGTGGTGACGCACGCCTTTAATCCCAGCACTTGGGAGGCAGAGGCAGGCGGATCTCTGTGAGTTCGAGGCCAGCCCGGTCTACAAAGTGAGTCTAGGACAGCCAGAGCTGTTATACAGAGAAACCCTGTCTCGAAAAACCAAAAAAAAAAAAAAAAAAAAAAAAGAAGCCTTGGCTGTGCTGGACTTGCTTTGTAAACCAGGCCAGCCTCAGACTAACAGAGATTCACCTGCCTCTGCCTCTGAGTGCTGGGATAAAGACACATGGATAAAAGGTCCAGTTTTTGAGGCACAGATCTCTTGGGCAAAGAAGTAGCACCTAGGCTGTGAAAGACATTTCCAGGGACTCCCTTCAACTGCAACTCTGCTGAGTCAGAAATGTCCTTTGGTCCAATCAGCTTCAGCTCTACAGTCAGCAAGGCTGACCTCAATCAACACATCACTGACATTTTTCTATGCAGTTCCTACTGCATACAGCCAGCAAGACAGGCATGTGATGATAGCATTCTAGGATTGACAATTCTCTAGGCCATGCCTGACTCTCAGGATGTATTCTACTTACCCTGGAATTTCATCTCCCCCTTCCTACTTATATCACATGGAAGGGACACACATGATAAGCCCCTGCCTGGCCATCAATGTCTAAGCCTCAGTCAAATGAAAAGGGCACAGAGGTACTCCTTATCCAACACAGCATATTCAAGTAAGAAGAATCTTCAAAGACTAATGAGGTGAAAATGGGTCAACAGAGCAGAGGAAAGTGAGGCATAACGGCCTAGAAAGAATGCAATTGTGCTTGTGTCTTTGCACCCCCCTACTTCTGTAGTCCCTCCTCCACCTTCCAATAGATGTCACCAACCTGTCCTTCATCTAGGAGCCATGCACCACAACCAATTTTAAGCCTCCAACAAGCACAGACAATGGGGATTAGAGTAGTATTGGAGAATCATAAATGAGGTTCCACCCTCACTCCATTCCCAACTATCTTTGAAGCAAACAGTCTCATCACAAGTTAGGAGCTGTTGACAACAGGGAAAATGATTTCTCTAACAAAAGGCTACTCTTAACTAGGGCAGGGACAGGAATGGAACTTGTATGTGCCCCATATTTCAAGATGTTATCTTCCAGAAAGGAAGGATGCAAGGGCTGAACTGACACCAGAACTGTCTCTTGATCTTTTTCAGATCTCATGAAAACTATGCCCGAAGAGATCGAGGACACTGTGAAGTGTGCTGAAGTTAACATGGGAGGCCTGATAGGGACACTGTTAACCACCGTGGAGCAGGCTAACCTGTTGTCACTCTTAGATGCCCCTTCCCTACTAAAAGGCGCAGGCGGCCTTGGCCTTGGCAGTCTCCTAGGCAATGAAGGTAATGAGGATTCCACAAATCCCTCATCGGGATCCAAGCCCACTGGTAGTCTCGCCAAGCTACTCCCACAGGGACTCCCAGGCCAGGAGGGCCTGGGAAGCTTACTAAACCTTGGTGGAGGCAAGGACTCTGGAAAAGGACTCCTAAAGGAAGAGCTCTCCAATATGAAGAAGCCTCTGGATGATGTGGTCGAAAGTGTAAGCAATGTAAAAGACTCTGTCCAAGAAAAGGTGAAGGATATCCTCCCAGACAACATCAAAGAGCCATTTACAGACTTGCTCAAGATGGACATCAAAGGCCTTGTGCTCAAGTAAGTGCTTCCTTGACAACTCTCAGGGTTTGTGGACAAATGAGCTGCTTCTTGGGAACTCTCACACTCAACCTACAGCAATACTGGGGACAGCCACCCTTTCATAGAGTGCCATACTTACTCCCATTCAAACTCTCTCCGGAAAATATGACCAGCATTTCTTTACCCTACACCACTGGGTGGAAAGGGAAGCTCAGGGGCCATAGGACTAGCAGAGCTCGGTTGGTGGTGAACTCGCTGCCTCAAAGGTTATTTCTCATCAAGGCCAGGTGTTTCCATGAAGCACAAGTGAGTCTGTGTGTCCCTCTGCAGATTAAAGGTGGATCAGGTAACAGAGGACAGCACGACCATAACCATGGCAGATGATGAGATCCAAGTCCGCTCCATCTTAACTGCCTACATAGCTGGAGAAGGGTGAGTGTGCTTCCACAAGATTGCCTGGGTCACCTAGGATTGAGATATATGACCCCTATCTAGAGTCAGACGACAAGGACACAAAAACAGAGAGAAGAAAATTGTCTTCCCAGACAGCCAGGCTTACATAGGAAGACCATGTCTCAAGGAAAAAAAATTATATATAAATACACACACACACATATATATATGTATATGTATATACATATATGAAAGAAACATTACCCTTGTCCAAAACTACCTCTGTTAGGAAACCTGGGGTTCAGATGGGCAATGATGGCACACACCATTAATCTCAGCATTTGGAAAGCAGAGGCACACAGATCTCTGTGAGTTTAAGGCCAGCCTGGACAGCCAGGACTATACAAAGAGACCCTGTCTTAAGAAAAAAAAAATAAGAAGAATCCCAGATTTGTTCTTCATTGACTTCTCTTATGCATTTCAACAAAACTGAAAAGGCACAAGTGGTAGACTTGGAGGTGCTTATGCCTGGTAGCTTGTAACACCAACAATGGGTGGTCTCCTCAAGGATACATAAGGCACTTATTTGTCAAATATTGACTGACTGCCAAATATGACCTGGCTCTTCATTCTCTAGCATGAGACTGAGGCCCTAGGAGCAAGTGGACTTTACAGGATCTAGACCAAAGCAAGAGGTTCACTCCCAAATGCGCATGTCTCTGGTTGAGCCCCACGTCTCAGGCAGCACTTCATTCACCCTCACCCTCCTCTCCACAGCCTGCTTTCACCTGCCATCAATCTACTGCAATTTGAAGCTCAGTTGGAAGTGACAGTCAAAATCGGTATTTCCTCCAACAACACCCAATGTGTCACCCTTGACGTCCAGGACACCAATATCCAGGTCAACAAAATGAACATTCAGTTAGTAGAGACGTACGTAAACCTTTTTTTCTCACTACTAGGTCAATTCAAAACTGTGTCAGAAGGTCCCTGCTGCTGTCCCAGGGATGAACTAACTGGTCCACCACAGTACCCTAGACAATCAGTAAATGCCAGGGGAGTTGACTAACAACATCTCACTTTGTTTAAGAACAGCCTTCTCACACCTACATTACATCTTTCGTCCTCATCTATTTTAATGACTCGTTCTATATTTCCCCTAAAGAATACACTCACCTGAGTCAAAATGGAAAAAAGAACCATGAGGCCACACAGTGAAAATCTCTCTGACACTTCTGTGAGTCAGTGGCCTACTTCCCCTCTCCTAGACCAGCTATAGCATCCAGGCCCTTCTGATTTAGGTTCACACTGACAAAGCTGGAAATACTTCTCACCTACCCATACCCAGCTCTCACTTTTCTACTTCCCTCTACTATGTCCTGGGGAAAAGTCATTATAATCTCTTCAACTAGAGGTTAGAGTGTTGTGAATTCGGATCTACAACTACTCCTAGACCACAGACAGGTCTGTGAACAAATGTGCTCCAGTGTCTGAAGGATGAAGCCATCCAGGGGGGGCCTCTGGGCCAGGTGCCCTGTGCTTCGGCTAGGTATCTTTGTATCTTCCTTAAAGATAAAGACCAAGGAGAGAGCTCAGGTCACCCACACACTGAGAAGACAGATACCATGTGACTCCTTCATCAGGGAGATGTGATGTCTAAGTCTAAGGACAAATCTGGAGACCTGAGGGTCACTTATTTCAACATGCCATGTATGTCTTTCACAGACTCACAGAAACTGTGCAACTGCCTGTACCTCTGCCCTTGAATAAGGTCATCCCAGTAGTGCTGACAGCACATATGAATGAGAAAGTAAGTCCAGGGAAGGGGTATGGCTCCCTCAGAGACTTAAATCACTGGGGGAAGGAACAGGGAAAGACAGAAGCTTGCAGCCTGCAAATGGCCTGATGCTAGAAGAGATTTAGGAACAAGGCCAGGGCCCTCAGGCGCCCAAAGGCCACCATGTACAAGCAGCTCCTCTGGACCATACCTCCTGGCAGCAGAACTGCAGAATACCTGACACGGGAACAGTGGATAACTTCTGCCCAAAAGAGGCCAGGGAAATGTTACAGGAGAAGGGGAAGCCAAGGGGAGAAAGAGGGAATTTGTGTGACAGGAGAGGCTTCTGATGCTTCTTCAGCTAAGCTACCCTGTATGACTTCACAGCTGCAGAACTCCAGCTCCTGTGCCATCGTCCTCAGTGACTTCAACGACTGCAAGAACAGTGAGTATTCCCTTGGAGTTCCCTCGTCAGGAGACAGAGATGCCCCAGGAACCTTGGGGGACTTCATATAGTAACACATCACAGAGGATTGGCCTCTGGGATGCCACACTCCAAAACTACAAGGACCCACACAACCTCCTCAGCACATGTAGGGAAGAGAATGGCCCACTTGACCTTTCCTTCAACACTGCATAAAGTCTGAATCAAGAGCAATGCCAGGCCCTCATCCGTGGGGGCCTGCGATCAAGAAATTTCACCAGTCTCAGTCAGATATTGATGGTTTATTGAACGCCAACCCCAAATCTGCTCATAGCCATTATGACCAGGGTCATAGACGTTGGTCTGCTTCCAAGGCAGACTTTTCTATAAGAAAAATCAGGGCTGGAGAGAGGGCTCAGCCGTTAAAGGCTAGGCTCACAACCAAAAATATAAGAAAAACCATATCCAGGTAACAACCAGGTAACCAGGTATAGGAAACAAACCACATCCAGGTTACAACCAGGTCGGGAACCAAGGAGAGGGCAGTACTACATCATTTTGACTAACTAGACAAAGTATTTCTAACTCACCTTTAACTTGACTGGCCCCAAGTGGAGCTGTAGCTGGGGACTCTTAAGAGTGTCAAAGTAACAAAGTTTGAGTAATTTCCTCATAACTAAAATGGAGTCTGAAAAGAAAAATGGTTGTAGTTATACTGTAGCTATAAGCACAGTAAGAGCTAAAGCAGGCCTCAACAATAGTAGCCTCTGAGAAGCGGAAGCCTCTGAGGGCTACACCTTGTGTCCCGCAGACAGACAAAAGCAGCGGTCCATTCTGGTGTCTGGGAAAAGATCAGAGCAGGAGAGTCTGAGGCTAGTAGCCATCAGTGCTGTCTGGGCTCTCTCCATTCCTCCCCCTCCTCCTCCACAGCTACCGGCTTATTCAGCTACAAAGTTCAACAGTCCACAATCTCTCCCGAAGGACTTGACATCCTCTACTGTGTAAGTATTCACTGTTTCTCCATGGCAACTGGAAGAAGGCTGGAAGCACACCTAAGCCCACAAAAGAGATGAGATGGTCAGGACAATTAAATGATCCACTCTTTTCAGACCAGTCAACTTTTCCCTAGGATCAGTCTCCTGAATGCCCATCTGGGACATGGTCAGCCTAATGCTCTTTTCCCCCAAGTCCACAGGATGACAGCCTGTGAGGCACTCCAACACAGAGAACTTAACTTGGCCCAGCTCCCTTCTCCACTCTCAGTGGACTAAACACAACAAAATAAAAAGCACCAGCTCCTTCCAACCACCCACAACCCAATCAGGAAGGCACAACCTGGCCGTGACAAGTGATCAAGGAGGAGACACGGTTAACTCAGCTTCTCCTCAGGAGTTCCATCAGAAGAGCTCCACTCATGTGCTGAAGCAGCAATAAACACATAATACAAGATGAAGTTCATCAACACCTGCACCACACACAAAGGCCTTAGCTATGCTGAGGGTCTGATCCTTCTACACACTTCACGTGCGGAAACAGAGCCATGCTGTGCAGATAGTATGACTTCAAAGTCAGGTTAAACACTAAAGGAGGTATGCACAGGACAGGAAAACACCAGTCATGTTAGGTGTAACTCTTTCTTCTCTGTGTTCCCCTCTGGATGTTCCAACATCCTTCCAAAAAGAGATTATAGTTCAGAATTATGAGGGGAGAATTCATACAAAAACAAAGTATGAAACTGACAGAGACAGAGACAGAGAGAATGCTCTGGAAAAGCCAGAATATCTAAGAACTTATTCCTCCATATGATGGTTTATGAAACATGAAAGGGAAGGAAGATGGAGGGAAGAAAATGAGAGGAACACAGAGGGAATGGCCCTCGGTTCTGTGGAACTGTGACAAGGAGAGGGTGTGACGATTAAACACACATCTCCATGAAATCCATCCGAAATGGCGATGTACCTTCGGGTAAGGATTATGGTCTCTCAGGAAAGTCTGACTGTCCTGAGCCCTGCTACACTGCACTGCAGCTAAGGCCTCTTCGCCGAGCACTGCGACTGCCACGCCACAAGCCTTCACACTGGTGATAGTCTGGTGAACTCACAAACATGTTTCTCTGCTTGCCTCTCCTTAGGCTGAAGTCAATTTAGGCGACAAAGTAGTACCTGTGATTGGAGGTCAGCTGCCGCCAAGTCCCAAAAATGCCAGCATTTCTGTAACTATGTCCTCCTCGATGTGGAAGATGGTAGTAAAATATGTGGCCAAGCAGAGCTCTGTCCAGGTGAGAGTCCTCCATCAGCCCCAGGTCCGCAATACTCTGGTCATCGTCATCAGCTGACACTGTCACTTCTGACGGAGAAGGCGGTAAAACAAATGAGATCTGAAGAAACTTACAGAGATTGAGAAGATCAACGCCACAGGACACAAATTGTCCTTAGTGATCAGGCTGGGACCTTGATGTCATTAGTGGGACATCAGGAACAGGCACGCGGGTGGAGGAGGGGTAGGGAAAAGGAGACAAACTTAAACATTATGAGTGTCTCCTCCACTTCCCTAGGTACCATGATGAGGTGAAGCAGCATACAAGCATCTTCACCACAGAATCCACAAGTGGTCATCAGAGAGCTTTAGAGACCCAAGGGCAGAGAAACACTTCTACTTTGAAAGGCTTGATAGAAAGCAACATTGCACAAGTCCTCTCCCCTGACACCCACACAAACTGAGGGAAGGGCCGGGAGTGGGCCTGGCATCTCTTTATCTCAACTGCATGAGCACCCAGCGGGGTGACCAAGTCTACAGGACCAAACACAGTATCTCAGCCAACACAGATTACACACGGCTGACTTGTGACACAATGCCTCCCAACCTCTTCCACACTAACAAGGGAACTTACAAAGCTTACATTCTTTACAACAGATGGATGGCCTGAGTGCAGATATCACCTACATCGGGTATGCCTTCCAGAAAGACAACTCCCTCACAGTCGTGTATAAGATGCTCATAAAGAAGGATGGCCAGGATTTTGTCACTGGGAAAACGGTGAGTGCTGAGAAATAAAGGTTGACTGAGTGGAAGAACACCAAGGACTTGGATGCATGGGATGAGCTGTTCCCAAAGCCTCAGGCTCACTATGCCTCGGTTTCCCCACAGCAGAGGAAAAGCCATGTCCCCACGTTTCACTCATGCTTCCTGTGTCATTTCAGAAATTATTCATCTCTCATAACATCAAGATTTCAAAATCCAAACTGGTACCAGACATCAAACTCACAAGGTACTACATACACCCTGTGAAACACACAGGCACAATGGGTCCTGGGTCTCAGGAAACATTTGAAAAATTACAGGAATTGGGAATCTAGGCTTACATGGTCTCATTCACATGTCTATTCTGCTCACCAATGCCTACTCTACAGGTGACTTGCTCAAAATCAACTGAGATCAGACTTCAATGCTAAACTTGAGTAGTTCTGTTCCCATGAACCTAACTTTTCTCTGTACTTTGTTGCTGACAGGTCAGAGCACAGCGTGAATCCCCCTGAGGCTGTAAGTTGATGTGCCCTTGTACACTGACTGATGATAGGGTGGGAAATCATGTCAATGCCAGACACTCAGTGATTTGGGACTCAGGGAAACAGAGGCCCATGGCCACTAGAGCACATACCTACTATGTAACAGAACTGCAGGCTCCTAGCTGGCTCTCTGGGGAGCTCTTACACCACAGTTGCCCATACCCAATTGACATCTATGGGGGGGGGGGTGCGTGGGCTACAAGGAACACACATACAAACACATAAAAAGGACACAGGATACAGAAAGTCTGGAGCCACATGCAGGAGAGAGACCCACAGTCCATGCCCAGATATTGGGTTAGGAAATGTGTCCTTTGAGCAGCCTGAGACATAGGGAGTCAGTGAAGCAACAGACTTGGGGTCACTCCAAGACCAACAATCCCTCCATCTCTCCTTAGCAGGGAGCTGACAGGATGTTCCACACTGGGGACTCAGTGAAAGGGACTGAGTAGGTTTGACCCCTGACCTCATACACATACAGCTACTCATCTGATGGTGGACACAGTTGTTTATGCTAACAGTTGTCCCCTGGACATTAAAGGACAGTGTTTAAGGGGTGCCCACTCTGTGCAGTTAGGGTGCTGCTACAGTGGCACCCTGCTCCCATACTGCAATAGCATGACTTCCCAGAGAGGAAGGTGAGCAGTGAGAAGGAAGCAGGGGTGCAGAAGCAACACCACATGTTCTCAAAAGAGGGTCACAAGAGAGAGAAGGGAGAAACCCAGACCTACACATCCCAAACATATGTCACAGCAGGCAGCAGTGACCAGCCACTGCCTGTCCTCCTTTCTTTGGCTTACAACTTGCTCCTGAATTGACAGAGCCACCTGTTGTACCTGTAGCAGGGTGCCACCAAGCAGGTCAATACCTCTGCTCAACAAAACCCAATAGGGCCCCCAAAACTCCCAAAGACGAGAGTCCTAAGATCCATCTCCACATTTGACCTTGACACATGACCTGTCTAGAGAAATCTCACAGGAACCAGCAGCCTGAGCTAATGCTCCTAGGCCTTGGGCCAAGCAGAGGACAACCAGGCTCTACTGAAAATGTCCTCCCTGTCTTGCAGAAGGAAATGGTGGAAGGCATTATGTCTGAAGTCATGAAGAAGACCTGGTCTGCCTTCAACGGTATGTGGAATTAATAACTCCAGCACCTGGCTTAGTCAGTGCTGCATGAGAGGTGTGAGGGGAAGGATACACATAGGGCACTAAAGCACCAAGCACAAGGCCACCCTGTCATCTGCTGGATTGTATACCTTCTCTTTGCATCCATGACAGCATGTGGTGGTAAAGAAGAAAAACAGATCAAATTGCCTCCTCTATAGCTCCCCAGAAGTCTTCTCTACAGGTGGCTTGGGACCAAGACCATCAGGGTGTACACATAACAGTGGGCCTGGGTCACCCACCCTTATAAACATTAGGGCTATGACACTTGAAGGGTATGTCATACCCTCTTTGGATAACAATGACAGTGGTGCCACATGCAGGTGTGCACATCCCTGCTTAGTTCTAGTGCAGTTCCAAACGGTGTAAGGACCATCAAATGATTGGGCCCCTCCACTAAGGTCCTGCAGTGAGGCAGTGAGTCACTGTCATCAGTGTTAGACCACCAGATTCCCACCTGACTTTGGGACCTCTCTTTCCATAAACTAAATCTTGCGCCCATCCTATACACTGGGATATACAGTACTCATGCCATCATCTTGAACGGGTATGGCTGTGGCTCCTCATAGCTCCACCCTCAGGTCAGAGAGCCCACATATGACTGTGGCCAAACAAGCCACCCAGGTTATCATTTCCCTTGACTCCTGTCACAAGATGTACTTCCTTATTTCAGAAAAGTATAAAGAAATGAACATTCCACATGGACTGTCTTCATTTACTTTAATGAATGCCAATCTCAAACCACTGAAATCGGTAAGAATATGAAATACAACTCTTTTCCTTGTTTGCTTCTTTGGTTTATTGGCTGTTGGCTGATTGGTTGGTTGCTTTATTTTGCTTTGCCTCAAATCCAAGACTATTTGCACATATTCTTGATCTACATGTACAGTATGAAATGTGACCCAGAAAACATCAGCTTCTCTCATGTGACTCAAACCTTAAGCTGTCCTTGATCCCATACTTCCTGGCATCCAGGCCCCAATCAATCATAGAGGGTCTGAATTAGAGAACCTCAGCAATTGTTCAGGGTGGCTTTTCATACTCTCATTCTTTTATACTGACCCTATGGGGGCCATTACCACAAGCCAGCCTTGATAAGGGGAACAGAGCAGATAAATGACATCTGAGCTACAACTATAGTGACAACATAGCCCCCAGTAGCTTATGTGTAAGCAGGAAAAGTACAGTTACCAACCTGCTAGCATGGTGCCAGCTCCAGCAGGCATTTCACTCAGGATCCTGTGACCCCAGAGGCAGTGTCTTACATCTGCAGTCTCTGGGTAGTTCCCCTCCCGCAAGATTCCCCTCAAATCCCTTCTCTCATAGTCTAAACTCTCTAGGGTGCTCCCTGGTAGATGATCCCTCCTATCCCTGAAACAGTGCTATGGTGATCTGGTGGGGATGAGTGGGTTGGCGCTCATCATGCCTGCTGTCAACTTCTGGGGTTAAAGACAGTAACTATTGTCTTTCTTTCACCCCTCAGCACGACCTTCAGGCATCAAGCTGAACCCAGCACTGCTGAAGCCAAAGTACTGAATGACAGTGAAACCCCCTGTGAATCTTTTCCTTCTCACTTTGAACCCCCCTCCTTACAATTAAGGAAACAATAGTAGTAGTCTCCTCAGCATGCTAAGGATCCTCTGCCTTGATTGACAAGGGACAAAGAAGACCAGTTGGAGGAAACAGGCATTGCTGTAATTAGCTCCTTAATAAACAGTCTCTTCATGCAAAAGGAAAAGGTGGCTTATGTCTCATCTCTGGTACATATTCATGAGCATGTAAAGAACTTCTTACTTGGAACTGAGCAATAATGTGAGACAACTCTGAGTTTGAGGCCAGCCTGGTCTACAGAGTGAGTTCCAGGACAGCCAAGACTACACAGAGAAACCCTGTCTCAAAAAAAAAAATCATCATCATCATCATAATAGACAACAAAATCCAGTGCTCTAGGGGACAATCGTGACAATGACTAAACCATTCTGCTCCTTGCCTTCCTGTTTTACTTTGGATCATGCCTCACAAAGGCTCAGGTAGTAAAGCCTTGCTCCCCTCCTAGTGCTATTGGGAGGAAGGTTCTTAAAGCAGCAGTGCCTGGAGGTAGTCTGGGGGCACCCTCTTCAAGAGATGGGGAAGCCTGACTCTTCCTCTTCTTGCTTTTGCTTCCCAGTCTTCATGTCAGCACGATGTTTCCCATGACCATGTACTGCTCACCACAGGCCTAAACACAAAAAAAGAGCAATAGGCCACAGCCCAGGTCCTCTAATGCTGAGCTTCTATTAACCTCTTTCCCACTTAGGATGCTAACCTATTACATTGAAGGAAAGCTAACACACTCTCCAACTTTAAATGCTTTCTTATAGCCGGGCGGTGGTGGCGCGCGCGCGCCTTTAATCCCAGCACTTGGGAGGCAGAGGTAGGCGGATCTCTGTGAGTTCAATGCCAGCCTGGTCTACAAAGCGAGTCCAGGACAGCCAGAGCTGTTATACAGAGAAACCTTGTCTCGAAAAAACAAAACCAAATGCTTTCTTAGGAGTCAAAATCAAACAGAGGCTAGAACTCAATTACTCCATGTTGAAAATGGAGGTTCTAACCAGGTGTGGTAGCACACGCCTTTAATCCCAGCACCTGGGAGGAAGATCTCTCTAAATTCGAGACCCACCTGTTCTACAAAGTAAGTCCAGGACAGCCTGGGCTCTGTTACACCTAGAACCCTGTCTGAAAGAAAAAGAAAAAGAAAAAGAATGATAGAAAGAAAGAAAAGAAGGAAGGAAGGAAGGAGGGAGGGAGGGAGAGAGGGAGGAAGGAAGGAAAAGAATAAAGAAAATAGACATTCCAGTAGAGAGAGACACTAACCCATTCACAAAACCTTTGACCCAAAATTTATCCTGCCTACAAGATGTGCAGGGATAAAGATGAAACAGAAATTGAGGGAATGATACCTGCTCTGCTTGCAGACAAGAGCCTAGCAGAACTGTCTTCTGAGAGGTTCTACCCAGCAATGGATCAAAACAGATGCTGAGACTCACAGCCAAACATTAGATGGAGAACTGGGAGTCTATGGAAGAGTTGGGGTAAGAATAGAAGGACTGAAGGGGACAAGAACTCCACAAGAAGACCAACAGAGTTGACTAACCTAGGCCCATGGGGTCTCACAGAGACTGAACCACCACCCAAAGAGCATGCATAGACTGCATATAGGCCCCGTAAACTTGTGGAGTTGATAGGAAGCTTGGTTGTCATGTGGGTCCCATAGCAATTGGAGCGGGAGCTGTTCCTGACATGGACTCTGTTGCTTGCTGTTGGATAACTTTCCCCTAGCTTGGCTGCCTTGTCTGGCCTCAGTGGAAGAGGATACACTTAGTCCTGATATGACATGAAGTGTCAGGGAGGGTTGGAGGGGTTCCCTTCCCTGAGAAGAAGGGGAAGGGGGAAGAGGGAAGAGAGTGAGAGAGTGGGATTGGGAGGAGAGGAGTTAAAGGGATGTAATAGATATGTAAAATGAATAAATGAATTAAAGATAAAAGAAAAGAAAATGGAGCACAGATTAAACACAAAACATGAGATGGATCAGAGCAGGTAAGAGCCTGAGACCACTACAAACCACGCAGAAAGGCTTTGTACAACTTAGGTCAGTAAGTTCTACCCATGTGGACCTGAGGGAAAAGCCAAGAGAGTAGTGGCTCCAGAGGTGTCTGTTTGCAGCACTCTGCCTTGTAGCACATACACTAAAAGACACCTGGACTTCTTAGTGCACATCTCCTGGGACTGGAAGCACTTACAGTCACCTCTGTCATTACTATCGTTTTGGAATTTGCTTGCTCTACACTTCCTACATACTTAGGTAATAATTTGATTTCCTTCTACAGTCTCTGATGGGGGTGAAGCCCAAATAGTTATAATCTTACAACTCAGCTTAGTTGTATAGGATTTAAGAAATGTCAGTCGAGCATGGTGGTGCACACCTGTAATCCCAGCACCTGGGAGGCAGAGGCAGGCAAATCTCTGTGAGTTCGAGGCCAGCCTGGTCTACAAAGCGAGTCCAGGACAGCCATGGCTTGTTATACAGAAAAACCCTGTCTTGAAAAACCACAAAAGGAGGAGGAGGAGGAGGAGGAGAAGATGATGACGATGATTTGGCTCAGAGGTGAAGTGCTTACCTAACAGGTTAGCATAAAGCCCTCGGTTTGATCACTAGCCTCAAAACAACAAAACAACAAAAAAAATGAGTGAAATGGGGAAATTCTATGGGACATTGTTTGGTCTCTATGGAATGCCTGTCTCAATGGTTACTAGTATCTCTAAGTGGGCCACTGGTTGGAAAAGAATATCACATTTGTTCGGGCTCTGGTGCTTCAGGAGATAGGCAGACAGACAGATACATAGATACACAGATACACAGACACAAAAATCTTTGAAATTTGAATTTTGTATATTGTTTAGTTAGAGTGAATCACTGGATTTTGATTTGCTCTGTTTTTTTTTTTTGTTTTGTTTTGTTTTTCGAGACAGGGTTTCTCTGTGTAACAGCCCTGGCTGTCCTGGACTTGCTTTGTAGACCAGGCTGGCCTCGAACTCACAGAGATCCGCCTGCCTCTGCCTCCCAAGTGCTGGGATTAAAGTTGTGCACCACCACGCCCGGCTGTTTTGTTTTTTTTTTTTAATAATTTATTTTTTATTTCTTCAAGTTACATCTCAATCACAATCCCCTCCCTACTTTTATGTATACAGTGTTCTGTCTGCAGGTATATCTGCAGGCCAGAAGAGGGCACCAGATTTCATTACGGATGGTTGTGAGCCACCATGTGGTTGCTGGGAATTAAACTCATGACCTCTGGAAGAGCAGCCAATGCTCTTAACCGCTGAGCCATCTCTCCAGCCCGATTTGCTGTTTTAATCAGTCATATATAGAGTTTATACTGTTAAAGAAATTGCAATAGCTAGTTTAAATATTAAAAGATACTTTGTTGAAACAGCTGGCAAACAGAAAATATACATTAAGAAATCAAAATTTCCACTAGTTTTATTTCTCTGATGAACAGTTAAGGCAAATATCTGAAGTGAATCTTTGGGGTGGGCATATTGAAACCTTTCCTAGAATAAATATATTTTACTTGGAGGAGCAGAAATCTGTGGTGAAAGGTTTTCTATTCTTTTTTTTCCCCTCCCCATTCTGAAAGTTGCAGATCCACAAAAATTTAACAAAAATAAATAAAACAAACACACATTCTATGTATGAATATACAGTGCTATATAGATACGTATTTATTATATCATAAACTACAATAGGTAACTTTAAAGACTTCTCCCTTGTACAATGAGATGAACCTCTCTCTCTAAAGGCTGTAGTATATGTATGTTTCAAGGTTATTTAACAATGTACTGTGGTTTTATATCTTGACTTGCCTTGTACATCTTTCTGTTCTGGAGTATCTGTGTACACAATATCTTCACACTGTGCCATACTGCTGCTGAACTAAATGCACTTTTCCCCATACATGGGAAACAAATAATTCAATTCAGTACCATTACTTTTTTTTTTATTACTTCAGGTTACATCTCCATCATAGTATCCTTTGCCCCCTCCTACCCTCTACCCCCTATCCCTCCCATCCCACTCCTCTGGTACCATTACTTTTAATCTCTTCTTTCCTTTGTTAGTAGGTGGTAGAACAGTTACGGAAAAACGGCACATTGCATTGACACCATTGGTAGTTCTATAGAAGTAATGTAGGATGTGCATGTACTATTTTGATATTTTCTTTTTTTTCTTTTTTTTTCGGTTTTTTCGAGACAGGGTTTCTCTGTGTAGCCCTGCTGTCCTGGACTCACTTTGTAGACCAGGCTGGCCTCGAACTCACAAAGATCCACCTGCCTCTGCCTCCCAAGTGCTGGGATTAAAGGCGTGCGCCACCACCGCCCGGCTTGATATTTTCTTTTTTTTTTTTTTTTTACTGCCTTCATGAATATCAAAACTGTAAATGTGTGCCCCTTACATAGTATTCTTATTTTTGGTAGTGTTGGATCAGGTCAGTTTAATTATTGAGGAAACCCCACAAAGCAAGTGAATCCTAGATATAATCCTAAAACACATATTCCATATAATGAATAACTTATATATAACTAAATATTGCTGCTTGTTCTTTTGTTTTGCCTGCCCCCCAAATGGGGGACATTTTGTTCTAAACAACTATTTTTTAAATTAAAACTGTAATATCAAGATAAAAATTTGGACATTGCTTTTCCTGACACTCAAACTCAAGACAGGGTTTGAGGTCAAATCTGTGTAACTGGCAGATTTGTAAGGAGCAGATAAGAAATGGAGGGCAGGTAATGATACAAAGCCCTAGAATGCGTGAGTGTGCTGTGAAACTGTTGCAGATATTCACTGGTCTTCACAGAATATATCCTTTCTCCTTTCTATCTACTGTGGCTTTTCAGTTACAATTTTGTTTATAAAAGGAAATTATTATACTTCTACCCAAAAAAAAAAAAAACAAACAAACTTAAGAGCTAGAGAGTACAGTCAGTCAATGGTAAAGAGTATGGTATGGTGGTTTGAATAGGAATGGCCCCCATAGGTTTACATATTTGAATTCTTAGTTACCAAGGAGTGGTAGTATTTGAGAGGATTAGAAGGATTAAGAGGTGTGCTCTTATTGGTAGAAGTGCATTACTGGGGCTTTGACATTTCAAAAGCCCAACAAGCCCAGAGTCTCTCTCTGCCTATAGATCAGGATGCATTGCTCCAGCATCTGCCTGCATTCTGCCATGCATCCTATCATAAGAATATGGACTAAATTAAATGATTTTTCTTATTACAGTTGCCTTAGTCATGGTGTCTCTTCATAGCAATAAAACAGTAACTAAGACAGAGAGTACACTACTCTTTTTTTTTTTTTTTTTTTGAGACAGGGTTTCTCTGTGTAGCTCTGGTTGTCCTAGACTCACTTTGTAGACCAGGCTGGCCTTGAACTCGCAGAGATCTGCCTGCCTCTGCCTCCCAAGTGCTGGGATTAAAGGCGTGCGCCACTACGCCCGGCAACTACAGACAGCTGTGAACTGCCATGTGGGTGCTGGGATTTGAACTTGGGTCCTTTGGAAGAGCAGTCAATGCTCTTAACCGCTGAGCCATCTCTCCCGTCCAGAGTACACTACTCTTACAGAGGACCTAAGTTCAGTTCCAAGCACCCATATCAGGAAACTCACAACCACCTGTAACACTCTCTTCTGGACTCCACAGGAACCTGCACACACATGCATATACTCACACAAAGACACATATATGCACATAAAAATATAATTTTTTAAATGTTAAGCAACAGATGGTAATGTTATATACTAAATGAATTTTAATTATTAAATGCAATTAAAGAAGCAAAAATTTCCTTAGATTTAAACATATATAAAGCCAAAGCCTTAAAGAAAGAGGAATAAGAGCAAATATCCCAAACAAGTGTCACTGAGACCTAAAATTGAGCAGTGGAAGCCAAATGCATTCCACTTACACAGCTGTAAATTCCTAAGGGGCTGTTGGTCATAGGGTCCTTATCCTGTACTATAAGGAGCTACCATGTAGGCCCCCTGTGTAAAAGGAACCTCTTAGCCCTCATATGACTGATGAGCTGAGGGGGGCTGAGATGTGGGGACACCCCACTCCAGAGGAGTAGGATAGGTGAGAGAGGGGGTAGAGAGTGAGAGGGTGGGACCTAGAAGGGTGGAAGGAGGGGGCTGTGAAGGAGATATAACTTGAAGTAATAAATAAATGTAATTAATAAAAAATTTTAAAAATTCCTAAGGGGCAGGGAATCATCTTTTAAAAGGTAGAAAAGAATGCCACTGTATGCAAACTTAGGCTATCTTAGAGTTTTTAAATATGGATGAAACACATTTGTGGGATACTGGGTACTCAGAGGCTAAGCAACCAATTAGTTGATCCTATTTAAATGCTATTAACAGCTTCTTGAGCTGAAGATATCTGTGGGCTATCTTTGAGTTAGTTAACCAGACTTGTTTCTAGAAGAATCATTTAAAGGCCAGTGTGCTATAAATTTAGGGTGAAGATTTTTCTGTTGTTTCCTTGTAAAACTGTACTGAGACTTGGTAGAACCCTGTCAGACACCAAGTCTCTTTGGTGGCTGGGGTATAAATGAGGAATAGGAATGATGGAAGGTAAAGAGAGCTGGTACAGCACCACATGTAACCAAGAGTACATACCATAACCCTTGCAGAATACAGTTTTCATTTGTGTCTTCTTGTCATTTTCCTTCAGGTAATTATTGTAATGCTTAGATAACTTAGTTTTAAAGAACTGGGAAAAGATCCATAATAGATGTTCTCTTCAGGGTAAGATGAACACTGAAAATAGAACCAGCTGTCCAGGGATGAACCAACACTGAAGCAGACTGCTATGAGCTGTCATGCTAGTCAGCAGACTGTCCAAAGCATATCACAGCTGGACACAATTAAAAGCTTACCTTGTCCAAATATACAGTATATTTCAGCAGCAAATTATTCAAGGACTATTTCTATTTGGTAAGAGCTCATAGTGGACCAGTGGATATAGTTCAGTTTATGAAGAGTTTTGCTCAGCATTCATCAAGCTCTAGATTTGATCCCCAGATGTGTATACCTGGTACGTAGTGGTACATACCTCTAATTCTAGCATTTAGGAGGAAGGAAAAGCAAATTCAAGGCCCACCTGCATTACAAAAGAACCTACCTCAGAGGAAGAAGTGGGTAGGGGTCTATAAATTTTTTTCTTCACCATCCCCCCAACATACACACATACCTGGTGGTGGTGAGGATCTACCTCAAGGCCTTCCTTATTCTAAGCAATAATTGTACCACTGTGCTACACCCACAACCCTCATATAATGCTAAAGGAATAGAGATTTGAATTGAAATATAGCTCTAAATATCCCATGCTACCATCTGAGATTTCGATTTTCTTTTTTTTTGTTTTTATTTCATGAAAATAACTCCAATAGTAAGTAAGCCAAGAACCATTGCTCAGAGCCCATTAATAGGTAATAACATTTTCCAAAACTCCAAGTGCTTTTACATCTAAAGGGAAAAGCTGAAAAAGATAGTCCATGAGAAAAATCCTCAGGCCAGATTGATTGATTGATTGATTAATGAGGGTGGTCAGCAGTTGAGTTACTAGCATTAAATAACACTATGCTGAGAAGCACTCTAAGAGGCAGGAAGAACCCCCAAAATAAGCAAAGATGAAAATGAAGAAAAACAAGAGACAAAGAAGCCATTAATTTATGAAATTTATTGTTGTAAAAGTTGTTCAAGTGACAACAAAGAAATGTACTGCTGTTTCACTTGGTACAAAGACACTTCAAGACTATTACCTTGTCTCCAAAGCATGAGGAAAAAACTGCCCAAGTCCACTATTAAGCCACCCACTCAGGTCAAGCAATATGTTGATGAGTCTTTCATTGTGGTCCTGCAGAGAATGTGTCCTTTGAGAGTTTGAGAACTGGCAGAGGTGATCTGAAAGAAAGCCCATCAAAAGAAGACAGGAAGCATATAGTACTTATATCAACTCAAGCCTGAAATGAAGAGATGTCAGACAAAATGGCACTGCATATGAAGTCAGAACCCACACACTCCATCATGTGTGTGAGGCCTGTAAGGGACAGTAAATGTCCCAATCACTGTGATCAGTGTGCTGATGGGGCACACAGTTGCACACCTGACTGGCTCAAGCCATCAGGTCAGCCTGAACTGACCTCTGGCCTGCCTGCCACGGAAAAGAGGGCCCAGCCTTCCACAGGAAAAGAGAATGGCACCATAGGCCCCTGAGGTGGACTGGGCATAGCAGGACACACCGGGCTGCTGCTGGGAGCCACACTAACCAAAGAGCAGCTGACCAGAGTGGGGCTTTCTTCCCTCTGTGGTTCCCTTTAGTTTGTTATGAGGGTGACAGTCTCCCTGACTGCTGGCATGCTTTCCACACTCTGTGAACACTTCCTTTTTCAACAGAAAAAGGCCTCCAGAGCCTTGTGCAGGCCACCAGATCCGGTTGGAATTTAATGACAGTGTTGTGTTTCATTATGTTTACTTTTATGGCACAAGATACTGGTTTTCCATTTATGAGGGGGGGATAAAAAGTGTCCTTTCGAAATAATAAATGTATGGGTCTTTTTTTCCCTCTTATTGGAAACAGATTTTTTTGCCTCACAAAATATATCCTGATTACAATTTCCCTTCCTTCTACCCCTGCCAGTTCTTTCCCCGCTTTCCCTCCTACTTGAATCTACTCCTTTTCCATCTCTCATTTAAAAAAAAATAGCTTTATGAATCTGGGTGCTCACTCAGGATGCATCTACTCACTTTTTTTTTGTTTTGTTTTGTTTTTTTGTTTTTTCGAGACAGGGTTTCTATGTGTAGCTCTGGCTGTCCTGGACTCACTTTGTAGACCAGGCTGGCCTCGAACTCACAGAGATCCGCCTGCCTCTGCCTCCCGAGTACTGGGATTAAAGGCGTGCGCCACCACCGCCCGGTTGCATCTACTCACTTTTATAATTGATTTTAGCCATTATAGTACAGGATAACTATCCTACAACCAACACACCAAAAAGATCAGAAACTTAGACTTTGTTACCTATTAATGGGACAATTTGCCCTAGGGGTGCTACCATGTAGGCCCCCAGTGCAAGAGGATGCTGTTAGCCTTCATATGACTGCTGAACTGAGAGGGGCTGATATATAGGGACACTCCACATCAGAGGAGTGGGATGGATGGGACAGGGAGGAGAGGGTGGGAGGGTGGAAACAGGAGAGGTGGAAAGAGGGCACTGTGATGGAGATATAACTTGATGTAATAAATAAACATTACAATTTTTAAAAATAGCTTGGCAGTGGTGGCTCACTGTAGGGAGTTAGATAAATTAAATTAGATTTAGAAAATATATAAGGGTTTCTGATACTGTCTCTTAATTTGGGGCATGAAGAGCATTATCAGCATGTGGACTAAAAACAGGAAACAAACAGGAGACTTAATAGACTGAAAAACAAGGTTGAAGTCAGGAAAAACAGGAAATACTCAATGGACTGAAAAACAAGGTTGTCAGAAAACAGGAAAGACTTAATGGACTAGAAGAAACAAGGTATCTGGCCTGACACTGTTTTCAGCTGCTAAGTGGGCGGAGCCCAAATAGCTGAAACAGAGTTCCTCCTATTTAAGGACAGTGCATGGAGCCCAAAAGGAGACGGGCCCCTGATGCTAGAGAGCTCCGAGAGTCCTGCTGAAAAAAGTGCTGGCCATCATTTGTTGGCCAGATTTCCCTGAGGCAGAAAGAAGCTGGTGAGCAAAAAAAGCCTGAGCAAGACACAAAAAGGTCAAGGACTAAACCCTGTGGCTCAGCTTTTGCCTAGAGGGGTTTGATCTGTCTGAACAGTGGCCTAAAGGAAACTGTGCCTGGCTTTAAGGACTCTGAAGAAGAGCGGCAGAGTTGCTGATGCGAAGGGGCTGGGGTCTCCCAGAAAGAAGAAAGCATCAAGCCTTATTTAAGGTGAGACTGCAATAACCAACTTACCCTGACGAACCTGCATCTGAGAGATCCAGAAAAAAAGGACTGCTAAGTGCGTTAAAGAATCTACAACAGCCGGGTGGTGGTGGCGAATGCCTTTAATCCCAGCACTTGGGAGGCAGAGGCAGGCGGATCTTTGTGAGTTTGAGGCCAGCCTGGTCTACAAAGCGAGTCCAGGACAGCCAGAGATATTCAGAGAAACCCTGTCTCGAAAAACCAAAAAAAAAAAAAAAAAAGAATCTACAACAAAGACTGTGTTCCTGTCGACTGAGGACCTGCCCCAGAGACTGTATCTTTCTAAAAGGTTAAAAAAATAATTATCAATAGGTTTAGTGGATAGGTTAAAGGGATTGTAGGAATTTATAGGATTAATAGTTAAGAAATTGTTGGTGTTTGTTATAAGTGAATATAGTAATAAATAAGTGTTAAATAATAATTTAAAAGTTCGGTTAACTTTAATTCACTCCTTTAATTCTAGTACTGGGGAGGCAGAGGCTAGTGGATTTCTGAGTTAAAAGCCAGCCTGGTATTCATAGTAAGTTCCAGGCTAGCTTCAAGGGATATATAGTGGAATCCTGTCTCCCAAAAACAAAAAACAAAAAACAAAAATAAAAAACAAAGTCAAACACAAGTCCAGATCCATCCCAAATAGCAGTTTCTTATCTTTCTCTGAGGAGATGACAGCTCCTTCTCAGTTCCAACTGTAAGGGTCACTTGTGAGCTGCCCAGCACAGACCCCACCCTCCAGCCTCTGGAATGACTTAGGAGACAAGCTGAGCTACTTACAGCCATCCTTATGATTTTTGTTTGTTTATTTTTCAAGACAGGTTTTCTCTGTATAGTCCTGGCTGTCCTAGAACTCCATCTATAGACCAGGCTGGCATCAAACTCAGAAAACCACCTACCTCTGTCTCCCAAGTGCTGGGATTAAAGGCATGTGCCTCTACTGTCTGGCCAATCCTTACAATATTTTTGATTAAAACTTAATAACAAAGTTTATTTCATCTCTAAGTGAGGACTGAATAGCCAGGACTCCAAAGTTACCATTAATCATATTTCTCATCAGAACAAGTTGACCCATTAGTAAATATTTACAAAGTTCTTACTGTATGCTAGGAATTAACTTTGGTACTACAAATACAAATATAAATGGGTTTTTCATTACCCACAACAGAACTTTCAGAGAAAGGCAGGTAATAAGCATACACATAAACAAAATGATTTAGGCACTAAAGAGTATTCTAAAGATAGTGGGGACAGGAGGTTAACAGGCAGGGATTAGGGTTAGGAGTTTGCTTCAGAACAATGATGCTCAGAGAAGGCATCTCTGAGGTAACATTGGAGAGAGAACCTCAAAATTAAAAAGAAAGCAACCAGACAAAAGCCAGGAGCCTCCCAAGTCAAAATAGCATTATGAAGTTCCTGAGAACAGAACAGAACAAAAAAGAGTCTAAAAGACAAAAAGGAGGCTGTTAGGCTGGAAGAGAGAGAATGAGAGGAGGATATCAAATGGGAAAGTAGCCAGGACAGATCACATATGGCCTGAATTAAGAATGAAAAGCCAACGGAAGGCCCAAGCTGCAGAGTAAATTATTTTAATCAGAAAGATCACCCTGGCTGTCATGGGGCAGACACAAGAGAAGAATCACAGAAGTAGAGAAGGTGAAATTTCTAGAATTCTCTAGCACTGCTAGCAGGAGTATAAAACACTTGGACCATTCCTATTACAGCCTATGACCAAGTCATATACCCAACAGAGATAAATATATATGTACCTTCCAGCACATGTACAGGAATACACATAACAATACTATACATATTAGCTCCAAACTGGAATAACCAGTATGGCATACCAACAGTACAATGCATAACAAATTGTTGTGATGGAAAAACAAAAAAGAATCACAGAATACAGGTTGAGTAAAAGAGAGCAGGCATTCAACCTATATGCTATGGAATTCAATTTGCAAAAAGGCAAAACCAAACAAGGACACGGTGTGACGCATGCCACACTTTCAGCACTCAGGTGGCTGGGGAGTGACCACAAAGTACATGGAGAGGATTTCTGGGTTCCAAAAACACATTCTTGATCTAAGAAACAGCTACTTGAGTGAGGTCACTGTAAGAATTCTTCAAATAATTTACTTAAACTGTGGGTAATTGTTTACATTACAACACATCCCAATATAATGTTATTTGTAAAATACAGCAACTCTCTTCAAGTCTGTACTTCCTTTTGAATAGATCCTTTTCTTAAACTACACTCTGTGTCTGTGTCTCTCTTTCTCTTTCTTGCTCTCACTCTCTCAACACTCATGATTAAAATTATATTAGATTTTTTTTTTGAGACAGCATTTTAGTCCCAGGCTGTCTTGGAAATCACTATGTGACCCAGGCTAGCCTTGAATTTGTGGCTCTCCTACCTCAGGCTCCTAAAAGCTCAGATTGCAGGTATGAGTCATTTATCTTGCTATCTTTTTGCTTTTAGTTAAGCCATTCTCAATTATGTGTGATCAAGCTCTTCAGTCTTTGAGGTACACATTTCCTATCTTGTTTCTATTAAGAATTTTTTTTCTTTTGTTGTGGGGAGAAAGGGACACACAGTCTCTCCATGAAGCTCTAGCTGGCTTGCCTAGAAAAAGAGGTTGTGAACTGCCTGAAGTGGGAACTGGGAAGGGAACATGGATCCTTTGCAAGAGTTGGAAGTGCTCTGAACTGATAACCCTTCTCTCCAGGTGCTCTATATGTGTTTATATGGCACCTTAAGAGATTATGAGACAGTGGTGACACAATAAGCCTAAAATTCTTTTCAGTACATAGAACTTAAACCTTTAAAAAATCAGGTACTTTAAATCTGTACGTAAGCCAGGCTAAGTGGTATATGCCTTTTATCCCAATGTTCAGAAGAAAGACAGATCTCTCTTGAGTTTTAGGTAGGTTTAGTCTACATAGTGAGTTTCAGGCCAGTCACAGACATATAGACCCTGTCTCAAAAAAGAATTATACCACCATAACATGGGAACTTTGACAAGATGTGAAAACCCTGTCTCAGAAAACAAAAACAACAAAATGGTCTGCCAGATCAGCACATACGTTTAATAGTGCTTGAAATGGGGGAAAATAGGGAGGCAAAGGCAGACAAATCTCTGTGAATTCAAGGCCAACCTTATCTACGTAGTGAGTTCCAGGACAGCCAGAGCTACATAGTGAAAACGTGTATCAAAAAAATAATTTTTTAAAAAAAGAAAAAAATTAACAGTGTGGCTCATGGCTTTAGAGGTAGAGGCAGGTGGATCTCTTGAGTTCTCTGATCTACAGAGTGAGTTCCAGGACAGCCAGAACTACAGAGAAACCTTGCTTTTAAAAAAACAAATAAATAAACATAAAAATAAAAAAATCATGTGCCAGCAATGTCTGGCTTTTACATGAATGCTGGAATTGAAATCCTCAAGCCGGGTGTGGTGGTGCACGCCTTTTTTTTTTTTTTTTTTTTTTTGGTTTTTCGAGACAGGGTTTCTCTGAATATCTCTGGCTGTCCTGGACTCGCTTTGTAGACCAGGCTGGCCTCGAACTCACAAAGATCCGCCTGCCTCTGCCTCCCAAGTGCTGGGATTAAAGGCGT
>CAJQZJ010027415.1:5741771-5765650 GCA_907164525.1 Lophiomys imhausi | reverse complement strand
TCCAGGCAGCCACTGGTATGTCATTTTTTAGTTTTGGAAGCTGCAGGACCTGCACTTCCTATATAATCAGATATATTTATCCCTTTCAGGTCTCTGAGGTGGTTGAAGAATAGATAGCTAGAGTCTCATAGTTAAATTTTGAGTTGTTTAGGAATCAAGAGGTTGTTCTGGATCTAAGAGGATATTTTTAAAATTATGAGGCAAGGTAGTATGAAAGCTGAGTTAGATATAGAACTTTAAACTCATGGGGATGGTTAGATAGTAGAATGTTAAAGTCAGGTGCCAAATACATATGGACTGGACATTAGGAATGTATGCTAAGCCATATAACTCTTATAATTGTGGCCTATTTATTTCTGTTGTTTTGTATTGTATTTATAGTTATAAGAAAAAGAACCATTTTTTGGACTGAAAGGGAGAGCTGTTGGGGGGAAAAAAGAAATACCTTAAACTGAAAAAAAAAAAAGAAGGAAAGAGGATGGGGGGTTGAGGGGGAGGAGGGTGGAAGGGTTGGACTGGAGGGGGGAGTAGGGAGGGGATTGTGATTGAGATGTAACTTGAAGAAATAATAAATTATTAAAAAAAAAAGATGCATTTGACCTTACCCCCTCCACCAGTACCAGCTGGGTACAACCCACTAAAGTCTTATTGGCTTTTGAAGCTTCTTCTCTGAAGACAGTAATAAGCTCCTCCAAACGCCTTAATTTTACTTCTTCTGGAACATCGTCCTTCAGCCTATGATATGCTCGTGTCTTCTATTAAAAAACAAAACAGGATAAAGGTCACTAAGGACGTGTAGAATCCTCAAGGCATAAAATAGGGTATGTATTCATTCTACTCACAAGTTACAGATACGTAATTTGGTCCAAAACCCAAAACTAAACCAGATTTTTTTTTTCCTCTCTGGTTCTAGGAACATACCATGAGAAAAAGGTAACTGAAATAGAATCTTTGTAGTCATCCTAAATTTAGCAAATGAAAATCACACACTCATGGCTGGCAGGATGGCTAAGTGGGCAAAGGTGCCTGCAACCAAGTCTAATGACCTGAATTCAGTCCTTCAACCCATGTGGTGCAAGAACCAAGTCCAACAAGTGGTCCTCTGACCTACACACACCCTGCAGCACATGCATGCACTACCAACACATACACACAAAATAAGTAAATAAATAAATGTTTAAAGGAAAATCACAGACCCAAATTAGTCTTCATATTTGTACTAAGTTTGTATTTGGACACAAAATAAATAATCCATGCGCTAAGCTATTCACTAGTGCTGTTTATAGAGGCACAGATGTAAAGCAGTGTAAATATGGTTTATCAACACAATAAAATTGTTAATAAGATAGCTTCATGTGAACTCATGTAATTGTTCCAAAATACTCTGCAAACTGAAATTGGCAAAGTAGAGATCAACGTGCATCTTTGGTGTAGACAGTAGTCATGTTTATGAGCACATGAAATATACCTGAGAAGTGATAGAAGACAGCACTAAGAGTAGCTGCTTACAACAAAGGACCTAACCCTGGTAGCAACAATAGGAAGAAGTGTTTAACCTTCACGCTTAACACTATCAACACTTATTACCTATTCAGAAACAATAATTATCCTTGGAAAAAAACCTTATTTAAAAACCATGGGTAAACCGCTGGGCGTGGTGACGCACACCTTTAATCTCAGCACTTGGGAAGCAGAGGCAGGTGGATCTCTGTGAGTTCAAGGACAACCTGGTCTACAAAGCAAGTCCAGGAGAGCCAGAGCTGTTATACAGAGAAACCCTGTCTCGGAGAAAAAAAAAAAAAACATGGGTATACATTTATATATGTCTTTATGTTCACTCTCAGTAGCTAGGCAAAAGCCAAGGAATAAAAGGAAAAGCTAAACACCACTGTCTGAAAATGTAAACCAATCTACCCTGAAAGAACTACCATACCCACAGATCAAAACAGAATGGGGAATGGGTATAAGATCCTAAAACACAGGATTCTACTTGATGCTAATGTGTTGTTAGTAATGATAACCATCCTGATGGCAGTTATGTGTATGAAGCAACACTCTAAGTCATTATATACATCATCTTATTTAAGCCTCAAAACAACCTTGAGCTGGTATTGTTAGTCCCACTTCACACATCACTAAGGAGTTTAGACAAGGTCACTGTTACTACAGACAAAGGTACAATTTGAGTGTCATACTTCCACTGTATGTTGAAAGGCCATTTCCCATCAAGACCAACCTCATAAATAATTTCTCTTGTGTATCTGTAATGTATTGTAGAATATTTGATCATATTGTGAGCTTATGAATTGAAAAATCTGTTTCTAATTATAGGATGAAGTCTTTAATCCAAGAACTTTCTGTTTATTGTAAATAAATGGTTATGGTGTGGCTCGGCTCTAGCACACACTTTTAATCCAAGAACTTTCTGTGCACAGGATTAAATAAAGTTAACCCTAGGTCAAGAGGCAGGACAAGAAACCAGCTGACAGGGATTACACAGAAAGGAGGGACATTGAGCTGAGGGTATTTAAGACTGTGGAGAAGGAGTTGGGAGTTCTTTCTTTGGGTTTTCTCCTTTAGAAGGTTTTCCAAGCTCAAGGCTTCTTCCTGTAGGTTCTTCTGAGGTTTTTAGCTTTGAGCTTTTGAGAACATCAGCTCGGTGCCTTCTCTGCCTCTCTAAGCTAGCAGGTTTTCAACCCAGAATCTGGTCTCTTCATTGGTAAAATCAAAAGACTGGGATATTTTAGTTTGATAAAAACAACAGTGATGGCCATGAAAAAGAAGTAATATGTACTGTAACAGGCTCCTGGAAAGTCTCACTTCTGAAATAATTGTTTAAAAGACACTAGCCTACTTACACTGACTACAGAACACTGCACACTGACTGAGCTTTGCTTTTGTCTTGGCTTACTTATTTGTTAGTTTGTTTTTTGTTTTTGAGACAGTCTCAGTCTGTAGCCCAGGCTGGTTTCAAACTTGAGATTTCCCTGCCTCAGCCTTCTAAATGCTGGCATTACAGGCATATATCACCAAACCCAGCTACCATAAAATACTTCATAAATAGGAACACTAGCATGGTATTTTTTTTCATATCAAATTGCTGAAGTTTGCTGGTTATGGTGGCTCACACCTATAACACTAACAATCAGGCAGCTGAGTGAAATAGAAGGAAAACAGGTTTGAGGCCAGCCTAAGCTTCATAGTAAGACCTTGTCTCAAAACAATGGCTAAAGTTTGACATATAAGACAAAAGTTAACCAAAGAAAACAATTGGCAGTAAGATCCTGTGATTCAGTTGGGCGAGGTGGCACATGCCTTTAATCTCAGCGCTCAGGAGCAGAGACAGGAAGATCTCTGAGTTTGAGGCGGGCCTGATCTACAGAGTGAGTCCAGGACAGCCAGGGCTCTGTTACACAGAGAAACCTTGTCTCAAAAAACAAAAAATATATCCTGGGATTTCAGAAGGTCTGTCTTGCTGTCATATACTCTTCTACCCAACTACTTCCAATCAGTCCCAAGCTGGTAAGAGAATGATGCTAATTGTCTCCCATCCAAGACTCACCTGCCTCATGCTGTATGCAAAGAGAAAACTGGTACTGTATTGAACTTCTCGAAGTAAAGACACTGTCTGCAGGTGATCATCCTCTGTCTCTCCACAGAAGCCAGTGATGAAGTCGCTGCTGAGACTCACACCTGTCAATATATAATGAAGAACAAAGGATCAGTGCTTAGAGTACTGCTGCTGCCACCTCCAGAAGGAATGTGGGCATTAATAGATTATAGAAGGAAGGAAAGCAAATGGGACCCGTTTCCAAACTACCCAGCCCATATCTAAGTAAAAAAGAAGTCATGCCAGGCATGGTGGTTCATGCCTTTAATCCCAACACTCAGGAAGCAGAGGCAGGTGAATCTCTATGAGTTCAAAGCCAGCCTGGTCTATATAAGTGAGTCCAGGACAGCCAGAGATATACAGAGAAACCTTGTCTCGAAAAAACACAAAAATAAAAAAACAAAAACAAAACCACAAAAAGGACTGAGCCCAAGTCTTGTCCATGCTAGATCAGCACTCTACCACTGACATCCCAGCTCCCGGGTCCTGCTTTCCTGGTGAGTCTTTCCATGCTTCACACAAACAAATACATCTATGTATCTTGTTCTTTTGCTACTGTTAGGAGATAGGAGATTGTTTTTCTACAGTGCTAGAGGCAGAACCCAGAGCCTTGAACACTGTATCTCTAACCTAGACTATATCTATATATTTTAATTAATTCATAATAACTGTGCATATGTATATATGATCAAACGTTGAATTTAATTTAGCATTATGTTCATTTATAATGCAGTAGCAAGAATTATCAGATACTGAATACACAGAAAGTGCTATATGACACTAGCTATTCAACTGCCCCCAAAATCAGATGGCATGAGCATTATTTACTCTATTTTTAAAATGACAAATCTTCCTTGTTGTCACATAGCCAGTAACACAGTACTCAATACAAAACCAGTACACTCAGCTGTCACATCATCCTGCCCCATCAAACCACAGTATGTGTGTATAATACAAGAAGCAGGAATTAGCATTTGAGGGCCCAGGCATCATAGCATACACCTTTAGTGTCAGCACAAGGAAGACAGAGGTGGATGGATCTCTGTGAGCTTGAGGCCAACCTAGTCTACACAGTAAACTCTAGGCTCAGAAAGGAAAAAAAGTAGAATTTGAGAGAAATTTCAGACAACATTCTCAACCAAATCTAAGCAAAACAAAATAAAAGACAGTAATTTTATTAAAGGAAAGGGAGAAGGAAAAAGGAATAAAGGGATCATACCTAAAATCTGCCATAACCCTAATAACAGCTAAATACGTGATAGCATATATTTATAATCCAAGCAATAACAATGAAGACAGATGATCAACATAAACAAGACAGTGTCAAAATTCAAAGTACGGAGAGGCAGTTCAGTGGCAGAGCATATGCCCATAAGACATGAGGTTTGGGTGATCTCCAGCAACACACACATACAATGAGAAAAAGGAAAGGAAAGTGGAACACAGAGAAAAATAGGGAGGCAGAAAATGAACACAAAAGCAGCAAAAACTATGAAATGACAGCATAAGGAATCTGCCAAAGAGACTGGTAGCTGAGCAAGATGACTGTGGTGATACACTCCACATTTCTTAAGTGTACCTGGGACAGACTCTCTGATATGATGAACTAATGCCACATAAGCTTCTCTTGAATATCTGCAGTAAGAACAAAAAGAAAAGACCTACATGAACTAGTCATCCTTTTTTGGGGGGAGCCCAGGGTTGCAGGGTCTTATGTAGCTAACGGTAGCCTTGAACTCCTGTTTGTCTAGCTCTACCTCCCTAGGGCTGGCATCACATAAGCACACCACCACACCTAGCGCAATTTTATTTAAATGAACACTATATAGAGACAACACTGAATTCCCATATGTATTCATTTTTCAGTTTGTGATTTCACATCCACAAATCACAGTAGAGGAGCACGTAAAGGCACTCCTTTGGGCCACTGAGATGTCTCAGTAGGTAGATGTTTGTTACCAAACCTGATGAAACCTGCATGGTAGAAGAATAAAGCCAGCCCCTAAAAATTGTCCTCAGATTTACACACACACACACGCACACACACGCTCCACCTCCTAAGGACCTTTTATTTAACAAATCAAGAGAAATCAAACACTTAGAGGACCTCTAGGGGCTGGAGAGATGGCTCAATGGTTAAGAGCACTGTCTGCTATTGCAGAGGACCCAGGTTCAGTTCCTAGAACTCACATGACAGCTCACAATCATCTATCATTTCAGTTTCAGAGGATCTGATGCCTTCTTCTGGCCTCCTTGAACAATTCATACACATGATGCATACTTTCATGCAGGCAAACACCCACATGCAATAAATAAAATTTTAAAAATAAAAGAAATTTCTTAATCTTTGCCTCTGTGGAAAATAAAACAAAGTTCTAGTTCTACTTCTATCAACTTTGTCTGGGTCATAGTACACCCCAGTCTCACCTCTGAAAATTTATTTCCTAAGTGACTCATGTGATCTGCATTTATAGTCTAAGACCTAAAAAACTCTATTATTCTTGCAAAAAAAAAATTTCACCTGGCAGTGGTGACAACACTTTTAATCCTAGCACTTGGAAAGCAGAGGCAAACGGATCTCTGAGTTCAAGGCCAGCCTGGTCTACAGAGCAAGTTTCAGGCACCAAGGCTACACAGAGAAACCCTGTCTCAAAAAAAAAAACAGAAACAAAAAGCAACTCTGCGTAGTGGTACTTGCCTTTAATTCCCAGTACTTGGGACTCTGTGAGTTCAAGGCCAGCCTGGTCTACAAAAATGAGTCCAGAACAGCCAGGACTATTACACAGAGAAACTTTGTCTCAAAAAACCTTAAAAAAAAAAAAAAAAGTAACCCTTTGGGCTAGAGAGATGGCTCAGGGGTTAAGAGCACTGACTGCTCTTCCAGAGGTCCTGAGTTAATTCCCAGCAACCACATGGTGGCTCATAACCATCTAGGATGAGATCTGGTGCCCTCTTCTGGCTGCAGGCATATATGCAGACAGAATGGTGTATACATAATAAATAAATGTTTAAAAAAAAACAAAGCAACACTACCTCCCCACCCCCACCTTCCCCCACAAAAAAGACTAAAATTTCAAATATGGCACCCAGTGAGCACTTACTTTAAAAAACATTAAGCAAATGAGAGGCTCAATCCCTATTCTGCTTGGGGGATGCACAGAAGCAAGTTCAGCTGTCCACAGATGTATTCAAAAACAATCACTTATTAATTTGCTATTGTGTGACGTATATTAGCTAGGTCCTTAGTCATGGGAAAACTGGAAGGTAAAGGCTATCCTCTCCCTAGGTAAGTCTGACCCTCTCCTCATGGCATCCAGTACACGGCTGCTTCCACTCTGGGCTGGCAGGTGGATCTGCTTACAGATGTTGTGTCTCTCATGAATCAGCTGTAGAACCTGATTAAACAAAACACATCATGGGTTACCTTAGGCTCACCAAAGAATCCCGTAGACAAGAACACTCTCCACATTCTGGGAGGGGTTGCTCTTGTTTTGTTTCAGTTTTTGTTTCATTTTGTTTTGTTTGAGATCAGATTTCACTAAGTAGACCAGGCTGGCTTCCAACTCCAAGATCTACCTGACTCTGCTTCCTGAGTGCTGGAATTAAAAGCATGTAACACAGTGCATGGTAGAATACTCCTCCCATTGTTTCTATCAAAGGCTAATTTTCAAGTAATTAAAAGGTTGATTGAAGCCGGGCGGTGGTGGCGCACGCCTTTAATCCCAGCACTTGGGAGGCAGAGGCAGGCGGATCTTTGCGAGTTCGAGGCCAGCCTGGTCTACAAAGCGAGTCCAGGACAGCCAGAGCTGTTAAACAGAGAAACCCTGTCTCAAAAAAAAACCAAAAAAAAAAAAAAAAAAAAAAAAAGGTTGATTGAGTGCACACCTTAGGGAGCCAGAAGCAGGCAGATCTACACTGGTCTACAAAGCAAGTTCTAAGACAGCCAGGCAGGGCTACATGGAGAAACCCTGTGTCACAAAACAAAAGACACACTCTTGTTAAGTGTGGCACTCACTATGTGGCCAAGGCTGGTCTGGAACTCATAATCCACCTGTGTCAACTTCTCAAAGCTAAGACTATAAACATAAATTGTGGAACCTGACTGACTCCGTCTTGAAAAAAAGATTCCATTTCATATGAGGTTTGACTCAGAGCTGACCTCCAGTTTCAGAAAAATAACAAATGTACCCGACCTTGCATTTCAGGGGTGTTCCCTAGTCATCACCGGAGGGCTCACTCTGAGAAAGCACCCAAAAAGTCTAAACAAACCTTCCAGTGGTCAAATAGACCACAGCTGGTTAGTCAGTAACAATGAGCCAATCAGAAATGGACTTGACTAGTTTACCAAATTGTCATCCAATCATATGATAAAAAACCTGTTTCTTTGTCTAAGTCTCTATATAAACCCTATGCTTTCTGGGCTCAGGACTCTCAACTTGAACTGAGTCCAAGCTCTGAGTGAATAAACAACCCTCATAAATTTACATCAGAGTTGGCTCCTGGGTGGTCTTTGGGGTCTAGAGAACTGGGCAGAACAGAATCACACTGGACAAGAGCTAATATTTGAGCCCAAGTGTGTCTCTGGCTACAGCCTGAGTACTTTCCCACATGTTGCCTCCTTTGCTGTCCTCACTATATCACTGCTATGCAGCTGCCCACCGTGATAAAACTTCTCACTACACAAGTAGTCCAAGCTCCCATTCAAACCCATCCTATCGGCTTCCTGACCTTGGGCACTTTTAAACTTTGCTGAAAGACCAATAGTTCTGCAAGGAGATACTGCAATGTAACAGAATCCCCAAAGCACAGTTCAAGGTTTCTGCTGTATATTGCTGGGTCCAGGCAATAACATGCTTTAGGGTTCCGACAAAGTTTGTCACAACACTAAATATCATCAGCACTCACTTCATCAGGAAAGTCCTTGGGGTGAGGAGAGGTGAAACGGATCCTCATTTCAGGATCTATTCTTGAAACTTGATCCAGAAGGTGAGAAAAACGAAGTCCCCCTTGTTTGGTTTTATAGTTGGTGGTAAAGCCCCGGCTGAGGTTGGTAGACACTGCATTATTGAACTGGACTTCTGAATTGTCCCGAAAACTATTAACATTCTGACCAAGAAGTGTCACTTCTTTTAGCCCCTAAAAACAGGAAAAACATGTTGAAAACAAGTTTAAAACTTCTCGAACATTTTCATGTCAAACCACTAATTAAAAATTAGCTGAATCCGAAAAACCAAAAAAAAAAAAAAAAAAAAAACATTTAAGCCGGGCAGTGGTGGCGCACGCCTTTAATCCCAGAATTTGGGAGGCAGAGGCAGGCGGATCTTTGCGAGTTCGAGGCCAGCCTGGTCTACAAATTGAGTCCAGGACAGCCAGGGCTACACAGAGAAACCCTGTCTCGAAAAACCAAAAAAAAAAAAAAAAAAAATTAGCTGAATCAGCTGGGCATGGTGGCATTAGCCTGTAATCCCAGCACTCGGGAGGCTGAGGCAGATGGATCTCTGTGAGTTCAAGGCCAGCCTGGTCTACAAAGTGAGTCCAGGACAGCCTGGGCTACATAGAAAAACCCTGTCTCAAAAAACAAAAAAGTTAAATCTACCAAGAGCCATATAGAAAACTGTCTTTAATCCAGTAATTTCACACTTGAGCATCTTTTTTTTTGGGGGGGGGGGTAGGTGTTTGAGACAGGGTTTCACTGTATATCCTTCCATATCCTGGAACTTGATCTGTAGACCAGGCTAGTCTTGAACTAAGAGATCCACCTGCATCTGCCTCCCAAGTGCTGGAATTAAAGGTGTGCACCAACACTCCCTGGCCCACACTTGAGTATTTTTTTAATTTATTTTTTATTTCTTCAAGTTACATCTCAATCGCAATCCCTTCCCTACTCCCCCTCTCCATTCCCACCCTCCCACCCTCTTCTCCCTCAACCCACCCATCCCCTTCCTTTTTTTTTTTTAAGTTTAAGGTATATCTTTTCCCCCCAACAGCTCCCCCTACATTTGAGTATATTTTTTTTTTTTTGGTTTTTTTGGACAGGGTTTCTCTGAATATCTCTAGCTGTCCTGGACTCGCTTTGTAGACCAGGCTGGCCTCGAACTCACAGAGATCCGCCTGCCTCTGCCTCCCATATTTGAGTATCTTATCTAAAGACTGAACTACAGAATAAAATCTAAGTACAGAGTATGCATGCCTGTAATCCCAACACTCAGGAAGTAAAGGCAGGTTTCTGTTACCATCTCAATCCTTTAAATAGACTATATCTATCCTATAGGAGTTCTGTAATGTAGAGGAGTTGAATATGGGGAGGAGGGAGATAGCTTTTTTATTTAGGCAGGTTAAAAACAGAGATTTGACAAGCTATCAATGATGGAACTTGTGGTAAGAGTTTTTATTCCTTAAAAAAATCATTATGGCTCTCTCTCTCTCTTCCTCTCCCCCTCACTCTCTTCTCTCCCCTTTCTCCTCTCTAGCTCTCTCTGCATGCACATGTTGTTTCTCTTTTCCTTGGCTATCCAATAAACCTGCCTTTATATAACTTTTAAAAAAAAATATTATGTTATGAAAATGTTTTTGTTTTGATCCCAGGTGTGAGACTGCTTCAATATGTCCACAGTTATTAACTATAATTGTGCCTTGTGCAATAGCAGGGGTGTGGCTTAGCCAGCTACAAAAAGTTTGACTCTGAGGACTCTGGAGAGGGGATAAATGTCAGAGCCCTGAGAGGGACGGGGCACTCTAAAGAAGTACGAGGCTGCTGCTGTCTGCTTGTGCTTCCCTGTGCTGCTGTGGGTTCATCCTACTGCTGTGTTGGCTAATGCTGGTTTACTGGGCTGCTGGAAATCCTGACAACTGGTATTGCCCCCAAAGAACCTGATGGTCCTAATCAGCAGGAAGTAGTTAAAAGAGACCTACGTCCCTTTCCCTTCTAACCCTTATTCCTTCCAACCCCCCAACCCTAGGTAGGAGGGAAAGAAGGTTAGAAGGGAAGTAGAGGGATAAGTACAGTAACTAATAAGTGTAATAAAACAAAAAATAATAAAACCACATACAACAGGAACTATCTGTGGATAGGAAAAGGGGGAAAGAGATAACATAGACTACAAAAATAGAAAAGTTTTCCTTAAGCCGGGCGTGGTGGCTCACGCCTTTAATCCCAGCACTTGGGAGGCAGAGGCAGGCGGATCTCTGTGAGTTCGAGGCCAGCCTGGTCTACAAAGCGAGTCCAGGACAGCCAGGGCTGTTACACAGAGAAACCCTGTCTCGAAAAACCAAAAAAGAAAAGAAAAGTTTTCCTTAGCCTGCTCAGAACATGCTCATGCGAAGAGAGCTTGGATACCTGATCAGAAAGCTTCCTCACTTCATTTAGAATGGAGGCAACTGGCCGACTCCTCTCCCGGCCACGAGTGAAAGGAACGATACAGTAACTGCACATGTTGTCACAGCCCCGCATAATTGATCTAGGGAAGAAAGTACCAGAACACAGTTAACAAGGGAACAAAGTTGTCTTAGCATATCTCAAGCAATGAGTCAGAACTCTACAGTTCTCTCAGGATTTTCTTTGGCTCTGGATCCTCTTGCCTCTAACCTCACACTGAACTAATGTGAGATCTCTAAGTATATAATCACAGACTATGAGCCAGACTGTAATTAGTAGAATGTTGGTGAGGAAGCACAGTGGTGAGGGGAAGAGGTCAGACTCAGCACTTGCAGAGTTTCTACTGGTTTTATACTATAGTTATATTAGTATGTACCTATACTAATACTGGAACTTTTATGTAGAGATCAGAAACAAACTCTATGTTTATATATGTTATAAAAGAGACCCTGAATTTAAAATATAGTTTGCCTTTCACACACAATCTTTTTCTTTGAGACGGGATCTTATGTGCATCAGGCTAGATTTAAACTTGCTATGTATAAAAAACCATGGATGATCTTGAACTCCTAACCCCCTGCCTCCATCTCCAAGTGCTGCGTTTACAGGTGTGCATCACCACATCTGAGTCCAGCCCGGTTTTCTGAAACAGGGTCTCTCAATGGAGTTCTGAATTACCTGGTACATCCCATGAAGCCCAAACTGCCCTTGAACTCACAGCAAACAATGTTCTTGCCTCCTGTTAGGAGTCTCTTCCCAGCTGCTGTTTTCTACTTCTAAGACAAGGACTTTCCAAATAACACATACTAGCCTGGAACACACACAATAGAATCCAGAGTGGCCACTGAATCACAAGAATCCTCCTGCCTTGGCCTCAGATTGCAAGCATATACTACAACAGCTTAAAAACAAAAAAAAAAAAAAGGATGCCGGGCGGTGGTGCCGCACGCCTTTAATCCCAGCACTTGGGAGGCAGAGGCAGGCGAATCTTTGTGAGTTCAAGGCCAGCCTGGTCTACAAAGTGAGTCCAGGACAGCCAAGGATACACAGAGAAACCCTGTCTCAAAAAACCAAAAAAAAAAAAAGAGGACATGGTGGCACATGCCTTTAATTCCAGCACTTGGGAGGCAGAGGCAGATGGATCTCTGTAAGTTTGAGGCCAGCCTATTTACAAAGGGAGTCCAGGACAGCCAGGGCTGATACACAGAGAAACCTTGTCTTGAAAAACCAAAAAAGGGAAAAAAGATAGTTTTTCTTTTTTTTTTTGGTTTTTTCGAGACAGGGTTTCTCTGTTTAACAGCTCTGGCTGTCCTGGACTCGCTTTGTAGACCAGGCTGGCCTCGAACTCGCAAAGATCCGCCTACCTCTGCCTCCCAAGTGCTGGGATTAAAGGCGTGCGCCACCACCGCCCAGCTAAAAGATAGTTTTTCTACCAAGAATGCCTAAGATATTTCCTTAAATGAAAATAACATAAAACAATAATATTTATTTTAAAACGACAGTAGGAAAAGAATCCATATGAGTATATGACTGCATATACAAGGGATAGTTCTACAAGAATTAAGTAAGAAATGATAAATTGGGTGGTGGTGGTGTACTCCTTTAATATCAGCACTTGAGAGGCAGAGGCAGGCGGATCTGAGTTCAAAGCCAGCCTGCCTGGTCTACAGATTGAGTTCCAGGATGGCCAGGGCTACACAGAGAAACCCTGTCCTGAAAAACCAAAACATAAATAAATAAATAAATAAAATGACTGACATGGAGCCGGTCTACAGATTGAGTTCCAGGATGGTCAGGGCTACACAGAGAAACCCTGTCTTGAAAAACCAAAATATAAATGAATGAATGAATGAATGAATGAATGAATGAATGAATGAACGAACGAATAAATAAATAAGCAAATAAATAAATGAATGAATGAATGAATGAATGAATGAATGAATGAATGAATGAATAAATAAATAAATAAGACTGACATGGAACCCTTTGACAAATAGTCTGAAAGACCAGGGAGCAGGGATGAGGGGTGTGAGGGAATTTAACTGTATCAGATTTCGGTTGTAACCATAACTGTACAAACTTATTCCCTTTTCTTATGCTCAACAAATAAGATTAACATGCTATTTCAAAAACAAGAGAGAAGGGAGAAGCTCATCCCCCAACTCTCACATAGTCACTCACACAAAGGCAGAAGTAGCACTAGGGCTCGTCTGGACTGGCATGATATCTGCGTAGGTCTCATCCAGAGAGAGAAGCACATTCGCTGCTTGCTGACCTGACTCCACTATGGCCAGCAGCCGGGGAAGGTCTCGATAGGCATCTGGACCAGCCAACAGATCCACCATTTTCTCCCTGTTGAGGATCTCTCCCTTCAGTCTCTCAGCCATGCAGCCTAGGAAGTAAAAGAAACTAGCACTCTTCCCCAGCTCATCTGGTCCCTGGCTTCTGTTCAGTGCACATGGTTTATACAACTTGCATTGAAGAGCAGAACACAGAAAACTTCTCTGAGAGTTTAGTATTAGCCTTCAAACCGGACCCATAGCTCTAAACCTCCATTTTCAAATACAAGAGCACCATGGAAATATTCAGAGCAACTCCATTTTTTTCATCATTTCTGGAGACAGAACTCGGCTCCTACATACTAACCACAACCACAATCACCATGACTAAGCTGCATTCTCTGTCCCTCAGAAGTCTCTCAAACAGGAACTGCCTCTTCCCACAGTTAAAAATTACTTACCACTATGATAAAAAACATTTTACATTAGAAGCCCACTTTTAAGTAAGTTTACAACTACATTTACACTTTTTTCTTTCAGCCCATAATACTTGCTAAACCTATGAGAAATTATATAAGTAATTATGCTGACATAATTCATACCACCCCAAACAATCATTTTATAAAGTCCATAAAATTTTAAAGTAGCCAATGGTGGTAGTGGTGGCCCACACCTTTAATTCCAGCAATCAGGAGGCAGAGGCAGGTTGAAGCCAGCCTGGTCTTTAGAGTGAGTTCTGGGACAGCACATTCGGGGCTACAAAGAAAAATCCTGTCTCAAAAAACAAAAAACAAAACAAAACAAACAAAAAAAAACTTTAAATTATACCTTTAGCTGGCTGTGGTGACACATGCCTTTACTCCCAGGACTCAGGAGGGCAGAGGCAGGAGGATCTTTGTGAGTTCGAGGCCAGCCTGGTCTACAAAGTGAGTCCAGGACAGCCAGGGCTCTGTTAAACAGAGAAACCCTATGGTGGGTGCGGGGAGTATATCTTTTACAAATTACTTGTACTAGCTAGCTGTTTGGGGTTTCTTTAAAGATTTTATTTTTATTATTTTGTTTATGTGAGTGTATGCCTGTGTATGAATATGTACACATGAGTACAGGTGCCTGTGAAATTCAGAAAAGGGTGTTGAATCCCCTGGATCTGCAATCACAGGCAGTTATAAGCTGCCCCATCCAGATGGTGGGAACCAAGTTTGGGTTCTCTGTAAGAACAGTATATCAGCCGGGCGGTGGTGGTGCATGCCTTTAATCCCAGCACTTGGGAGGCAGAAGCAGGTGGATCTCTGTGAGTTCAAGGCCAGCCTGGTCTACAAAGTGAGTCCAGGATAGCCAGAGATACACAGAGAAACCCTGTCTCGAAAAACCAAAAAAAAAAACAAAACAAAACAAAACAGTATATCCTCCTAACTGTTGATCTTTCCAACCTCACATTTTCCACATTTTGTTTTTTGGTTTTTTTTTTTTTTAAGTTTTTCCAGACAGGGTTTCTCTAACAGCCCTGGTTGTGCTAGAACTCACTCTGTAGGCCAGGGTGGCCTTGAACTCACAGAGATCCACCTGCCTCTGCCTCCCAAGTGCTGGGATTAAAGGTGTGCACTACCACACCAGGCGATGTTGACTTTCTGCTTTGACCTCCCTCAATCATAAACTGTGACCTGGAATTTAAAAGACAAATAAACCCTTCCTATTCTTTTGGTCGGGATGCTTCATCACAGCAACAAAAATGAAACTAAGACACGCCCTGTGAAAACAAGTAAGAATTATTCACAGCCAGGGTCAATGAGGTGGCTCAGGCTGTAAAGAGCTTGCAAGTATGCCTGCCTCTTGAGTTCAATCTTGGGCCTTTGGCCTCCATTAGCATGCTATGGCACACACTAGGCAAATAAAGTACAATTTTTAAAAATTGTTTAAAAAATAAAAATAGGCCGGGCGGTGGTGGCACACGCCTTTAATCCCAGCACTTGGGAGGCAGAGGCAAGTGGATCTCTGTGAGTTCGAGGCCAGCCCGGTCTACAAAGTGAGTCCAGGACAGCCAGAGCTGTTACACAGAGAAACCCTGTCTCGAAAAACCAAAAAAAATAAATAAATAAAAATAAAAATTGTTTAAAAGAATTATTCGCAGACAGATGGATGAAATGGTACAAGACTAACTCCGGCACTTGGGGGACTAAAGCAGGAATACAGCGATAACTTTGAAGCCATCTCAAAGTCAAATGCTGCACCAGGCAGACCTACATAGCAAGACCCTATCTCAAACAAAACAAAACAAAGAAAGTGGAAACAACCCAAATGAATCAATGAATGAATAGATATAAAAAATGTAGTATAAATATACAATGTCATACTTTTCAACCTTTAAAAGGAAAGAGATTGAGATTGGGGTTATAGTTCCGTGGTAGAGCATTTTTCTTTTTTCTTTCTTTTTTTTTTTTAATGTTTATTTATTACTTCAAGTTACATCTCCATCATAGCGCCCTCTTTCCACTCTCCTGTTTCCACCCTCCTGTTTCTACCTTCCCACTTTCTCCTCCCTCTCCCACCCATCTCACTCCTCTGATGTGGAGTGTCCCTACATATCAGCCTCTCTCAGTTCAACAGTCATATGAGGGCTAAGAGCTTCCTCTTGCACTGGGGGCTACATGGACGCACCCCTAGGGCAAATTGTCCCCTTGATAGGTAACCAAGTCTATGTTCCTGATCCTTTTGGCACATAGCATTACTCACTTATAATTGGATTTTAACCATTTAGTACAGGATAACTATCCTACAACCAACACACCAAAAGGTAGAGCATTTTTCTAACATATGTGAAACCCTAGGTTAGGTTTAAATTTTATCATCACTACTGTAGCCCCAAAACAAGGAAAGGAAATGTTGGCACACACTATAGCATATAGCGTAAGAATCATAAAGATGGTATGCCAAGTGACACAACCAAATAAACAAAGATAAATACTGCATAAGTCCATTTATATGAGGTACCTAATATATCCAGAGACAGAAAATAGAATGATGAATGCCACCAGCCAGAGGGAAGGTATAATGTTAAGTTATTGCTTATGGAGATGTATGATAGTTGTAAGCCCCTTGATGTGAGAGTGGTCAAACCCCACTCCATAGGGGAAGAAAAAAAAAGCCCAAGATCAGGCCACAAAGTCCCAGCAATCCCTGAATTTGCCCCAAGATCAGGCCATAAAGTCCCAGCAATCCCAAGCCACCCTGAAAAGCTCCATGCATACTCCAAACCCTATATAAGCCCACTTTCTTCTTCTCACCAAGCAGAGACAGCCACCCTCTTATCTTTCCCAATAAATCTTTCGTGTGAAGTTTGTTGTGCAGTGAGTTTGTGGTACTCCTTGGCTCCCAACTGCCAGGATACCTTTCCCTTCAGAGCTGTAACATGGTAGTAATGGCTGCACAAGTATGAGACTATATATAAAACAGGCCACAGAACATATATAAAATTGATTAAAATGGAAAGTTGATGTATACAATTATTTTAAACTTTTTTCCTTGAAGTTTATGAAATTCCTAATGGATTTATACCCAAGGGCAACTATAATGAAGTTAAAATAAATAAAACTAGCCAGGCATAGTGGCACACACTTTTAATCCCAGCACTCAGGAGCCAGAGGCAGGCAGATCTCTGTGAGTTCAAAGACAGCCTGGCCTACAAATCAAGTCCAGGACAGCCAGGGCTCCATTAAAACAGAAAATTCCTGTCTAAAAGAAGAAAAAAAAAAAAAACTCCAACATCTCTCTACATTAATCAGTAAAACAGGATACAATAGCTGTGTGTTAATATATCATCAAGAGTGATTAAGTTCCATTTAGTACAGGATAACTATTCTATAACCAATAGAACAAAAGGAAGAGAAACATGGACTTTGTTACCTGTTAGTAGGACACTTTGCCCTAGTGGAGATACCACGTAGGCCCCCAGTGCAAGAAGAAGCTCTTAGCCCTTCTAAGATTGGCTAATCTATGATGATGAACTGAGGGGGCTGAGATGTGGGGGCACCCATATCAGAGGAGTAGGATAGGTGGGAGAGGAGGTAGAGGGTAGGAGGGTAGGATTGAGAAGGGTAGAGGGATGGGGGTTGTGATGGAGATGTCACTTTAAGTAATAAATAAACATAGTAAGGGCTGGAGAGATGGCTCAGCGGTTAAGAGCACCGGCTGCTCTTCCAGAGGTCATGAGTTCAATTCCCAGCAACCACATGGTGGCTCACAACCATCCATAATGAAATCTGGTGCCCTCTTCTGGCCTGCAGATATACCTGCAGACACAACACTGTATACATAATAAATAAATCTTTAAAATAAATAAATAAATAAATAAATAATAAACATAGTAAAAATAGAAATAAAAAGTGATTAAGTTAACTATACTACAATGGACACAGTTGCTACCCATAAAGTTAATTAACCAAATTCTAGGACAGAAAAAAATGCAGTTTTCTTTTGATTAGAGGTATTTTGGGTTTTGGGGGTTTTTTGAACATTTAATTTACTTGGGTAAGGGTGTGAGGGAGGCGTGGGTGTTTGGGGGGTGTATATGTGCTATATTACACATATGGAGGTCAGAGGAGAAAGTGGGGTAGTTGGTTCTCTCCTTCTACCATTGAGTTCCCAGAATCAAACTCAGGTCAGTAGGCTTGATGGCAAATGTTTTCCCCACTGAGCCATCTTGCCAACCCCCAAGCACTTCTTTTTGAAATATGTTTCCTAGGCCAGAACTGTCCAATAGAACTTTCTAGAAGGGCATATGCTGGATGGAAATGATTGGAGGTGCTGTGCAAGAAGCTGGTGGCCCCTAGTCAGGTGTGGCTACTGAGAAGCTGAAATGTATCTGATACAAAGGGAGAAGTGATTTTTGAAACTTGAGAAGTATTTTAAATGTGACTATGGCTACCATTCTGGATTTTCACTAGGGCATGTGCAGTATCTCATATCAGTAATAACTACCCTGGAAACTCATATTGCCCTCCAGACTCCAAAGGCTACTCCTATATCCATCACTCCATACCACACCCTGCATCAGGCTCCAGGAAGAACACATCACTACACGAGATCTATTACTTCCAAGTCTACAAAATGCTCTTTTAGGAGCTTCAACTCATTTAATCTTGCAACCTCTAACATCAATTAAAAGAGATGCATGCAGTAGATAAGGTTAATTTACAACCTGCAATCCAGGCCTCTGAAGCTGTGGTTCTCAACCTGTGGGTCATGACCCCTTGGAGGCATTCACAAGGGTCTCATATCAGATATTAAAATTACAATTCATAACAGTAGCAAAGTTACAGTTATGAAATAGCAATGAAAATAATTTAATGGTTGGGGTGACCACAAGATGAGGAACTGTATTAAAGGGTCACAGTGTTAGGAAGGTTGAGAACCAATGCTCTAAAGGAAAAACTCTAAGACCCAAGTCTTAAAATGGAAAAGTCTGAAAATGACTGGGTACCTAGAACCCCAATTCTCAGAGGTACCCGGGAGCGTGGTCGCTTTGTCTTCAGGACTCTCAGCTGATGTAAACGGTTCCAGATAGTCTGCTCGGCCTTCTCCCTGCAAAGATTCAAAGTGGCAAAAATGAACCAAATATAAACTACAGAGCAAGATAGGAAAAGAGGACAAGGGAAAGAAGATGAAAGCTATTTGGGCTCTTTCAAAGGAATCTACCTTTAACTCAGGGAAAGTACATAAAGACAAACTGGGAGAACATCACTTGTTACCATTCTCTTGTCTGCTAATAAAATCCTCCCTATACATTTCAAAAATCCAGACTAGTCTCTAAACCAAACTCAAAAAGCACATCTTCACAAACCCTTCCCAAACTCTTCTGTGAGTCTCCTCCCTCAAGTACCCTCTAACTTAACTCTCTTCTCTGGAACTTGGTAATTTGTTTTTGCTGTTTCACACATTCTACAGCTTAGGCTAGCCTAAACTCATTATGTAGCCTGAGCTATCCTTAAACTCACAACAACTCAAATTCCTTGACCTCCCAAGTACCAGGGTTACAGGCATAAGCCACCCCAGCTTGTTTGGTGTTTACTTAATATTCTCTGTCAGATGTCGGTGGACTGCTTATAAACCTGTCTTAGTCCCAGTGTTAGACAAAGCTCTTTGAAGCCTGGCTTTATGCAAGAAGATTCATTTCTGAATCTCTCATAACAACCAGCTCAGTATTGTTCAACAGAGGCCCCATAAGAAACGTGTCAGATTAATCAGTAAATGTTAAAGGCAGCTGTGGAAACCTTAAAACCAACATGCCTTGAACAATAATAACAATAAACAAGCAAACAAAAGAGGGTGTGTTCATTTTTTTAATCTTTTTTTTTTGGTTTTTCGAGACAGGGTTTCTCTGTGTAACAGCTCTGGCTGTCCTGGTCTCATTTTTGTAGACCAGGTTGGCCTCGAACTCACAGAGATCCGCCTGCCTCTGCCTCCCAAGTGCTGGAATTAAAGGCGTGCGCCACCACCGCCCGGCCATTTTTTTAATCATTTTTATGGGTGTTTTGCCTACATGTATGTTTGTGCAACCACTTGCTGTGTACGTGGTGCCTGTAGTGGGATCAGACCCCGGAACTGGAACTAGAGAGGTCTGTGAGCTGCCTTGTGGGTGCTGGGACTGAACCCAGGTCCTCTGGGAGAGCAGCTGGGCTCTTGATTGTGGAGCCATCACTTGGCCTATCATATTGATGAACTTCCTGTGATCAGATGCTTCCTGGCCTCCTCTGAAGATGCCACTCATCTCTTTTCAGAATTCCGTTTCCCCACCATTGGCTACACCTAAAATCAGGTACATACATTACAAGAATATGCCATGAGCTGCTAGAAAACCACAGGACATTTGGGAACTCAGCGGTTTTGGTTTAAAAGTCTATATAATGTATAAAGCTTGGTTTGGGAATTTTTGTGCCTATTGTTTGTTTTTTAGACAGTCTCACTGTGTAGTCTAAGATGGTCTAGAACTCACAATCCTCCTCTTCAACTTCTGCAGTCCTGGAATTGGAGTGTGTACTGTCGGGCCCACATAACATGGGTTTCGTAAGAGAAGCAACCTCACTGGAGAGATGGCTCAGAGGTTAAGAGCACTGACTGTTCTTCCAGGGGCCCTAAGTTCAATTCCCAGCAACCACATGGTGGCTCACAGCCATCTATAATTAGATCTGGTGCCCTCTTCTGGCCTGTACGGATACATGCAGGTAGAATACTGTATGCATAATAATCTTTAAAAAAAAAGAAAAGAAACAACCTCACAGATTGCTACTGTGAGAATTAAAATAACATATCAGTGTATTCTGTTCACATGGAACCCAACACACAGGACTTGCTCAGCAAACATCAGCCAATTATATCAAGACTATCTCGTAATTCTCACTGTCCTGGGGCCACAGGCTCATCTCCATAAGTAAGCTTCCTTGGCATGATTGTACACAATATATTCACTGCTTATGGAAAGAATAAATTTGTACCTGATGGAGCACGTGACAAGAAGGATCACATCAGCCTAATGGAGAGCAAGAAAAAGAAACTTATAAACGTTGAAATTAGCTTTGCAGGATCACTACCATGCAGTCCACCTGCTTTTCTTCTTTTATTACGGTAAAACATACATAAAGTAAATCTTATCATTTTAACCATTTTAAGGATACAGTGCTATAATAAGGGCACTTGAACACTATAGTGCACCCACCACTGTCTCCTTCCAGAACTTCCCAGTGAAAGTCTGTGCCATACGCATTAACTTCTTAAGCCTTGCGTCCACTCTCTACAAGCAACCTTTGCTGTGCTCTGACTTGGTTTGGCTTTGGAGACACAGTCATACCCTACAGTATTGATAGCCTCAAATTCTAGCTCCTCCTGCCTCTACTTCCGAAGATTCAGATTACAGCCACAAGTTACCACACCAAGTCTGATAACTTCCTTTCCTAAAGATGAAGAGCATCATGAAACCTCAAAATAGCCAAAACACCAGTATATGCAAGTTCTACAGTACATGTCACTCAAAGAAATGAACACGTCACTCAAAGGAACTAACTCAGCAGGCAGCATCCTCTCCCTGAAACTCACAGCATCTAAGAACCTGCATCAAGGCAGAGGAGCCCAGCAGGCCCACGAAACAGAAAAGCAAGGAATGCAAGTACCTCTTGGAGGCTGCCAGTCCGCAAGTAGCCGCTCTTCTGTAAAATGGACCAGGCTATCTCTGTGTCATTCACATTCATCTGACAGCCATAGGTCTCGAGGTAGACTGCAATGAAAGGCAGATTGAATCCAAGGTAGGCAGAGGGCCACATGTCTTGGGTCTATTTCCCAAAGACCTCAGAAACACCGGAGGCAACTGGTTATCCACAAAGTCCCATTATTTCAACCTAAAATACCATCAACTGCCAGATATACCCCCAAATTAGTAATAGCCTTTCAGAACAAGGAAATACAATATCATATCACACACCTATTATAAGTATAGTATTTAAAATATTGGGGAAATGGCTGGGCAGTGGTAGTGCACGCCTTTAATCCCAGCACTTGGGAGGCAGAGGCAGGCGGATCTTTGCGAGTTCGAGGCCAGCCTGGTCTACAAATTGAGTCCAGGACAGCCAGGGCTACACAGAGAAACCCTGTCTCGAAAAACCAAAAAAAAAGAAACAAGGAAATAACCAGGCGTGGTGGCACACGCCTTTAATCCCAGCACTTGGGAGGCAGAGGCAGGCGGATCTTTGCGAGTTCGAGGCCAGCCTGGTCTACAAATTGAGTCCAGGAGAGCCAGGGCTACACAAAGAAACCCTATTGGGGAAATGTATCCCTTAAGAAACAAGGAAATAGCCAGGCGTGGTGGTGCACGCCTTTAATCCCAGCACTCGTGAGGCAGAGGCAGACAGATCTCTGTAAGTTCAAGGCCAGCCTGGTCTACAAAGTGAGTCCAGGACAATCAGGGCTATAACACAGAGAAACCCTGTCTCAAAAAAAAAAAACAAAAACAAAAACAAAAAAGAAAGAAAAGTAACAAGGAAATAGCTGGGTATGGTGGCACATGACTTTAATCCTAGCACTCCGGAAGTAGAGTCAGGCAGTTTTCTGTGAATTCAAGGCTACCTGGTTTACAAACTGAATATAGGACAGCCAGAGATACACAGAGAAACCCTTGTCTTGAAAAACCAAAAAAAAAAAAAAAAAAGAACAAACAAGGAAATAGGGCTAGAGAGATGGCTCAGCGGTTAAGAGCACTGGCTGCTCTTCCAAAGGGCCCAGGTTCAAATCCCAGCAACCACATGGCAGTTCAAAACTGTCTGTAATGGCCAGGCGTAGTAGCACACACTTTAATCCCAGGAGGAAGAGGCAGGCAGATCTCTGTAAATTCAAGGCCAGCCTGGTCTACATGGTGAGTTCTAAGATAGTCAGGGCTACAGAAAGAGACCTTGTCTCAAAAACAAAACAAAACAAAAAGAAACAGGGAAATAAGCCGATAGAAACAACTAAAACAGTAAGAATTAATGATCATTTTTAACCATCTGAGGAAAAACTAAATTCAAGTCCCTGTATTACAGTCCTCACTCTAAACAAAGAGGTTCTCCAGCCTCTGGAAGCAGCACACTGACCAGAGATACACACCACAGAATAAAAATGAAAGCAGCCATGATCATACTATGAAATAAAATACAAATTTATATAACATTCCAAAACATGAATTTCACACTTTGGTAGGCCCTTTCAAATCATATTTCTAGTTACAGCCCCATTACCTCCAGCAGGCTATAATTTCATGTGGAAGCCAGGCATGATGGGTCATACCCAGAAAGTCAACATATAGGCAGGCAAGGCAGGAGGATGATCATAAATTTGAAGTCAGCATGAGCTATACCCAGTGAACTCCAAGACAACCTGGGCTAAAGAGACAGAACAAGCTAGCCTTGAAGTCACAGAGATCCTCCTGCCTCTGCTTGCCAAGTACTAAGATCAAAGGTGTGTGCCACTGGCCACATTGGTATTGATCTTTGTATATTGATACAAAATTAAGGGTAACGCTTCCTAAAGGTATTGTTCGTAGTAATACTTAAAAATGAAATGTCAGCCGGGCGGTGGTGGCGCATGCCTTTAATCCCAGCCCTTGGGAGGCAGAGGCAGGCGAATCTTTGTGAGTTCAAGGCCAGCCTGGTCTACAAAGTGAGTCTAGGACAGCCAAGGATACACAGAGAAACCCTGTCTCGAAAAACCAAAAAAAAAAAAAAATGAAATGTCAAGTTTTGACCTCTCTCTACCAACTGACATAAACTGTTTAGGATAATTAAGAAACGGAAACTACGCTGGGCGGTGGTGGCGCACGCCTTTAATCCCAGCACTTGGGAGGCAGAGACAGGCGGATCTTTGAGAGTTCGAGGCCAGCCTGGTCTACAAAGCGAGTCCAGGACAGCCAGAGCTGTTAAACAGAGAAACCCTGTCTCGAAAAACCAAAAAAAAAAAAAAAAAAAAGAAACGGAAACTAATAGTCATGAAAACGTGTCATTTTGTTAGTTACTATGACAGTCTATCACAGTTATTTTCTAAGCTACTCAGAAATCAAGTTGCTAAGAGACAAGCAATATTTGCTTATCTAAATATAAGA
>CAJQZJ010027415.1:5715516-5731771 GCA_907164525.1 Lophiomys imhausi | reverse complement strand
TCCAGGCAGCCACTGGTATGTCATTTTTTAGTTTTGGAAGCTGCAGGGCCTGCACTTCCTATATAATCAGATATATTTATTCCTCTCAGGTCTCTGAGGTGGTTGAAGAATAGATAGCTAGAGTCTCATAGTTAAATTTTGAGTTGTTTAGGAATCAAGAGGGTGTTCTGGATCTAAGAAGATATTTTTAAAATTATGAGGCAAGTTAGTATGAAAGCTGAGTTAGATATAGAACTTTAAACACATGGAGATGGTTAGATAGTAGAATGTTAAAGTCAGGTGCCAAATACATATGGACTGGACATTGGGAATGTATGCTAAGCCATATAACTCTTATAATTGTGGCCTATTTATTTCTGTTGTTTTGTATTGTATTTATATTTATAAGAAAAAGAACCATTTTTTGGACTGAAAGGGAGAGCTGTTGGGGGGAAAAAAGAAATACCTTAAACTAAAAAAAAAAAAAAAAAAAAAGAAGGGAAGAGGATGGGGGGGTTGAGGGGGAGGAGGGGGGAAGGGTGGGACTGGAGGGGGGAGTAGGGAGGGGATTGTGATTGAGATGTAACTTGAAGAAATAAAAAACAAATTATTAAAAAAAAAACCCTTTCCTCCCTGAAAAAAAAAAAAGGTGTGTGCCACATGCCCAGCCAAATTTTTTTTTATATAATTTGGAAGATAGGGGCACATATGCCATAGCACCACTTAGGGTCAGAGGACAACTTGTGGCAGTCAGCTCTCTCCTTCCACCATCCCTTCCAGGGATCAAACGCAGTCTTGACAACAAGCAACTTTACCTTCTGAGTCATCTTGCCAGCCCCAAGAATAAAATTCTAAGCCAGAAATGGCGGCAGACATCAGCAATTCCAGCAGTTAGGAGACTGAGGCAAGAGGATTATGAGTTCAACTAACCTAAGCTACACAACAAGACCCATGTTCAAAAGGCATCGGGGAAGGATTGGGCAAGATGGCTCAATCATAAATAATAAATCATTTATCATAGATGATAAAGGCTTCTGCGACCAAGCCTGATGACCTGATTTTTAACCTCTCAACTCACATGGTATCAGAAGACAACCAAATCTCACAAGTTATCTTCTGACCTGGACAGGTGCCACACACAGAGTTTCACACGTGCTAGGCAGTCACTCGGGCACACAACGCTTCCCCAAGTCCAGCCCCTGAATTTCTTTAGAGTAATGCTACTTGGTAGAGTATGACTGATGACTCCATATTAAGCCACCTGCCCACACTGTTAACTCCCTAAAGCCAAGAATGTATAAGAGAACAGCTAAAGCAATCATGCCACAGATGCTGCGACGGAGCAAGGAAGGGAGCCAAAGGGAAAAGAGAAGTAAAGCCAACCTTTCCTCTGCCTTCCTAGTAGTTCGTCCCCTGTCAGATAGGGGGGTGGGTCCTCCATTTCTGGAGAAGATGGTTTCTCTCGAGGAACTGAAGCACTTCTTAAGAAATGCTGAAAAGTCGGTCCAGAGGCTAGCCTGGAGCTGAAATCCTTTTGAACTCCTTCTGGGCTCTGCTCCTCTGGACTAGGACATGAGGTGCTGGAGACACTGCTGTGTGCCCTGCAGGTCCTGAGCAGCAGCCAGGAAACAGAGGCCAACGGCCCCCACTTTAACAATCTCTGTGCTTGGAGGACACACTGTAAAGGGTGCATGGTGCTTGCAGCCCTAAACCTGCAAAAGAATGAGACACACCAGTATTTACTGCACACGATACAAGAACTGCTCTGGACACTTCTCACTAAAGCAGAAGAAAAGGGAAGTTTTAAGAGGTAAAATTAGCCGGGCATGGTGGCACACGCCTTTAATCCCAGCACTTGAGAGGCAGAAGTAGGCAGATCTCTGTGAGTTCAAGGCCAGCCTGGTCTACAAAGTGAGTCCAGGGCAGTCAAGGATACATAGAGAAACCCTGTCAAGAAAAACCTAAAAAATAAAATAAATTTTTAAGAAAAGGAGGTAAAATTAAAAAATAAAGAATGCTTTGGGGAGTAACTTAAGAGGTATTCAGACATAATCTCAGTATTACCCTGGGCTGGGCTGGAACTCACTATGTCGTCCAGGCTGGGGTGGAGGAGGTGAAGTTAGGTTTTGTTTGTTCTTTTTTTTTTTTTTTTGAGATATTGCTATATAGCCCAGACTAGTCTCAAACTCCCCTCATTCCTCCCACCTTAGTCTCCCAAGTGTTAGAATCATAAGGACAGAGCACCATATCCAGTTCAGAGGTACTCTTTGTTTCATTTTGTTTTTTTGAGATAAGGCTTCTCTATGTATCTCTGGCTTTCCTGACTCACTTTGTAGACTAGGCTGGCCTCGAACTCACAGAACTCTGCCTGCCTCCTCCTCCCCAGTGCTGGGATTAAAGGTGTGCACTACCACCTCCCTTAAGGTATTCTTTGATTTTCAACCCAGGGTTTCTCTGTGTATCCCTGGCTATCCCAGACTCACTTTGGCTACAAATGTTACATTTATTTAATAAAAAAAAAAAAAATTTTAAGCTGAGCATGGTGGCGCATGCCTTTAATCCCAGCTCTCAGGAGGCAGAGGCAGGTGGATCTTTGTGAGTTCAAGGCCAGCCAGGTCTACAAAGTGAGTCCAGGATAGCCAGGGTTACACAGAGAAACCCTGTCTCGAAAAACCAAAAAAAAAATTTTAATAGATCCTTACCACTTGCCAGATGTTATGAAAAATCACACATTAAAAACCCAAACGTAAGCCGGGCAGTGGTGGCGCACGCCTTTAATCCCAGGACTTGGGAGGCAGAGGCAGGTGGATCTTTGTGAGTTCGAGGCCAGCCTGGTCTACAAAGTGAGTCCAGGACAGCCAGGGCTATACAGAGAAACCTTGTCTCGAAAAACCAAAAAAAAAAAAAAACAAACAAAAAAAAAACCCAAACGTGAGGGCTGGAGATGGCTCAGCAGTTAAGAGCACTGACTGTTCTTTCAAAGGACCCGGGTTCAAATCTCAGTACCCACATGGCAGTTCACAGCTGTCTGTAATTGCCAGGCATGGTGGCACATGCCTTTAAAGGACGCAAAGCCAAGTTGATCTCAGAGTTGGAGGCCTACAAACACCGAGTTCCAAGACAGCCAGGGTTACAGAGACACCCTGAGAAAGAGAGAGAAGGGAAAGAGAGAGAGAAAGAAAAAGAGAAAGGGAGAGAGGGGGGAAGGAAGGGAGAGAGAGAGAGAAAGAGAGGAGAGAGACAGATAGTCAGTTAGTCAGTCAAGGTAGCTCGTCCTGGTCCTGGTAATGCTAACACTCAGGAGGCCGAAGTAGGACTTCCTCAAGTTTGGGGCCAGCCATGGATTATAGAGTGAGACCAAAAAAAACAAACAAACAAACAAACAACAACAAAAATTTTAAACTTAACTTGGACAAGATGGCCCAATGGGTAAAACACAAACAGACACACACAATACTTTTAAAGAGGTGGGAAGAAACAACAAAAACCACCCAAACTGGCATACTAAGACGTCAGCAACCATTCACTATCAGCCCACACCTCTTTTCACAGAATGATGGATCCTAAGAGTTAGAATGTGATTGCTGCCGAGCCGGGCAGGCCCCGGATCCGGGAGCCTTCTTTTCTGAAAGTTGGGGTTGGGGGGCAGCGATCCTCCCTGTGGAACCTGGTGAGAGGATCAAATGCAAGCTTCAAGCTTAGCGCAGCACAGCACAGGGCGGAGCTCTTAATGGCAGCGGAAAGGGGCGGAACTATTTGAACACATGCAAGCACGCGATTGGGGTAGATACCAGTGGTGGGCGTGGCGGGGGCGCTGCGTGAACGCCCAAAAGAACCCCAATAGCCACCCAGCGAGGCCGATCCGGCCCCCATCTCTGCTTCATAGAGAAGCTAGGGCTCGAAAGGACGCTGTGACTTGGCCAAGGACGTGGGCTGAGCTCGCAGCGGTCTTACTCAAGGCCCCACACGCCGCCCAGTGACACCTTCCCTAGCGCTCCTGACTTCTCCTGGACGCCGCGAGCCCGCCTGCTCCACGGAGGGTCACTCGCAGGGCTCCAGGTCCATCTCAAGCCTCTCACCTCCCACAGCCTCAAAGTGCCGCGTCCAAAACCGGAAGCTCTGACAGCCTGCCGGGGTCCCTTCTCAGGAGTCCTCCGCGGCGCGCCTAGGCGTGCAACTACTATTCCGCCGTGACTTTCGCCAGCGGTGTTCTAACGGAAGTGTTTCCTGCCGGCCTGATAAACCCAAGTCACTGGCTTTGAAAAATAGAAAGATGTGAGACCCAGTTCTTTATATGCTAACCAAAAATAAGTAAATAAATAATAAAGCTTAAAAACCAGGTTGGCCAGGTGGGCAGCCTCAGAATCTGTATCTGCCCTTGTCCCAAGAGAGTGGCAGTGCTCTTAGAGGCTGCTCCAGGAAAGTAGGAATTGACTTCTTCCCATGCCCTGTCACCCGTTAGCTCTTTCCTGTCATATGCACTTTGATCCCCTCCCTGCACAAGGTCCTTTAAGAAAAATGACCCATGGGGCTGATAGGATGGCTCGGAGTGTAGAGCACTTGCTGACAATCCTAACAACCTGGGTTCTAATCCCCAGAATCTGCAAGGTGAAGCGAGAACTGACTCCAGCAAGTCCTCAGACCTCCACAGATAAGCCATAGGACATCCAACACCCCCAACCCTCCACCGCCCCCAAACACACATAGTAAATGTACTACGGTGTTCTCAGGAGCCAGAAGCAAGCTGATCTCTTTGAATTCAAGGACAGACAGAGCTACATAGTAAGACTCTGTCTCTAAATAAATAAATAAATAGATGGATGGATGGATGCATTGATGGATAAATAAATGTTAAAAAAAAAATAAGAAAAGTGGCTAGAGAGGGCTTTGAGTAGCTGGCTCTGAGCTGCCTCACCTTTCCTGGGTCTCCCAAATGGCCCTGAACAGCCCAGCTGTTCCTCACCACCTCCTTGTCCTGCTCCTGTCACATTCCTGCCTTGACTGTCTCACGTCTTCCCTGTGGATCAAGGCTGTAGCCAGGGTGCCTCTTTTCCAACAGACCTAACCTATAACCATTCTCGGGAAAATGCTGAGAGCAGGATTCAGCCAGATCAGAGCCCTGAGGTCAGAACCACCCTAGGTAGCACAAGTGTTTTGCAAGCTCCACAGTAACGCCTGGTTTTAAATCATAAACATTCGGTTGAAGCACAAACTGAATGTACACAGTGCAAAGTCTACAAGCATAGCATGAGTAACAGAGGGAAGGCGCCCCCTCCTGGCCTCCTCCTGTCACTACTCTCACCTAGAGACTGGATTTGGATGGAGGGAAAGAGTGGGACATTCCCAGCCTTCCCCTTTGCCGATAAATTTTTGGTTTGTTCTAATTTATGTGTTTGTGTGTCTAGGCGGGAAGCTGGAAGCACCTCTGTGTGGAAAGCCGCAAGCACCCTAGTCTCCGATGGAAGCTAGAGTTACAGGCGGTTGTGAACCACCTGATATGGGTGCCAGGAATCAAACTCTAGTACAACGCTCCAGCCCTCCAACAGGTTTCTTTAATATGTTAACTCTGCAATCTCTGGGCAAGACATTCTGGGCATCACTCTCCACGTCTTTCTCCTATTTCAAAGATATAGTCTCAATGTCTGTGTCCCCTCAAATCCACATACTGAGACCATAGCCTACAAGAAAACGGTAATAGGAGGTAGGGTCTTTGCAAAGACACAAAGGTAGAGCCTTCCTGGTCATCATTAGCTTATTACAAAGACCCCAAGCTGGGCACTGTGGCATATACCTTTAATCTCAGAACTCCAGAGAGAGAAGCAGGACAATCTCTATGAATTTGAAGTAAGCCTGGCCTACATATCTAGTTCAAAGTTAGCCAAGGCTACAGAGTGAGATTTTGTCTCAATAAATAAATAAACAAACAAAATTTTTACAAAATAACTTATTTTTATTTTATGTTCATTGGTGTTTGCCTGCATATATGTCTGTGTGAGGGTATCACATCTTGGAGTTACAGACAGTTGTGGGCTGCCCTGTGGGTGCTGAGAATTGAACCCAGGTCCACTGAGCTATCTATCTCCAGCCCCAAATAAGTTTTTAAAAAACAAACAAAGCCGGGCAGTGGTGGCGCACGCCTTTAATCCCAGTACTTGGGAGGCAGAGGCAGGCGGATCTTTGCGAGTTCGAGGCAAGCCTGGTCTACAAAGTGAGTCCAGGACAGCCAGGGCTACACAGAGAAACCCTGTCTTGAAAAAACCAAAAACAAAACAAAAAAACAAACAAAAGCTGGGCGTGGTGGCACACGCCTTTAATCCCAGCAGTTGGGAGGCAGAGGCAGGTGAATCTCTGTGAGTTCGAGGCCAACCTGGTCTACAGAGTGAGTCCAGGACAACCAGGACTGTTACACAGAGAACCCCTGTCTTGAAAAACAAAAACAAACAAACAAACAAAAACTCTATAAAGAACAAAGTGTGGCCGGGCGGTGGTGGCGCATGCCTTTAATCCCAGCACTTGGGAGGCAGAGGCAGGCGGATCTTTGTGAGTTCGAGGCCAGCCTGGTCTACAAAGTGAGTCCAGGACAGCCAAGGATACACAGAGAAACCCTGTCTCGAAAAAAAACAAAAAAAAAAAAAAGAACAAAGTGTGGTAATACATACCTATAATCCCAGCACTTGGAAGGTAGAGGTAGGAGAATCAGGACTTCAAGGCCACCCTCAGCTACATTAGGAGCTCAAAGCTAGCCTGGACTATATGTAACCCTATCTCAAAATTTATATATATATATATATATATTTTTTTTTTTTTGGTTTTCTGAGACAGGGTTTCTCTGTGTAACCCTGACCGTCCTGGACTCGCTTTGTAGACCAGGCTGGCCTTGAACTCACAGAGATCCGCCTGCCTCTGCCTCCCAAGTGCTGGGATTAAAGGCATGCACCACCATGCCCGGCTACAAAATATTTTTTTAAAACAGCCCAGAATGCATACATATATATAGTCAGTCATGGTGACTTATACTCATCAACCAGCACCCAGGAAGCAGAGGCGTGAAGATGGAGTTCCAGGCTAACAAACAATATGGTTAAGTTCCAGGCCAGCTTGGGCTACAGAGTGAGACTTGTCTCAGAAAAAAAAATTTAAAGATGTATTTATTTATTATTATGTATACAATGCTCTGAATTGAAGTATGTATGCCTGCACACCAGAAGAGGGCACCAGATCTCATTATAGATGGTTGTGAGCCACCATGTAGTTGCTGGGATTTGAACTCAGGACCTCTGGAAGAGCAGCCAGTGCTCTTAACCTCTGAGACATCTCTCCAGCCCAGAAAATTTATTTTTCTTTTCTTTTCTCTCTTCATTTTTTTTTTTGAGACAGGGTTTCTCTGTGTATCTCTGGCTGTTCTGAAACTCACTCTATAGACCAGGCTGGCCTTGAACTCACAGAGATCCGCCTGTCTCTGCTTCCCAAGTGCTGGGATTAAAGGCATGTGCCAGCCGGGCGGTGGTGGCACACGCCTTTAATCCCAGCACTTGGGAGGCAGAGGCAGGCGGATCTTTGCGAGTTCGAGGCCAGCCTGGTCTACAAAGTGAGTCCAGGACAGCCAGAGCTGTTAAACAGAGAAACCCTGTCTCGAAAAACCAAAAAAAAAAGGCATGTGCCACCATGCCCGGCCATTTCCAACAACTGTGAACTGCCATGTGGGTGCTGGGATTTGAACCCGGGTCCTTTGGAAGAACAGCCAGTGCTCTTAACCGCTGAGCCATCTCTCCAGCCTGCAGAAAATTTATTTTTGATGTCATAAAAAAAATCTGGCCAGGTAGTGGTAGCACACACCTTTAATCCCAGCACTTGGGAGGAAAAGGCAGGTGGATCTCTACAAGTTCGAGGCCAGTGTTGTCTACAGAGTGAGTTCCAAGGCAGCCAGGGATATACAGAGAAACACTGTCTCAAAAAACAAAACCGTAGAAGAATCTGTAAGATTAACTATACAATTAACTCATTTTGGGCCAGGCACATCCCTTTAATCCCAGCAGAGGCAGGTGGATATCTATGAGTTCTAGGCCAGCCTCGTCCACAGAGAGAATTCCAGGACAGCCGGGACCTGTCTTGAAAAACCAAAATAAAATAAAGATTAACTCATTTTACAAGGTTAAAGATGAGAATACAAAAGTAGTCACGTGCAAAGGCTCACACAGCAAGACAGAGAGAAGTGCAGTGCTTAGAATCCACCCACAGTTCAGTCTGATCCCAAAGCTCTATTGTTAGCACTGACTAACTCAGCCTCAGACTGGCTGGGTTCCCGCTGGGGCGGTGCGGCTGACCATTGGATAACCATGGCCAGCTAGAGACTGCTGACTCAGCCTCCTTGCCTATAGAGTGGCAGCTGTGTGGTGACCACACTGCAGTGTGGGGAAGAAACAGATAAGGAAGGAGGCCAAGCAATCACAAAAGCATTGGGACTGTGGCAGTAGTCCAAAGACCAACTGTGGATTCCTGGGCTAGTGTGGGATTTGGGGCAGCGAGTGAGGGTTTAAAAAAGAAACAACACCCTCTAATTCCAGGAGCTTGGGAACTCCATGTTCTGTCTGCTTTAGGGCCTGAATGTTCCACCTAAGATTATCCTATCCTCTTTCACCTGATTCTACTGGTTGGTGAAAGTTCTGACAGTATGCCCTCACTCACTCCCCTTTGCTCCAACTGTGAGTGGATTGTTTTCCTTCTCACAGTTGTCAGGCAGATGACCTGCCTGTGTGACTGACTGTTCTTTGCAGGACACTGACCTACCCACAGGGCAAGGACACCCTAGGAAGCCCAACTGACAGCCAGGAGCAAAAGAGCCCTGCCCAGCCCAGTTTTAACCAGTCGATGCACAGCCCAGGAGCCTGAAAACAAATGTCTACCGTTACAGCCATGGAGATTGGATTGGGTCTGTCTGTGGCTGGTGCCACAGTACGACCACAGGAGAAGCTCCTTGAAGCTTGCTTCTCTACACTGCATCTGCTTCAGTGTCCCCTCCTGACATAAATGAGACCAGGCAAGGCCCCGCCATCCCTCTCTGCTAACTCCCTGTCTGGCCAATTGGAATCACACATTTGATTGCAGAAGATTTTGATGGATTTCTTCCTGCTGAGGATACAGACCTGTCCACTTTGCTCTCAGCTACATCACTGAGGGCTAGCATAGAACAGATGTATCCTAGATATTTCTGGGTGAACTGTGGGTTGGTGGGTTCACAGGTGAGATGGATGGGTAGGCAAGACTGGAAAATCTCTACTTAAGTGCATCACCCCATCCCTTAGTGCCTAATTTCCAACCAAGCTAACTAATTTCATGGGACAGTTTCCTCATTGGTTGAAATTTCACAAGAGATCTCAGACAAGAATAAATGCAACTCAGCCACTCTCAAATTTCTGACCCACAGAATGGAAGACATGATGAGTACTTGTTGCTTTAAGCTGCTAGATTGTAGGGTCATTTATCACAGAACATAGATAAAACCTATATTCACTTGGAGACCCAGTTCTCCAGGAAGAGGGGTCTTATATCTTGGTCTGGTTCCTCTGGGACTACAGAGTCACCACAGAATCCCAAAGTCAAGATACAAACCACAGACATGGAGCCAAGCTGCCTATGTGTTCACAGGCTGTTTATTATCCAAGAGGAAGGAGGAGAGAGAGGAGGAGGAGGAGAAAACTCAGACACCCCACGGGGCTCAAAGAAAAATGAACAGAAAGGCCCCTCTTCTTCCTCTTGCCACTGACCCAGGAGACTCCAGCTGCAGAGATCTCAGGGTGGCTCAGGGGCCTCCAGGAGACCTGGCAGCTCTGCTGTTGACTGGAGACAGGATCCCCACAGGGGCAGGTCCCAGGCTCGGAATGGCTTCTGTGTACACAAAATATCTCTCTTCGAAAGGCACTGGTGGAGGTGAGCAGTGGGCAAGCTCCCCCATTACAAGCCAGACCCACTGTCCCAAGTCTGAGTTCTGCTCCCCAAGACCAAGCCAGCCTTCCTCAGGCTGGTCTCTGAGGCCCTTGTTCCCTCTTCTCCCTTCCCTCAGCCCAAAGATGAACAGGCAGTTGACAGAGGGCCAGGTCAGGCCATGGGGAGAACGATCCTCTTCGGGGCTGCTGCATCTGACAACTTCTAAGCCAAGAGCCCCAAGCGGGTGACTTTGGCGGACAGGAAGGAGTGGATGATAAAGACCAGAGCTTTGGGACACGAATGTAGGTCCAGCTGCTGCAGAGTGTACAGGAAGAAGAGTCAGGGGCTCTGTCCAGCCCAGCCCCAAGACAGCATCCCCACCCGCAAGACACAGAGGTGGCCCTCCACTTACAATCTCTCCTTCAGTACCCCCAAAGTCCAGGAAAAGGAGACTGGTGCCATCATCTGATGACATCTGAAGCTTCTCGAAGGGCTGTCGGAGCAGAACAGCTCGGGTTGCTCCTGGCTCAGCTGCCCACAGTGTGAAGCCCTTGTCGATGTGCACAGATAGGCTGCAGGGACGGCCATTCCACGTGCAGGCTGCAGGAGAGCAGTGAACACAGGCCACAGGACCTCAGAGACCACAGGTCCCACTCAACACTTAAGACAGATCCAGAACATGGCTGGAATGCCCCCAGGGATGGGATGCTCACTCTGTCATGGCATCTGAACAACCACCAGCCCAGTCGCCCTATCCTAAAATCCAGAAGGGTGGGCCTTCAGAGATCCACAATTGCATCTTGCCTCCTTTCTAGCAACAGCACATGTGTTAGGGAAGCTTGGGCTGGGGTGTAGCTCAGTAGAAGACTACTTAGCTATCATGTACAAGGTCTTAGATTTAATTCTCAGCACAATAAAATAAATGGGAGTTAAATTTTGTGATGGACACATGTTTATTCCATAAAGGCAAAGAATGTCAGGATAAATTTAAATTTCACATAAGGTAGATAATTTAGGGGCTGGAGAGATGGCTCAACGGTTAAGAGCACTGGCTGCTCTTCTAAAGGACCTGGGTTCAATTCCCAGCACCCACATGGCAGCCACAACTGTCTATAAATCCTGTTCCAGGGGATCTGACAGCCTCACACAGACATATGTGCAGGCAAAACACCAATGTACATTAAATAAAATAAATAAATTATTTTTTAAAGGTTGATAATTTAGATCAATGTTTTAAAAAGTGCTCACTGTTAACCTGAAATTCAAATCTAACTGGTGCCTTATCTTACCTACAGCCTCAATCCCAAGACAGGGTCTCACTATGCAGCCCTAGCTTGCCTGAAACTCACTATGTAAACCAGGCTGGCCTCAACCCCACAGATACCCACCTGCCTCTCCCTCCCCAAGTGCTGGGATTAAAGGTGCATGCTACCATGTATCCCCACCAACAGAATCATGGGGATAACATAAGAAAAGACCCCAAGGGAAAAAAAGTCTCCCTTCCTCCCTGAGCACCTGTATACCCCAAACAGAGGCCTCTGAAAGAAAGCCGCTCAAGAAAGAAACTTGAATGCCTCTAGGTACAAGAGGCTCCACCTGGCACACCTGTAGACACTTCTTGCACACCTTCGGCAGCCCGGTGACAGCCATCCACCAGCTGTCGGGTCCAGGCTGCCAGTTCTTGCGGCGACTCCACACTGAACAGGTGAGTGTCCACACCATGACGTGTACCCGTGCGCAGGGCAAAGGAGAGTTCTGCATCGTAGGGCACTGAGCCCTTAGAGGGGCCCGAGTGCACCAGCCTGTGTGCAGAGCAGAGAGCCAAGCATGAGGCCTTGGGGGGGGAGGGCAGGCAATGACCTGCATCCTTCAGTGTCCTACAGGGGACAGGAATTACTATGTAAACCAGGCTGGGGTCTCTAGCTTCTGCCTCCTGAGTACTGGGATTACAGGCATGTGTCCCCATACCCAGCTGAAATTATATGTGTGCAAATACATATACATATATACATATATATGTATATGTGTGTACATATATGTGTATGTGTGTATATATATACACACATACATATATGAGAGATCTGTCTGCCTCTGCCTCCAGAGTGCCAGGATTAAAGGCATGAGTCACCACCACTCAGCCAAAATTATATATGTTACTTATTAGTTTCAGTAGGCTTTTGGCTGACCTTTTCACTAGAACATCACTAAGGTAGAATTTTTTTTGTCCATTTCATATGACACTATATTCCCAGCAATGTAAACTATTGACACATAGCAGGTGTTCAATAAATACTTGTTGTCTTAATTAACAAGTCACTAAATTAAGCAGGAATCCAAAACGTGCCACTTGTCAACAGGCCCAGAACCCAGTGCAGAGAAAGGAGTTGTGGTAACAAGGGCCCCAGACCCTGCAGCTTGACTCTTCCACTCTGTGTGGCCTTCAGCAGCTCATTGCCCATCTCTGGCCAGCGGACTTCTACGCTGTGGTCCTTAGCCCACTCTGTTCTTCACTCCTACTCTCAGTTTCCCTTTGGAGTGTTAACTGAAGCTCCATACTCCAGCCCTGAGCCTCAGATCCTCCAGTCCCCAAGCTACCAAGCCACATTCCCTATGTGTTCCATACATACTCTGGACATGTCTCAGCATCTCCTTGAACCTCCTCTATAGTCACCCCAACTCCAGCCCTCACTGCCCCCACCAGCACACGCACACTGCTAACCTCCTGTTCATCCAGGACATCCTCTGCCCTCTCCCATCTGGCAGGCAACAAGCCTGTGAACTCCCACTCCTGCACTTTCCACTGAAAATGCTACTGTTCTTCTCCATCTGTTTCCTCCACCCACCTGCTTCCCTCAGCCCCTTGTCTCCCAGAGCCATAGCAGCCTCCCAGCCTCTGCCCTCCCCCTCCCCAGTGAAAGTTCTCTGTGGCAATCACAGGGCATCCTCTAAAACACATCCCAGTCTCCTGACTCCCCAGCTTAACCCCTGCAGCACAGCCGAAAACACTGCTGCGGCTGGGGAGATGGCTCAGTGGGTAAGGTGCTTGCTGCTCAAGCGTGGGCACCTCAGTCTGGGTCCCTGGTATCCACGTGAAAGCCAGGTATAGCAGCGGACACCTGCAGCCCCAGTGCTATGGGAAGCTGAGACAGGGGCCACTGACCTGTCTGTCAGTCTCGCCAAAACAGCAGGCTCTGAGTTCAAAGTTCAAGCTCTGAGACCCTGTCTCAAAAAAATAATATGGAGTGGGAGTGATAGCACATGCTTTTAATCCCAGCATTTAGAAGGCAGAGGCAGGTAGACCTCTGCAAGTTCAAGGTCAATTTGGTCCACGTTGCAAGTTCCAGACCAGCCAGGGATAGATACAAAGTAAGATTCTGTCTCACAAAAATGTATATATATACATATATATATATATACATACATAAAGTGTTTGCCATATATGTTTATATACATATATATGTACAAGAACATACTCTAGCCCTTCATGCCTCTGTACCTCTGACCACACCTAAGATCCTCTACCAACCTTCCTCAAAAGTCACACTCATCGTTCATCAAAGTCCATTTCAAATGTCACCTCCTCCTCACCTCTTTCCTGGCCAAGCCAGACAGCTAAGTGTCTCCCATAACCATCAATGTAATGGTTATTCTGGGCCTATCTGCCCACTCTGGACTCTCCCTCAGGGCAGTGACTGTGTCCCCTGAACCATGCAGAACAAGATGAAGGTGTCAGTAACTGAGTGACAGTTAGCAGCACTTCACATTTTTCTGTACTGAGCCTCAACTTTATAAATTAGGAAACTATGGCCTAGAAGGAGTAGCAGAACTTGCTTCAGATCAATTGGGGAGTAACTGGAGGCAGAACAGGGCTGGGGGCTGGGGCTCTGGGGCCCATTTCGAATACCACCCTCCCCAGTCTGAGCATAACTCTGAGGGCAATGCAGTCCCCCTGCTCCTTGGTACCTGGTGGCAATGAGCGGGGCTGTACGGGCTGGCCTGCTCAGGGCCTCTCGAGTCCGGGGGAGAGAGCAGTAGAGGAGCAGTTCCTTCTCTGTCAGCAGGGCCAGGGTTGGGGCTGTACCCCCACTGGGCAGCTGCAAGCAAAATGGTAATCAGGATGGGTGGAAGGGAAAGAGGTCCAAGGACCAGGAGGGCATGGGGTAATAAGGGGTACAAGTGGGGTCCAGGAAGCACCTGCTCTGTCAGCCAGCCAATCTGCTTGATGTCCTGGTTCCCAGCTGTACCTGTGGCTGTCAGCAGGGCCTGCAACTCATCCTTGACCCAAGGCATGAAAGTACTGATCTGGGACTGGATGGCGCCTGCCCATGACCTTGCACTGGCCTCATCCTTTGCCCTCAGAAAGAGGGTGTCCTGGCCATCTGCCGCAGAGATCTCCAGATACCTAAGGCACAATGGGATAACAGATAGGGCATGTCACTGATCAGTTAACTATCCAGACATCTGGCCCAAGAAACCCACCCACTACCAAACCATAAGAAACCAAACAGGGCGTCCATGAGAGTTAAGGACTGAGTTGGTTACTAGAATTCCAGCCTCAGGTGTTAGAACCTGGCAGGATCTAGGGACAAAAAAGCTACAACACACACATATACACACAAATGTCTATACACCCACTCAATTATTTTTTTTATTATCTATACATTGTTCTATGCAAATGTATGCCTGCATGGTAGAAGAGGGCACCAGATCTCATTATAGATTGTTTTAAGCCACCATGTGGTTGCTGGGAATTGAACTCAGGACCTCTGAAAGAGCAGCCAAAAGAAGTGCTCTTAACCTCTGAGCCATCTCTCCAGCCCCCACTCAATTATGGTTTTCTCCTGGTATCTATGAAAGGTTCCTGCTGAGGTAGCTTTTCAGTCCTCCCTGTTGTCTAGAATCTAAGCAATTCATCAAAAAAAAAATTTTTTTTTGTTTTTCAAGACAGAGTATCTCTGTGCAGTCCTGGCTGTCCTGGAACTCGCTTTGTAGACCAGGCTGGCCTCAAACTCACAGAGACACACCTGCCTCTGCCTCCCTAGTATTAGGATGAAAGGCAGGTGTTACCACACCTGGCTTAATTAATCTATTAATAGGGCAAACACACTACGAATCTTAAGGTTGGGCTGGAGAGATGGGTCAGTAGTTAAGAGCACTGGCTGCTCTTCCAAAGGACCCGGGTTCAAATCCCAGCATCCACATGGCAGTTCACAGCTGTCTGTAATTGCCAGGCGTGGTGGCGCATGCTTTAATCACAGCACTCAGGAGGCAGAGGCAGGTGGATCTCTGTGAGTTCAAGGCTAGCCTGGTCTACAAAATGAGTCCAGGACAGCCTACACAGAGAAACCCTATCTCAAAAAAAAAAAAATCTTAAGGTCAAGTAGTAAACATCTGTAATCAAAGCACTATCAGGCTGAGGCAGTCAAGAGCAGATTAAAGAGACAAGACAATTTTAAAAAACTCCAGGTATAGTGGCTTACATCCAGAATGTCAGCACTTGGGAGACTGAGGCAGAAAGATCAGAAGTCCAAAGTTATCACTAGGGCAGTCCAGTTGACTCAGTGGGTAAAGGCCCTTCCAGCCAAGACTGACAGCCTAGTTCATGAGACTCATATGGTAGAAGATGAACCAACTCCTAGAAGTTGTTCTCTAATTGCCACACATGTACACATACAGACAGACACATGCACTAAGTAAATAAATTTTAAAGACTGAACTACCAGGACTTTATGGTAGAGTCTCAAAAAGAAAAAAAGTTGGGAGAAGAGAGAAATAAATAGAGAGAAAAGAGACAAAAGGGGATAGCAACAGTGGTGCTGGAAAGGGTTTCCAAAATGTTTTAAGTTACATTAGAGATTACTCCCCTTTTCTTTACTACATGGAGTGGGGCAGAAACAGAAGTCTGGCTCCCAATACCTAGATCATCCACCTTCACCCCTGCTTTCCTCTACTGCAGAACTAAGAAGAAATGTAGTTGAATTCATGGCTTCCCTTGCAGCTATGCCTGCCATATGATCCAATTCTAACCAATGAGGCATAGAGAGAAGTCTCTGGAAATGAAAGGTAAACCTTTCCTAGATGATCATCTCCAAAGAGAGCCTCCACCAAATCCACCCCTCCCTGCACACATAGTCTACTTCCCCCAACAAAAGGATAAAATTCAAAACACTGGATGTGGTGGTGCATGCCTGTAATCACATCACTTGCTAAGTGAAAACAGGAGAATCTTCAGAAGTTCAAGATTCTCCTAGGCTGCACAGCAAAATGAGACTAGCTTCATTAGTTGAGACCCCTTCTTCTTCTTCTTCTTCTTCTTCTTCTTCTTCTTCTTCTTCTTCTTCTTCTTCTTCTT
>CAJQZJ010027415.1:5673248-5715506 GCA_907164525.1 Lophiomys imhausi | reverse complement strand
TTCTTCTTCTTCTTCTTCTTCTTCTTCTTCTTCTTCTTCTTCTTCTTTTTTGGTTTTTTGAGACAGGATTTCTCTAACAGAGCCCTGGCTGCCCTGGACTCGATTTGTAGATGAGACTGGCCTCGAACTCATGGAGATCTGCCAGCCTTTGTCTCCAGAGAAGTGCTAGGATTAAAGGCATGTGCCACCATGCCCAGCTGAGACCCTTTCTTTTAAAAATAAAATAAAATAAAATATCTCTACCCCTAAAAGCATTGAAAACGTGGCTGTTGTGTTGCATATGCATCAGTAGGTGGCAGAGAGGGGAGAGGCTATGTCTATATTCAGTGTTCTGACCTATGAACATCTGAATGAATAGTAACCTAAAAATCAAGCCAGAGACCAATACCAGTTTGGTGCCATGGGGCCCAGACAGGAAGTTAGCCTGTGATGACCACCAGCCCAGCTCCAAGCAAGCACCATATGGGCTTCCAAGACAGGAAGCAAACTAGAGACTAGAAGAACCCTCCCTGATCCTGAATATGGGGGTTATGGGTGAGCTAGCCTGGAGGGAGGGAGTGTAAAAGAGCCAACCTTGCCTTTTGTCTGCTTTGTGGTGGTGTTAGTGAAGGAGAGATCCTCTCCCCTCCCTTTTGACCCCACCACCAGTGGCAGACAGGAGATCTGCCCCTGGCCTTCACATGCTGTAGCACTTGGGAGAGCAGGCCCTGTACCTTGCCTGGATAGCACAGTACGGCTGGTCCTGGATATGGGGGTTATGGGTGAGCCAGCCCTGAGGGAGTGAGTGTGGGAAAGCCAGTTCTGCCTTTTGTCTGCTTTGTATTGTCAAGGAAGAGATCTCCTCCCCTCCCTTTTGTCCTCACCACCAGTGGCAGACAGGAGATCTGACCAAGTGCTTCACATGTTACATCACTTGGGAGAGCAGGCCCTGTGCCCTCAAAACAGTAGCAGGTGGGAGAGTTGGCCATGATGAGCTCATGAGAGGAGAACTGGTCCAGCCATTTACCTGCTGCAGCACTCAGGATAGCAGGCCCTGCACCTTACCTGGGTAGCACAGTATAACTGGTTCTGGATGTGGGGGTTTTAGGCCCAGAACCAGGACTATGAGTTTGCCCACCCCAACATATACTCCATGGATGAACTGCTAGAGTGTATGAAGAGGCCAGTTCCACAGATCCAAAACTACAGGATCCCCATGACACAGGACAACAGTATATCTAAGAGAAGTCCCAGTGGGGTTCCTGTATTGACAAAGTAGCAGAAGCCAGAGGCCTCATACCAGACCAAGGAATCATTATAATGAACATTTGCAAGCAAAAAAGTATCGACATGGGCTGGAGAGATGGCTCAGCAGTTAAGAGCAGTAGCTGGGTGCTGGAGAGATGGCTCAGTGGTTAAGAGCACTGACTGCTCTTCTAGAGGACCCAGGTTCAAATCCCTGCACCCACATGGCAGTTCACAACTGTCTGTAACTCCTGTTCCAATCAATCTGACAGACATACATGCAGTCAAAACATCAATATATATATAATAAAAATAAATTATTTTTAAAAAAGAGCAGTGGCTATTCCAAAGGACCCTGGTTCAAATCCCAGCACCCACATGGCAGTTCATAGCTGTCTGTAATGGCTGGGTGTGGTGGTGCACGCCTTTAATCCCAGTACTCAGGAGGCAGAGGCAAGTGGATCTCTGTGAGTGACCAAAGCCAGCCTGGTCTACAGAGTGAGTTCCAGGACAGCCAGGGCTGTTACACAGAGAAATCCTGTCTTGAAAAACCAAAAAGAGAAAAAAAAAAGTATAGACAAAACAGAAATATTATGGTAGACACTGAGATACAATAGAGCTTCCACAATGAGATTTTGTTTTTTTATGTTGGGAGAGGTTACAAGGGTGGAGGATGGGTCTGAGAGGAAGTGGGAGATGAGAGGGAACACGGTGCATGATGTGAAATTCACAAAATTAAAAAAAACAATAAGAACAAAAAAAATTATTAAGGAGAAGCCGGGGCTCCTCCCTAGACCAACTTCCTCCTCAACTGTTAATTTCCCAGAGGAAGACGAGACAAAACCAGATTAAAGGTGATACATGACGCCGGGCGTGGTGGCGCACGCCTTTATTCCAGCACTCGGGAGGCAGAGGCAGGCAGATCTCTGTGAGTTCAAGGCCAGCCTGGTCTACAGAGTGAGTCCAGGACAGCCAGGGATACACAGAGAAACCCTGTCTCAAAAAAAAAAGGTGATTCATGCCTTTAATCCCAGCATTGGGAGGCAGAGGCAAATGGATCTCTGTGAGTTTGAGGCCAGTCTGGTCTACAGAGCAAGTTCCAGGACAACCAGAGCTATACAGAAAAGAAAAAACAAAAAAGGAGAAGAGGAAGAGCAAAGCACCCCATAAATTCACTCATGAATCCATCTGACCTAGCACCTGCTACACACCAGCATGGTTGCTGGTATCAAACAACACAGATATTTTTTTTTGTTTGTATTATCTGAGTGCCCCCCCTCTCATCCCAGCCTCACCTGGGCTCCGGGTCAGTGGGGGTGCACCTCCTTGAGACATATGCCATCTTCAAGGATATGTGTTTGGCCTCACTGAGGTTCCGGGGTTGGGGGCCAGGGGAAGAAGGCTGCCGCTGAAGAGGTGAGGCAGGAGGTGAGTCCCAGCCAACTGAAGTCCCGCCAGCAGAATTCTTGAAATATGGTGAGACCTCCTTCATGTACTTAACTGGTCAGGAGAGAGGTCATCTGTTACCACTGTGGCATGAACTCCATGTAACACATATCACAATTGTCACTAGTTAATTAAGAGCTTGACTTATGTCTAATATTAATATAATTTTCTAAACTAAAGTCTCTGGCATATCTGAGGGGTAGAAAATATTGGACAGATGCTAGTATCCACCCACTCATTTAATCTGGTTTATGGACACATGACCACCTAGAATGAAGCCTCTTTTGCAGCAAGGTGTGGCCAAGTGAATAAGTTCTAAGATAAAATCACAAAGTTTGGGGCATTCAGGGGGCCATTCAAAAAAGAAAAACAGGCAACAGAAGCCAGGTAATGGTGGCACATGGTTATAATCCCAGCACTCAGTAGGTAGGATCTCAAGGCCAACCTGGGCTACATAGTGAGATAAGAAAGAGAGAGGCCAGGAAAAGATAGGAAAATAGAGAAGTAGAGAGGGGAGAAGAGAAAGGAGAAAGAGAAGAAGGGAAACAGAGAACAATAGCTCTAGCAAGACAGGCTCAGAGCACCCAGATTGAAGTCAGGACATGTGGCTGCTAGCCACTGTCCTGGTGCTTGCTTCCACCTCTTCATACTTTTGTTTAGTTTTGTTTTTGAGACAGGGTTTCTCTAGGTAGCCTTGGCTGTCCTGGACTCACTTTTGTAGACCAGGCTGGCCTTGAACTCACAGAGATCCCCTTGCCTCTGCCTCCCAAGTGCTGGGATTAAAGGCGTGTGCCACCACGCCCAGCTCTTCATACTTCTTATCTGCCAGAAGGAGCTGAATGAGATAGTTCTATGGTAGTGTTCATTATCCTCCAGTATATTAATAGCCTCTTAAAGACTTCATTCCCCAGGGTCCTTTGCAGTAATAAATACCCATGTTACTAATTCTGGCCAATAGCATGAGAGAAGAATGGATGCAAATAGCAGGCTTTGACCACTAAGGAAAAGAGGTAAACTTTCCTTTCCCCCTCTTTCCCCTTTCACTGCCCAGAAGCCAGACTGATAGGATAATCATCTTCGACATGAGGATGTGAGCCATACTCTAAGGAAATCCAATTAAAATAGAGATAGCAGGAAGCTGGAGATATGACTCAGCTGTTAAGAGCTCCGGCTGCTCTTCCAGAGGACCCAGGTTCTATTCCCTGCACCCACACGGCTGCTCACAACTGTCTCTAACTCCAATTTTGGGGGATTCAATGCCCTCTTCTGACCTCAGTGGACCATTCATGCACATGATATGCAGACATATATGCAGGCAAAATACTCCAAAACATAAATAAAATAAAAATAATTTTCAAAAATAATTAGTGCAGTCCAATCCAAGTATACATAAACAGATGCAGTTATCTCAGAATTGCTAACACCCAGCTTGGAACCCTTACCTAAATAAAACATTTGGGCTATGAAGCACAGCATGTATAAATACACACACAGAAATATTGAAAATTGTTTTGTTTTGTTTTTCTTTTCTTTTTTTGTTTGTTTGGTTTTTGTTGTTTTTTGAGACAGGTTTCTCTGGGTATCCTTGGCTGTCCTGAACTCACTTTGTAGACCAGGCTGGCCTTGAACTCACAGAGATCCACCTGCCTCTGCCTCCTGGTTTTGTTTTCCAAGACAGGGTTTCTATGTGTAGCCCTGGCTGTCCTGGACTCACTCTGTATATCAGGATGACCTCAAACTCTCAGAGAACTGCCTCAGCCTCCTGCCTAGCTCGGGTCACAAGCAGCTGCTATCACCATACCTGGAAGATGTTTTGCTTTAATCCCAGCAAAATTGGGAGGCAGAGGCAGAAGCATCACAAGTTTTGAGGCCAGTCTGGATGATTTAGCCAGATCCTACCTCAAATTAAAAAAAAAAACAAAAACAAAATAAGCCGGGTGTGGTGGCACATGCCTTTAATCCCAGCAGGCGGGAGGCAGAGGCAGGTGGATCTCTGTGAGTCAAGGCCAGCCTGGTCTACAAAGTGAGTCCAAGAAAGCCAGAGATACACAGAGAAACCCTGTCTCAAAAAACAAAAATAAATAAATAAATAAATAAAAATAAGCCAGATGTAGCACATGACTATAAACCATTTGAGAGGTAGAAAAAAGAAAATCATAGATGGAGAGATGGCTCAGTGGTTAAGAGCACTGGCTGTTCTTCCAAAGGACCTGGGTTCAAATCCCAGCACCCACATGGCAGTTCACAGCTGTCTGTAATTTCCAGGCATGGTGGTACACGACTTTGATCCCAGCATTCGAGAAGCAGAGGCAGGTGGATCTCTGTGAGTTCAAGACCAGTCTGGGCTACAAAGCAAATCCAGGACAGTCAAGACTACACAAAGAAACCCTATCTTGAAAAAACAAAAACAAAAAAAAAAAAAGGAAAATCAGGAGTATGAGACTAGTCTGGGCCACATGAGCCCATCTCTACAAAAAAAAAAAAAAAAATCAGGCTAGGAAGATAGCTTGCCTATCTATCATAGACAGGCACTGGGTTCCATCTCCAGCATCAAAGGTGGGGGGTGGAGGAAGGAAGTGATGGAGGAAGGGAGGGAGGGAAGAGAAGAAGAGAAAGAGGAGGGAGGGGAGAGAATATACAGAGGAAGGTGTGACTCCAACAGAATTCTTGGCTTGCATGTTCAAATTTCTAGGTTCAATCCTTGGCACCACAGGAACAAGAAAGAAATACAGAAAAGAGAAAGGAAGAGATGGGGAAAGAGAGAGAGCTGGGCATGATGTTTACACCTGCAGTCCCTGCACCCAGGAGGCTGGGGCAGGAAGATTGCCAAGAATTGGATGCTACAGAGTAAGTTCCAGGTCAGCCTAGGCTACAAAGTAATATTCTGCTAAAAATAAAATAAAAAAGAGAAAGAATGAAAAAGAGGAAGATGGAGAGAGAGAGGAAGAGAGGAAAGGAAGAAGAGGGGAAGAAAGAGAAGGGAGAGGGAGGAAGGAAAGAGAAAAAGAAAGGATAAAAGAAAAAAAGTTCTATTACTTTGTTGTCCTTTTTTTGTTTTAAATTTTTTTTTTTTTTTGGTTTTTCGAGACAGGGTTTCTCTGTGTATCCTTGGCTGTCCTGGACTCACTTTGTAGACCAGGCTGGCCTCGAACTCACAAAGATCCACCTGCCTCTGCCTCCCAAGTGCTGGGATTAAAGGCGTGCGCCACCACCGCCCGGCTTTGTTTTAAATTTTTTAAATTTTATTTTATGTGTATTAAAGTTTTGCTCAGGATGTATGTCTGTACACCACATGTGTGTACCTCTTCAGAGGTCAGAAGAGGCCACTGAGCACCATGTGGGTGCTGGGAATCATAACCAGATCCTCTGTAAGAAATAAGTGCTGTTAACCACTGATCCAGCTCTCCAGCCCTGTTGCCAGCCTTTTTGAAACAGGGTCTCTGTCTGTTAGAGCTGGCCCAGGTTAATTAGAGGTCAGTTAGTAAGTAGCCAGGCTGGCCTCCTCAACACTGGAGTTGTGGGTATGCCTGATCATGTCCAGCTAATTTGATTGTCTTTAAGGCATAATAGTTTATGGGTTTAACCAGTGTAAGTGCCCAGGGACCCTGGCAGATCTGCCCAATATCACAGAGCGGGTGCAGTAGACTTCTGTGATGGTGGAAATGTGTACAATAGAGAGTCACCAGTGGTCACACAGCAATGAGCACATGGAATGAGACTCATACAAACCAGCAGAATTGTTTAAAAGACTGATTTACTTATTTTATGCAGATGGGCACCACACGGGTGCAGATAGCCACAGACACAGGAAGAGGGCGTCAGACCCCCCTGTAGCTAGCTAGTGTTAGAGGCAATTAGGGGGTCCATCTGATTGGAGCGCTGGGAACCGAACCCAGCCCCTCTACAAGAACAGCAAGTACTCTTAACCACTGAACCATCTGTCCAGCCCCTAAACAGAATTTTAAAATTTTTATTTAACTGCAATTAAAATTAATTCTAAGCCGGGCGCTGGTGGCGCACGCCTTTAATCCCAGCACTTGGGAGGCAGAGGTAGGCGTATCTGTGAGTTCGAGGCCAGCCTGGTCTACAAAGTGAGTCTAGGACAGCCAGAGCTGTTATACAGAGAAACCCTGTCTCGAAAAAAAAAAAAAAAAATTAATTCTAAGCTCGACAGTGGTGGCTCACACCTTTAATTACAGCACTCCAAAGGCAGAGGCAAGTGGATCCCTATGAGTTTGAGGCCAGCCTGGTCTACAGAGCAAGTTCCAGGACAGCCAAGGCTACACAGAGAGACCCTGTCTCGAAACTCCCCAGAGGGAAAAAAATTAATTTTAAAAACCAGGTATGATGGTGTATAACAGTAACCCAGCACTCAGTAGACAAAAGGTCATCCTGGGTTACATAAAGAATTCAAAACCAGCCGGGCGGTGGTGGCGCACGCCTTTAATCCCAGCACTTGGGAGGCAGAGGCAGGCGGATCTTTGTGAGTTCGAGGCCAGCCTGGTCTACAAAGCGAGTCCAGGACAGCCAGAGATATTCAGAGAAACCCTGTCTCGAAAAACCAAAACCGAAAAAAAAAAAAAAAGAATTCAAAACCAATATGGTCTACATGAGACATTGTCAAGATAAATAAATAAATTATAAATAGATAGATATAAATAAATATATAAAACCAGGGCTAGCAAAATGGCTCAGCAGGTAAAGCCACTTGCCACCAAGTCCAGTGATCTGAGTTCGATTCCGAGAACCCACACTATGGAAGAAGAGAACTGAGTTCTAAAAGTCACCCTCTAATCTCCACACAAATGCTGTGGCATGCCCATCCTTGCCAACCAATGAATAGTAAATGTAGACAAAAAAAAAAAAAAAAAAGAAAAATTAGTCAATCTTAAATAAATTTGAATAGTCAGTGAGAGCTAATGGTAACCACAAGGGACAGGGCATTTCTAGGATACCAATCCAGATCTGCTCTGTCCAACTGACCCACAAAGCCCTGCCCTGACATGTGACCCTGCCCTACCAGCTGTGCTGGGACAGGAGAGAACATTTGAGCCCAGAAGCTTCTCTGACTGGGACTCAGAGTATTCTGGAAGTCGGATGCAGGAAGATCACAGGAGGTTCAGATTATATTCAACTCTAGAGGAAATTCAAACCAGGATACTTGAGACCTGGCTCAAAAGAAATGGGAACAAAGGCCTGATCATGGCCAAGCATGAGGAATTCAGTAATCCTTGACTACACAGGAAGTCTGAGGCCAATCTGGTCAGAGAGAGAGAGAGAGAGAGAGAGAGAGAGAGATTGACTGAGATCCTGAGGAGCCATTGTGGCCCACATCTATATTCCTAGCACTTGGGAGAATTTAATGCAGTTGGATTGCCAAGAGTTCTAGGCTAGCCTGGGCTACAGAATAAGGCCCTATCTCAAATGAAAAGCAAGTTAAGGAAGGTAGTTTAGTTCAGGAACTCAAACTAGAGTTCGGGCTTCCCTGTCACAGCCTCAGGAGGGCTGCCATAGCTCAAATCAATCATTCCTTATGTCATAAAATACAAAGCAAGAAGATAGGCGATAAGCAGAGAAAAACGACCGTTTCCTTGCAACTGTCTAACAGGGCCTGTGGGGGTCACAGGTATTGGGTCCCTGGAGTCGAAGTTATGGGTGATTGTGTGCTGCTTTACATAGGTTTTGGGAACCCAACTCCGGTTCCCTGGGGTCAGTGTCCCCACCTGGAGTGAACCTCATGTGACTGACTCATCTATGTCCTCAGAATCCAGCAGGCTTCTCATATGTTACAGGCTCAGCAAAGGAAGATTTGTCAACTCTGAAGCCAAAGAAGCTGTTGGAGTCACTGCTCACTTGGCTGTCCCAGAACCAGGTCATCTTCCCCATTCCCACAAGAATGTACTATAAATGAAGAGAGCTCCAACTAACTGGCACCAGAAACAAGGCTTAGATTTCACAGACCAAGTGGCCTGTCCCTCTATGAGGGTGGAGACCTGGGGGCCCCAGAGTTTGGCCATAAATAACCCAGTTCCAAAGCTGCACCACCCTGTTTCTGCCTGACTCACTCCAGTGGATAGGGTGGGACTGCCTAGAGACTACAGCCGCCAGAACTGAGGGCATGACCATGGCCAGTGGCCAAGATTTTGGAATCTACAAGGATAGGCCTAACCAGAGTCCACATTCTCCCCAACCAAGCCTCTGGCCCAGCAGCCTGGTAAAGCTCACACAGGAAGCTGGGGCTAATGAAGGAAGCCAGAGAAAAGCCAGAGGTGAGCCCTGGCCCCATGACACAAGAAGAGCTTCCACTTGAGGCTTTCCACTAGATTCCACAACAGAACAAGGCCATACTCCTACCCATGTTAACTGGGTCGCTCAGGGTCTCATGTGTCTTGCCGAGAGGAGTCACTTTTGTTTTGGCTCAGTGCAGAAATATCCAGAACGCATCCCAGGGCTCAGTAAATGCCTCTGACTGAATGTCCCGGCCTGAAGTCTTGGAAATCTGTTGGCTAGGCTCAAGCTGTTCCCTGTCTGTTCAGACTGGGTGCTTACTTCCCCTGTTGAAATTATATTAGGCTCATCTTTTTACTAATCTAAGGCCTCTCTAACCCAATCTCAGTCCTGTGAACAGAGGACCCGTTCTCATTTGTCAGCGCACACCCAGCTTCTACTATAGTGCTTGATCTTCACTAAGCAGCAGGAAAATAACGCAAGCCAAGCGTGGTGATGCACGCCCACAATCTCAGCACTGGTGGCTGAGACATGAAGATCAAGAGCCATGCAGTGGCTGGAGAGATGGGTTCAGCAGTTAAGAATGCTTGACGTTCTGGCAGAAGACTGAGGTTTGGTTCCCAGCACTGACAAGGTAGCTCACATCGGTGCTTAACTAGTTCTTAGGGCTGCCCCACCCTCTGAGGTTGCCAGGGACACACATAGCACACACACACACACACACACACACACACACACACACACACACACATATGCAGACAAAATACTCATATATAGAAAGTGAAAATAAATGTCTTATTTAAAAAAAAAAAACTTAGCCGGGCGGTGGTGGCGCACGCCTTTAATCCCAGCACTTGGGAGGCAGAGGCAGGCGGATCTTTGTGAGTTCGAGGCCAGCCTGGTCTACAAAGCGAGTCCAGGACAGCCAGAGATATTCAGAGAAACCCTGTCTCGAAAAAACCAAAAAATAAAAAAATAAAAAAAAATAAAAAAAAAAATAAAAAAAAAACTTTGGCCGGGTGTGGTGGCGCACGCCTTTAATCCCAGCACTAGGGAGACAGAGGCAGGTGGATCTCTGTGAGTTCAAGGCTAGTCTGGTCTATAAAGTGAGTCCAGCACAGCCAAGGATACACAGAGAAACCTTGTCTCAAAAAAACAAAAAAAAAGCCAGGCGTGGTGGCGCACGCCTTTAATCCCAGCACTTGGGAGGTAGAGGCAGGCGGATCTTTGTGAGTTCGAGGCCAGCCTGGTCTACAAAGCAAGTCCAGGACAGCCAGGGCTGTTACACAGAGAAACCCTGTCTCGAAAAACCAAAAAAAAAAAAAACAAAAAACTATGGAGTCGGGCGATGGTGGCACACACCTTTAATCCTGGCACTTGGGAGGCAAGAAGCAGGCAGATCTCTGAGTTCGAGGCCAGCCTGGTCTACAAAGCGAGTCCAGGGCAGCCAACGCTAAACAGAAAAACTCTGCCTCAAAAAAACAAAGGAAACAAAACAAAACTACATAGGCTATATGGGAATCCCTAGTATTAGACCAACAACAAAGAAATTTGTTCAATGATGTGACTGAGGCCATTGCTCATTGTCCAATGTAGTTAAAACCCTGGGAGATTGGGGTGGGGAGATAGTCCTTAAACTTAAAAAAGGAAGGGTATGGGGGGGATAGCCGGGCAGTGGTGGCGCACGCCTTTAATCCCAGCACTTGGGAGGCAGAGGCAGGCGGATCTTTGCGAGTTCGAGGCCAGCCTGGTCTACAAATTGAGTCCAGGACAGCCAGGGCTACACAGAGAAACCCTGTCTCGAAAAACCAAAAAAAAAAAAAAAAAAAAAAAAGGAAGGGTATGGGGGGGTTGAGAGGGAAGAGGGTGGGAGGGTTGGACTGCAGGGAGGAGTAGGGAGGGGATTGCGATTGAGATGTAACTTGAAGAAATAAAAAATAAATTAAAAAAAAAAACACTGGGAGAAGGAAAGAAAAAAGGAAAGAAGATGGGAGGCATATAGGAAGGGAGGGACATCCATCAAAGGAATGGGTATTGAAAGGCCTGGAACTTGTTGGGCTGGAACAAGGAGATACATGTGACCTCTGGTGGCTTGGTTTAAAGTCCTTGTTCTATGACATAGCCACTATGAGCCTTCATGTACTTTTTTTTTCTGGACCTACCTGTCCTTCCTTCTTTCTTCTTCTTTTTCCTTCCTTTTGTGAATAAGGTCTCATGTAGCCCAAGCTGGCCTCAAATGCACTATGTAGCTGAAGGATGACCTTGGACCCTTGACCCTCATTTCTACCTCTCTCAAGTGCAGGAATTACAGGCCTGCACAACTGTTCACCTGGCTCTTTTCTGGTCTTTTAAGGGAGGGTCTCATTACTTGTTCTTCATGCTGGCCATGAACTAGTGGTCCTTAGCCTCTTAAATGCTGAGGTTTCAGGCATGTGTACCATGCCCAGTTAGTTTCTCATTTAAAAAAATATATATGATGGGGTGGGAGAGATGGCTCAGCAATTAAGAGCACTGACTGTTCTTCCAAAGGACCTGGGTTCAAATCCCAGCACATGGCAGTTCATAGCTGTCTGTAATGGCCGGGTGTGGTGGCACATGCCTTTAATCCCAGTACTCGGGAGGCAGAGGCAGGTGGATCTCTGTAAGTTCAAGGCCAGCCTGGTCTACAAAGTGAGTCCAGGACAGCCAAGGATACACAGAGAAACCTTGTCTTGTAAAAAGAATATATATATATGAATTATAATTTACTTTGTTTTCTATCTTTAAGGACTTTTAGATTTATTTTATATGTATGAGCTTTTTGCCTGTATGTATACACGTGCACTATATGTGTGCCTGTGCCTATGGAGGTCAGAAGATGGTGTTCAGTCTCCGGGAACTGGAATTACAGATGGTTATAAGCAAACATGTAGGTGCTAGGAATTGAACCTGGGTCCTCATCAAGAGCAATAAGAGATGTAAATCACTGAGCCATCTCTTTAGCCCCTACTGTTTTGGTTTTCTTAGGGTTTTCACAGGGCTTCTCTGTGTAGCCCTGGCTGTCCTCAGACTCACTCTCTGTAGACCAGGCTGGCCTGGAGCCCAGAGATCCACCTGCCTCTGCCTCCTGAGTGCTGGGATTAAAGCTGCACATCACCACTCTGGGCCCTAATAGAATTTTTTTTTAAGATTTATTTTTATTAGGGCTGGAGAGATGGTTCAGTGGTTAAGAGTGCTTGCTGAGCTTGCAGAGGACCCAGGTTCAGTTCTCAGCACCCACACAGCAGCTCACACCTTCAGTAAGTCCAACTTTAGGGAGTCCCACACCCTCTTCTGGCCTCTGAGGGTGTTACAGATTTGCAAGCAAAACACACACATAAATATTTTTTTTTTGGTTTTTCGAGACAGGGTTTCTCTGAATATCTCTGGCTGTCCTGGACTCGCTTTGTAGACCAGGCTGGCCTCGAACTCACAAAGATCCGCCTGCCTCTGCCTCCCAAGTGCTGGGATTAAAGGCGTGCGCCACCACCGCCCGGCTAACACATAAATATTTTAACTTTATTTTTTTATCTTTATTATTTTTAAGAATAGGTGGGAGGTATGTAAACCTGAATTCAGATCCCTTCAGAGGCTAAAAGTACTGGATCCCTTTGGAGGTGGAGTTATAGGCAGTCTAAATTGCCAGTGAGGAGGCTGGGAACCAATTTTAGCTCCAATACAAGAGCAGTATACACTCTTATCTTCTAAGACGTCTCTCCAACCCCAATTTTCCCCTAATTTTTTATTAATTCATTTGTATTTACTATGTGTACACATATACATATGCACACTGTGGGGCTGGAGAGATGGCTCAGTGGTAGAGAATACTGACTGTTCTTCCAAAGGATCCGGGTTCAAATCCCAACACCCACATGGCAGTTCACATATGCACACTGTGTATGCCATAGCCTACATGTAGAGGTCAGAGGATAACTTGTGGGAATTGGTTCTCCCCACCTACCATGTGGGTCCCCAGTCTTCAGGCCTGGCAACAGATGCCTTTACCTTCAGATCCATCTCTTCACCCCTTAGCTCCTCACTTTTTTTTTTTTTTTTAGGTTTTTTTGAGACAGGGTTTCTCTGTGTATCCTTGTCTTCCTGGACTCACTTTGTAGACCAGGCTGGCCTTGAACTCACAGAGATCCACCGGCCTCTGCCTCCCAAGGGCTGGGATTAAAGGGTGTGCCACCATGCCCAGCTTCTTTTGTTTTGTTTGTCTTTAGGTTAACTCCTCACTTTTAAGATGGGCCTAAGGTCATCTGCATTGCAGGATGATAAAGTCACTATTTGCCTGTCTGCCACAGAACAGGTTCTCAGTAGAGGTGTGGTTAGATCTCTGCAAACAGTATAAGGGGATGGGCACAGTAGTGACACCCAGATAAGTATATGTATGGGTCCAGGCTCCAGACAGAGTCCTAGAGACCCTGTCACTGGGTCTCTAGCCTTGGTATCTCTCAAAGTCTCTCAGAGCCCATTACTTTTCCTATTTTATGGACATTAATATGTTAGTTCTCTCAAAAAGGCACTGTAAGGATTCAAATTCCCTGCCCTAATGCTGATGAGATAGAGAAGAGGTGAGATTCCAATAGGCCTGTGAGGGATAACCTTTAAGGACCTTCTGGCTTAAGGCTGGACTAAAAATAGTTTCTAGACCCTTGTATGCTACTGACCAGCAGAGACCCCACGCTGCCCCTTGGAGAATAGGCTCTCATTTCACCTCACCCATATTACAGATGTAGTGGGGAGTAGCATTTAATGAGATTCTGAAGGTACATGAACCCTTGATTCTAACAGTAGCCCTCCCAGGAACCACACTCCAAATACGTATTCACAGGTACATAAAAAAGGCATGTCAGGGTTGTCTAGGATGCAGGAGCCTATGGACAACATGCATGTCCATGATGGGGGACTGGAGAGATGGCTCAGTGGTTACACTAAATGTTCCTCCAGAGGATCTGGGTCCAATTCCCACCAACCACATGGCAACTCAGAACTGTCTGTAACTCCAAGGTCTGACATCTTCATGCAGACATACATGTGGAAACCAAGCAAAACACCAATGCATGTAAATAAAAATAAATTATTGAAAAAATGAAATAAGGGCTGGAGAAATGGCTCAGAGGTTAAGAACACTGGCTGTTCTTCCAAAGGTCCTGAGTTCAATTCCCAGCAACCACATGGTGGCTCACAACCATCTACGATGAGATCTGGTGCCCTCTTCTGGAGTGAATGTGTACATGCAGGCAGAACACTGTATACACAATAAATAATCTTTAAAAAAAAAAGAAAAAGAAAAAATGAAATAAGCCAGGTGTGGTGGTGCACGCCTTTAATCCCAGCACTCGGGAGGCAGAGGCAGTCCAATTTCTGTGAGTTCAAGGCCAGCCTGGTCTACAAAGTGAGTCCAGGACAGCCAGGGCTACACAGAGAAACCCTGTCTCAAAAACAAAAAAAAAAAACAGAAAAGAAATAAATAAAAATTAAGAAAGGGAGCCAAAGGTGGTGGCGCATACCTTCTTTAATCCCACCACTCGGGAGGCAGAGGCAGGTGGATCTCTGTGAAGCCAGCCTGGTCTACAGAGTGAGTTCCAGGACACCCAGGACTACATGGATAAACCCTGTCTTGGGGAAAAAAATTAAGAACCATGGCTAGAGGGGTGTCTTAGCACTTAAGGACATGTACTGTTTTGCGAGAGGACCCAAGTTCAGTTCCCAGAAATCATGTTGAGCAGCTCGCTGCTACCTGTAACTCCAGCTCCAGGATTTGATGCCTCTGGCCTCCATGGGTACTTAACGCTCAGATGTACACACCCATAACCACACGTATACATAATTTTAAATGTTTAATAATTTAAAAAGGGACTAGAGCATTTGTTTAACATGGGCAAGTCCCTAGGCATAAGATACCCACAATGGCTAGGCAGTGATGGCACAGGCCTTTAATTCTAGCACTCAGGAGGCAGAGGCAAATGAGTCTGAGGCCAGGTATTCTACAGGGAAAGTTCCAGGACAGCCAGGGCTACACAGAGAAACCTTGTCCAAAAAAAAAAGAAAAAAGAAAGAAAAGATACCCACAGTGTGCCAGGCACTGTGTTAAGTTCCTTCCCTGTGTCATTTCATTGGATTCCCAATACCATCCCTTTGAAAGAGGCACATTGTTAATCTCATACAAATGATTCACTCAGGTGAAGTTGCTTGCCTACATAATGAGTTCCAGGCAAGCCAGCAATACAGAATGAGATTTATTTTGTTGTTGTTTTTTCGAGACAGGGTCTCTCTGTGTAACAATCCTGGCTGCCCTGGACTTGCTTCATATACCAGGCTGGCCTCGAACTCACAGGGATCCACCTGCCTCTGCCTCCCAAGTGCTGGGATTAAAGGCGTGCACCACCATGCCTGGCTATCTACAGAGCGAGTTCCAAAAGATGATTACTACTGAAAGATCTGGGCTCAAAAAAAATTTTTGTGTGTGTGTGTATGAGAAAGAATCTTACTCTGTAGCCCTGGTTTGCCTGGAACTCACTATGTGCTGGGATTAAAGGCATGTGTCACCACTCCTGGCTTGATGTCCTCATTTGTATCTGATAAGATTAACAATGTGCCTCGCTCAAGGGGGTCTGGTATTGGGAATCCAATGAAATGACACAGGGAAGGCACTTAACACAGTGCCTGGCACACTGTGGGTACTCAACCCGCAGCAGACACTAGTGTCGTAATTACTTCCATTGTTGTTTCTTCTACCTCCACCAGCGGATGGGGTCACACTAACTGGGGCACCAACCTTCCCCTAAAGACCCACAAGCAGCGTTTGTCTGTCTGTTGAGGGGGAGGTGATGGTGTTGGGAAGTAAGCATTCTGCCAGTGTACTACTTCCTGGCCCTGGTTAATTTTATTAAATTGTATTTATTGTGTTTATGTGTATGAACACCCGTGTGCAGAGATCAGAGAACAACCTGCAGGAGTCAGTTCTCTTCCTCCAGCTTGTGGGTTCTGGAGATGGACCTCAGGTCATTAGGGTTGGCAGCGAGTGCCTCCACCTGCTGAGCCATCTTGCTGGTAGTGGCCACAAGCATTTTAATTGAGCTCTGCAGATCAGCCCAGTGCTAGGTTAGGCCAAGTTTTGTCTGTGGGGTGTCACATGATCCAGAGATATATGTGAGCAGCCAAAAAAAAAAAAATGTCTCCTTGAGAACAATGGTCAGAATAGCAGGTCTTAACATTCATGGGAGACCCAGACAGGGGTTCCACTTATGCCTATTCCAGGCACAGAGGTTTCTCTGGCCTCTAAGGGGCACAAACACTCAGCTCAGCTGAACAAGTCACCCCAAACTTAGCTTTTAAGACATGCACCCAAACCAAATGGGACACATAGCAACAGTCTGTCTCCTAGAGGAGGAGCCCGAGGTTGGCTGACATCAGAGTCCCAAGGATCCAAAACAGAAAAGCTCAAATTTCACAAGCCAGCATGAGCCTGGAGACCTTCTTAAAGATTTAGAAATGGCAACCATAATCATGAATGTTAGCCGGAAAGTAGAAAAGGACAGAAACATACCCTACTGATACTACCTGCTAGTTTATATTTTTTTATTTTTAAGATTAAAGGATAATTCATGTAAAATGAAGGCCAGCCCACTTATCAGGATGAGATAGTGCATTTCAAGAGTCTAGTATAAGCTGGGCGGTGGTGGCGCACGCCTTTAATCCCAGCACTTGGGAGGCAGAGGCAGGCGGATCTTTGTGAGTTCGAGGCCAGCCTGGTCTACAAAGCGAGTCCAGGACAGCCAGAGATATTCAGAGAAACCCTGTCTCGAAAAACCAAAAAAAAAAAAAAGAAGCCAGGCAGGAGGACTGGAGGGGCGGGATTGTGGTCTGGCATTTCAGAACTCATACTGCCCTTCCAGAAGACCCAGGTTCAATTCCAACCACCCAAATGGGAGAGTAACTCCAGCTCTAGGGACTCTGGCACCTCTGGCATCCGAGGTCACCCATACTCACATACATGAACCCATATACAGACTTACACATACACATAATTAAAAATAATAAATAGCCGGGTGTGGTGCCGCATGCCTTTAATCCCAGCACTTGGGAGGCAGAGGCAGGTGGGTCTCTGTGAGTTCAAGGCCAGCCTGGTCTACAAAGTGGGTCCAGGACAGCCAGAGATACACAAAGAAACCCTGTCTAAAAAAAAAAAAACAACAAAAAATAAAAAATAAATATATATTTTTGCCGGGCGGTGGTGGCGCACGCCTTTAATCCCAGCACTTGGGAGGCAGAGGCAGGCGGATCTTTGCGAGTTCAAGGCCAGCCTGGTCTACAAAGCGATTCCAGGACAGCCAGAGCTGTTAAACAGAGAAACCCTGTCTCGAAAAACCAAAATAAATAAACAAATAAATAAATAAATATATATATATATTTTTTTTTTAAAAGATCCAGACATGGTGGTACAGCCTGTAATCTCCACATTCAAGAGAAGAAGGCAGGAGAATTAGGAGTTCAAAGTCAGTCTGAACTACTTGAAACCACATCAATTAACCAAATGCAAAATGTAGGTGCAATGGAAGATGTTTCAAGTTTTTTTTTTAACCTTAGTTTTTTGTTTTTTTGTTTTTGTTTTTAGGTTTTTCGAGACAGAGTTCCTCTGTGTAACAGTCCTGGCTGTCCTGGACTCACTCTGTAGACCAGGGTAGCCTTGAACTCACAGAGATCCACCTGCCTCTGCCTACCAAGTGCTGGGATTAAAGGTGTACACCACTATGCCTAGCCATTACAGACAGCTGTGAACTGCCATGTTGGCACTGGGATTTGAACCCGAGTCCTTTAGAAGAGCAGCCAGTGCTCTTAACCACTGAGCCATCTGTCCAGTTTCCTTGTTAGTATTCTTTTGTTTTTGCTTGTTTGTTTTAAATATTTTTATTTATTTTTTTTTTTGGTTTATCGAGACAGGGTTTCTCTGTGTATCCTTGGCTGTCCTGGACTCACTTTGTAGACCAGGCTGGCCTCTAACTCACAAAGATCCGCCTGCCTCTGCCTCCCAAGTGCTGGGATTAAAGGCGTGCGCCACCACCGCCCGGCTAAATATTTTTATTTTTACCTTATGTACATTGGTGTTGCATGTCTGTGTGAGGGTGTCAGATCCCTGGGACAGGAGTTACTGACAGGTGTGAGCTGCCATGTGGTTGCTGGGAATTGAACTCAGGTTCTCTGGAAGAGCAGCCAGTGCTCTTAACCGCTAAGCCATCTCTCCAGCCCCTTGTTTGTTTATTTTTGAAATAGAGTCTCACTACGTAGGCCTTGGCTGATCTGGGACTATGTATACCTGGCTTACCCTCAAACTTATAAAGATCTACTTGTGAGTGCTGAGAATAAAGATTTGTACCACTATACTCAGCTGTTATTATTCTTTTAATAAGTGTGTATGTGTGTCTCTATATGCCACATGCGTGAAGTTGCCTGTGGAGACCAGAAGAAGGCACTGGATCCCTGGAGCTACAGTTATAGGCAGTGTGAACCACTGATCTGGATGCTGGGAACTGAATTTGAGTCCTCTAAAAGAACATCAAGTACTCTTAACCACTGAGCTATCCTCCCTACCTTCCCTTACGAGACCCAGGCTGGCCTAGCCAAGGATGATCTTTAAGTTCTGATCCTCCTGCTTCCACCTCCCATCAAATGTCAATCACTCATCCTTCTCAGGATGATGTATGTGCTACACCTGAATTGTTCTCAACCTGAAGATGAAAGGGTATGGATTAGGAACATAGTTCCAGTAAAATTTTGCCATCTACACACTAAGGTTTCAAACTGCAAGCCAGGTGCAGTGGCACATGTCTTTTATCCCAGCATTTGGGAGCAAGAAGCAGGCAGATCTCTGTGAGTTCAAAGTCAACCTAGCCTACATAATGAGTTCCAGGATGCCAGGGCTAAATAAAGAAACCCTGTCTCAAAACAACAAACAAAATGTTTCAAACAGCAGAAACTAAAGGAGTTTTAACATCATCTCCAATGTGATCCATCTACAAGTGAACAGTCCCAGGTACATGCTCCTGCTGCCATAAACACAACCATGTCTTCCTGCATTTTTTGTTACTTTCTCCCATCAAACCACAAGTTTAAAATAAATCCTACCTCCTTAAAAAACACAATAAATCAGGCAAGGTGGTGCACACCTTTAATCCCAACACTCAAGAGGCAGAGGCAGGCTGGGCATGGTGGCGTGCCTTTAATCCCACCACTTGGGAAGCAGAGGCAGGTGGATCTCTGTGAGTGACTAAGGCCAACCTGATCTACAGAGTGAGTTCCAGGACATCCAGGACAATTACACAGAGAAACCGGTTCTCGAAAAACCTAAAAAAGAGCCAGGCGTGGTAGTGCACGCCTTTAATCCCAGCACTCGGGAGGCAGAGGCAGGCGGATCTCTGTGAGTTCAAGGCCTGCCTAGTCTACAAAGCAAGTCCAGGACAGCCAGGGCTGTTACACAGAGAAACCCTGTCTAGCAGGAAAAAAAACAGGCTAAACAGGCTGGAGAGATGGCTCAGCAGTTCAAAGCACTAGCTGCTCTTCCAGATGTCTTGGGTTCAATTCCCAGCACCCACATGTCAGTCTATAATTCCTGTTCCAGGGGATCTGACACCCTCACACAGACATACATGGAGTCAAATCACCAATGTACATAAAAATAAAAATAAATAAATTTTTAAAAAAGAAAAATCAAGACGGGCGGTGGTGGCGCACGCCTTTAATCCCAGCACTTGGGAGGCAGAGGCAGGCGGATCTTTGCAAGTTCGAGGCCAGCCTGGTCTACAAAGTGAGTCCAGGACAGCCAGGGCTACACAAAGAAACCCTGTCTCAAAAAAAAAATTAAAAAAAAGAAAAATCAAAAACTAAATTAAGAAAGTGTGACATTTCAATGAATGTTGATTGTTTTAAATGACATCACTGGCTATAAACATCAAAATAATAAGATTCTAAAGGGGAAAATCTCTCTCATATCCATAACATGTTTGATCCTATTTGTTGACTGTGCTGTGAAAGTTTGGTTGTTGGGGCTAGGGATGTATCTCACTGGGAGAATGCTGTGTGGCAGGCTACAGGCCCTGAGAATATGACTTTATTTTCTTTTTATTAGATTTATTCACTTTTTATTTTTTATGTATGAATATTTTACTTTTATGTATGTATGTGCACCACTTGCATGCCTGGTGTCCCCACTGGTCAGAAGAAGGTACTGGATCCCTGGAACTGGAGTTTCAGATGATTGTGAACCACCATGTAGGTGCTTTGAACTAAACCCAATCCTCTGGAAGAGAGCAAGTGCTCTTAACTGCTGAACCATCTCTCCACCCTAACAACAACAACAACTACTACTACTACTACTACTTCTTCTTCTTCTTCTTCTTCTTCTTCTTCTTCTTCTTCTTCTTCTTCTTCTTCTTCTTCTTCGCTTCAGACCCAGCCTTGATTGATATATATATATATATATATATGATTGATATATTTAAGCTTATAAGGACTATAAGGACTAACATTCTAGATTGAGCCTTTTTTTTTTTGGTTTTTTGAGACAGGGTTTCTCTGTGTATCCCTGACTGTCCTGGACTCACTTTGTAGACCAGGCTGGCCTAGAACTCACAGAGACCCGCCTGCCTCTGCCTCCCAAGTGCTGCAATTAAAGGCGTATGCCACCATGCCCAGCAACTGAGCCCTTTTTAAGTATTAAAAGAAGGCTTGGTGGTGGTGATGCATGCCTTTAATCCCAGCACTCAGAAGGTATGGGGAGAAAGAACAGTTAAAGTCACCCTCAGTTACATAGGAAGTTCAAGGCCAGCCTGAGCTATATGAGACATTGTCAAAATAAAACCAGACAAAACAAAACCACTATGCATAATGAAATAAATAATATGTATCAATACTAGTTATAGATGTGCATAAAATAAAATAAAACTGGATGGGAGTTGAGATCTTGGGCCACAAGAATAGCAAAGGTGAGGATCTGGGGCAATAGCTCAGTGGTTAAGAGAGAGTCAAAACCTAGGCCCTCTTACATATGTAACAGTTGTGCAACTGGGTCTTCATGTGGCACTCCTAAAGACAGGGCAGGCGCTGTCTCTGACTCTGCTGCCTGTCTTAAATTCCTTTCCCCTAAATGGGCTGCCTTGTGTGGCCTCGATAGAAGATATGCCTACTCTTTTTTGTTGTTGTTGTTTGTTTGTTTGTTTGTTTGTTTTTGAAGACAGGGTTTCTATGTATAACAGAGCACAGGCTGTCCTAGACTCACTTTGTAGACTAGCCTTGAACTCACAGAGATTCACCTGCCTCTGCCTCCCAAGTGCTGGGATTAAAAGCATGAGGCAAGGCCAGCCTGGTCTACAAAGTGAGTCCAGAACAGCCAGGCTATATAGACAAACCTTGTCTCAAAAAAAAAAAAAAAAGAAAGAAAGAAAGAAATTAAAAGAACCAAAGGTCAGCCAGGAGTGGTACATGCCTTTAACCCCAGCACTGGGAAGGCAGAGGCAGGTGAATCTCTGTGAGTTCCAGGTCAGTTTGGTCTACAAAGTGAGTCCAGGACAGTCAGGGATACATAGAGAAATCATGTCTTGAAAAACCAAAAAAAAAAAAAAAGAACCAAAGGTCACCCAGGGTCCCAAAGCCTCTTTACATCCATCACATCCATGGTATCTTAGAGACCCTTTGGGGAAGCCTGGCAGAATTTGGGTCTGGGCCTGAGTTCAGCAGCTTTGCTCGCCATGGCATTGTCCATCAGCCCCCACCACCTCTTGGTTCCTATTCTAGGCAAGAAGCCAATAACATTTCTCGGTGCCCACAGGCTTTTGGAGCTGACAGAGCAGAGTTTGAGGAAAGGGCTGAGCAAAGCAGAAAGCTCCTGAGAGTGTCAAAAGGAGGAAAGCAAACAACCACATCAGGGAGCTTATCAAAAACACAAGAGAGAAACTGAGTCCCAGAGAGAGTGAGAGTCTCCAAGACCACACAAGAACAGCTCCTAGAGAGAGCCACCCAAGTAAGGTTCTACTCAAAACCACTTCTCTGATCCTCACTGAATATGGGGTCACCTCATAGTCTCCAAATTTTAGGATCTCAGGCTCCCTAAGTGCCAAAAGAGCCTGGGATTAAAACCTCCTGTGCCCCTTCAGCAAAGAATCTCAGTTGTCCTTTCCCAGTCCCCACTCTTTCCTTTGCCTTAGCCACTCAATGGATGGCACATCCTGCTCACAACCCAGAGAGCCAGGAGTTATGTCCCCATTTTAGGAGGAAAATTAAGGTTCATGAAAATGAAGTGATTTGTCCAAGACCATATTACTAGTGGGTAAGAGATAAGAAATGCAAACCAGAACTACTTAGCTCTGTGCCTGCTCTCCTTCCAGAAGCCCACACTGACCCCCACAGCTCCTGACTCCATTTTCACACCCACAACCCATCCCTTAAGGCCAGACTGGAGCCACCTTGGGCCTGGGGGAAACACGAAAGGAATTAAAACAGTCTTTCCCAGGCCTCGGGCTCTGTACCTGGTACTTACCCTCCAGTGCCACCTCCTTGCCTGTCTTCTTGAGGGCCTGTACTGCTTCATCATGGGTGGCAGAGGACAAATCTTCACCATTCACAGACAGGATAGCATCCCCAACAAAGAGGGCCTCTGTCTGGTCTGCGGCCAGTCCCTTGAAGATCTTGGAAATGAGAATAGGCATCTTGTTTTCCCGGCCCCCTGCACATAGGCACAAAAGGAAGCAAAAACGGAGGCAGGTGCTTCAACACTTGGAAACTTATCAAGGTGAAATTGCTTCTGACTCAATACTGGGGAAATGAGAGATGGGCAAATAACGAGAACTAAAGGCTGTTGATACACGGCTGTAATCCCAGCATTCAGGAGACTCTGGCAGGAACAGATTGCCTTGGGTGCAGAGCCATTCAGAGATATAGCAAGACAGGCTAATAATCCATTTTCTAAATCCATAATGCTATCGTTTGGCCCCTTGGTCTTCTGTTTAAATGTTTTGTATGTTCGCTGTTTTATTGATTTTTTTTTTTTTGCAAACATTTTGGATTTTAAGCAATTTCGTACAGCATGAGACTCTACTGATAATTCCCAATCTGGATTTAAGAGAAGAGTAGTGGTTGCTTTGACATGAATGACCTCTTTTATAGTCAACAAGTTTTAGAATGCAGAGCTGGGTGTGGTACAGAATGCTTATTATCCCAGGCACTTAGGAAGTAGAGGTGGAGAACGGATGAGGAGGGGACCAGATCATCCTCATCTATATATGGAGAAGATTTACCAAGATTCACACTGGAAAGGAAGGCCTTAAATTCTAGAAATTGCAAAAGCATATCTGAATTTCATCTCTGATACAAGAAAGTAATACATTTTACTGGACTACTTTACTGTTAAAATCTCAACTGCCACTTAAAAAACTCAACATGTGCCAGGTGTGGTGGCGCATGCCTTTAATCGAAGCGCCAGGGAGGCAGAGGCAGGCGGATCCCTGCAAGTTCAAGGCCAGCCTGGTCTGCAAAGTGAGTCCAGGACAGCCAGGGCTATACAGAGAAACCCTGTCTCAAAAAAAAAAAAAGGAAAAAAATTCAACATGTATTTATTTATTTTCTGTCTGTATGCATGTAAGAACACATGTGCTATATAGGTCATATGTGGAGGTCGTCAGAGGACAATTTGCAGTATCTGGTTCTCTCCTTCTACCCAATGGTCCTGAGAATCAAGCTGGCTGGTCATGGGTCTTGGCAGCAAGCTCCTTTACCCTCTGAGCCAGTGGTTCTCAACTTATGGTCTCAACCTCTTTGGGGTTGAACAACTCTTTCACAGGGATTGAATATCATATATCCTTCAAATCAGGTATTTACAATTTACAACAGTAGCAAAATTACAGTTATGAAGTAACAATGAAAATAATTGTATAGTTGGGGGTCATCACAACATGAGGGACTGTATTAAAGGGTCACAGCACTAGGAAGGGTGAGAACTACCTCTTTTGAGCCATCTCACCAGCCCTCAAATCTCTTTTGCTTGCTTGTTTGACACAGGACCTCATTATGTAATCCTGACTGGCCTGGAACTCACTATCCCCAACAGGCTATTCTGAAACTCAGAGAGATCCACCTGCCTCTGCCTCTGGGGTGCTAAGATTAAAGACAGGTGCTACCACACCCAGACCAAATGTCTTTTAAAAAGAGTCAGCTGGGCTGGGCATGGTGGTACTTGTTTGTAATCCCAGCACAGAGGTGACAAAGGATAAAGGATTAATTACTGCAAATTCAAGACCAACCTGTTCCACATATGATGTTTCAGGACAGTATGGACTACACAGAAAGACACAATCTCAAAAAAAAAAAACGAAGAAAAATCATTGCTCGACCCTATGTAGATTCAAGTCATACCCTCAAATAACACATTCCTGGCCCATCCTCAAAGCACTCACGATGAGAGATTAGTAGCACAGAGCAAGAGGTCATTGTTTCAAGGTTATATAAGTCAGTGACATCTGAGCCTGGAACACCTCTCCCAACCCCCAACAGTTGCTCATGGCACAAGGCTTGAAGCCTAGGAGAGAAAGGTGCTTCTATTTATATCTAGCCTCCCCATCTAAAAGTAGAGACTTTAGTTCCATTTGAAACTATGACCATTCCCAGTTGCCTTGGACTCAGCTGGACCCCAAAAGGGAAGTTACCATGGCAATGGGAGCCCAGTCTTCTTTAATCCAGGAGGAATGGAATGAAACTGCTACTTTCCATAAAATCCCATAAAAATATATGTCCTACACCTAGAGGTACAGATTTCGGTAGTGTCTCTGTACCTTGGCAAGACCCTGATCCTCTGAGAGTCAGTTTGTCTGTCTGCAAAGTAGAACATTATAGGAACTCTAGTTCCTTCCTGCTCTGACACATTGAGTGTGTTTTGGTTTGGATTGGTTTAGTTTGGTGTTGATTTTTCGAGAAAAGGTTTCTCTGTATAGCTCTGGCTGTCCTAGACTCACTTTGTAATCCAGGCTGGCCTTGAACTCAGAGATCCACCTGCCTCTGCTCCCTGAGTGCTGGGATTAAAGTCGTGTCCCACCATGCCTGGAGAGTGTGTGTGTGTGGTTTTTTTTAATTGGACTGTTTCCCTGGCCTATGCTAGAGTTTGGGATTAAAGCTGGTGCCCACTCTGTCTTTAGACTCTTGGGGTTTACCCTTCCCTGGAAAGAACTGAGTCCCTGGTCAGTCTTTAGGGCAATAGTACCTCTATAATTAATATTTAAAACCTGGTTCTGCCATTCACTGATGGATCCTGGGGAAATCACTTTTCCCTTCTGAGCCTTGGTTTTTTTTTTTTTTTTTTTTTTTTTTTGGTTTTTCGAGACAGGGTTTCTCTGAATATCTCTGGCTGTCCTGGACTCGCTTTGAAGACCAGGCTGGCCTCGAACTCACAAAGATCCGCCTGCCTCTGCCTCCCAAGTGCTGGGATTAAAGGCGTGCGCCACCACCGCCCGGCTTTGAGCCTTGGTTTTTTCACTTGCAAAATGTAGACTAAACAAGCCTTTCACCCCGATGGTCAAGATGAAATAGATTGTGAGCTCCTTACAAAGGACACAACATCTAACACACAGTGGCATTCACCACCATGCCCATTCCCTAACCTGGACCACAGGGTCTTGGCAAGATACTAATGAACACACCCACCTCCAAGGAGGCCTGGGAATGTATGGACACATTCAGTCTGATAGACAGATGGGCAGGAATGGTGAACCCAGCAGCTGGCTATGTACATGGATTTTAAGCCCCACATTCAGTTGCTTTGAGCGTCCCTCCTGGCCTCTTTTCCTCTCACATATCCTGGCAAACCGTGCTCTCAAAAACATCCTCGCCATATAGCTACCAAAACAGATTCAGAGATGGGAAGTGACTTGTCCAAGTTCACAGAGATCTAGAATACCAAAGGCAGCCCAAATGAGCTGGGGACGTGGTCAGTTGGTAAAGTGCTTGTCTAACACGTATAAAACTCTAGGCTTGATCCCCAGGACAACATAACCCTATTTTAGCAGCACATACCAGTAATCCCAGTGCTCTGGAGGTAGAAATAGGAAGATTAGATGTTCAGTATTATCCTTTGCTACATAGTGACTACGAGGCCAGTCTGAGATACATGAGACCCCGTCAAACAACAACTGTCAGTCTTGGAAAATAAGAGCTCTCAGGAAGGAATAGCAACTCTAGATCCGCCCTCTCCACCCTCTGTACAAATGGGCAGATGAGGAGACTCAAATCCAGCCATCAGGACTCCCAGCCTAGGCATACAACCTTCTGGAGCTCAAAATGTCTAGGGCCCTACTGGTCCCTTCTCTGTGACCATGCCCATGCCTCCACCCATCTCTGGTATCCACACTGAGCTTCTCATGCTCCCATGAGCTTCACTCATGCACCTAGCTTGTGTTTCATGAGTTCTCCCTTCTTGTCCCAGGCCCCAATCCCCTTTCCTTTCGCCCCCTGTCTGCCTTCCTGAGGACCCTCTTACCCAGAGATATCGTTTTAATCCAACACAGAACTAAGCACCCATGTCCTTGGTGCGCCCCATCCTTGCACCCTTGCGTCTTCTGAGTCCCCTGTAAGGCCCCCGAGCTCCCCAAGCCTCTTCCGACCTTGGTGCTCCTCTGTTCCTTCCTCCCCTGAGACTCTGCTCGGCCCCAGACAGAATCGGTTATCCAGTCTCTGTGCGCTGCCAGCCCCCGTGACCTCTGAGCGCTCCGCGGCGGCACAGACTCCGTGACCCCGTGCCCTCAGTGCCCCGCACCTACCCTTGATGCTGATGCCAAGCCCGCCGGCGTCGGCCTTGCGCACCGTCACGCGGCGCCGCTGGAGCAGCAGCGCCTCTGGCAGCTGCGGGGGGGCCCGCGCCGGGCTCAGCGGCGCCGTTGAGCTGCGCTGGCTCGGGCTCGGCGCCGGGCTCGCCGTCGGCGGGGCTCACGGTCAGCGCGTCCTCCGCCAGCGCGAGCAACACCCGCTGCCACCGCTCACCACCCGCTCCGGAGCCCGCCCCGGTGCGCAGTTCCAGCAGCCCGGTGCGCGGAGCGCGCCTGCCTGACGCCATCTTCGCCTCGAAGTCCCAGGACGCTGCGTTCGCCCGGTCCCGCCGTACCCGGCCCGCTCTGACCCAGCGCCCAGGGCAGAGGGTGGCGGGGCAGCAGAGCCAGCCGCCACCCTACCCCGGGCCTCGGGGGCGGAGCTTCGGAGGACCGGCTGTCGGGGGCGGGGCTAACGGGGGAGGGGCCCCGGTAGACACTGAGAAGAAGCTACCCGGTAATCTAAGGAGATGCGCTGCGAAACCGCTTAGGACTGGGTCAGAACCGCGTCCCTGCGAGGCCACAAAGTTAGAGGAGGTTGAGGGTGTGGAGGGCTCGGCAGGGGCATAAAGGGACCGGGTTCTGTGGATGGGGCAACCCAAGGATAGTGTTCTGTGCGCCGTCGAGAATTTGACCCTCGCTCGTGTAGGCCGATGGACAAGAAAAAGAATCAAGGATCCTGGGGCAAGATTTTGGGCGTCGGGACAGGGTTTGTTGTGGCCGGGCGCTAGGCTCCAGGGACTTCGCAGAGTTAACTGATAAGCCAGCTAAGAAAGGAGATGGTTCCCCATGTTTCGTGTGCCATACATAGGGAGAGGGTTACAGAGGCGTTTTGTGGGCGTGGCTCAGCCTGAGGGCGCAGCCTCTAAAGAGATAGGTCTGCCCACTAGGCAGAGAAACGCCACTCCTTTGAGGGCTTGGTCCCATCGCTTGTAGGTACAGGCAAGAGAATCTACAAGTTTGAGGCCAGCCTGGGCTACATGAGACCCTGCCTTTAAAAAATACAAAATAAAAAGACATAAGGAGCTGTAGAGATAGAAGGCTCAGCGGTTAAGAGTATGCACAGCTCTTACTCAAGACCAGAATAAAGCTCACAGCACCCATGTTAGGCAGCTCACAACCACTTGTAATTCCAGCTCCATGGAGATCTGACACCACTAGCCTCCTTAGGAACCTGCATTCACATTGCAAACACCCGTGCAGGACACAGAAAAATATAAAAATAAATTTAAAAAGACATGTTATATAACCATGTACATACAATACAGGTATGCCATTTTTTTAGTATTTGCATAGCACATGAGCTGCTGATTTATACTTTCATTTGTGCCTCATGTAAAGCCTGCATAACCTATACACTGTTACTATTTTATTGATGAGGAAACTGAGACACACAAGTACTAAAAGCAGACCTCTGTTCTAACCTAGGTCTTTCTGGCTTCCAAGCTCATATCCCTCCTACTCCCTTGTTTGGCATGCATAGCAGCAGGAGATGATTTCACTACTAACTGAGCACTTACTGGACGAAGCAAGATGCCAGACATCTGTGATCACAGCACTCTGGAGGCTGAGGCAGTAGGATCATGAATTAACTCCAGGCCAGCTAGAGGTTCGTAGCAAGTTCCAGGTTGTACTCTTTTAAAAATATTTTAATTTTTATATAGATTGATACTTTGCCTTTGTGGATGTCTGTGTACCATATATAGTACTTAAAGGCTGGAAGAGGACATCAGATCCCAGAAACTGGAGTTAAAGATGGTTTTGAGCCTCCATATGTGTGCTTGGAATTGAACTCCAATATTTAACTTTTTGGTTAAATATTGAAGGACAAGACAGGCCTACAGTAATCTCAGATACTCAGGGAGCTGAAGCAGGAGAGTCACAAGTTCAAAGCCAGCCAGGGCAACTTAGTGAGACTGTGTTTTAAATTTTTAAAATACAGCACCAGGTGGTGGTGGTGCATACCTTTAATCTCAGCATTCAGGAGGGAGAGATAGGTAGGTGTATCTTTGAGTTTGAGGCCAGTTTGGTCTACAGAGTGAGTTCCAGGACAGCCAAGGCTACAAAGAAACTCTGTCTCAGAGAGAGAGAGAGAGAGAGAGAGAGAGAGAGAGAGAGAGAATATGAGAGGGACCACACACACACACACACCACCAGGATCTGAGGTCCTTTCCCAAGACCAAGTCTGGAATTAGATCCTTAAAAGTCCCCCCACGTATTGCCCTGCTTAAAATCCCAGACAAACTTTCTGGAAAGGAACCTTAATATAGAGCTCCTCCCCTAGGGAATATTCCCTGTGGACTGAGCTGAGGAAAGGAGAAGTGGGCATCTTTATACCAAGCAGCCAGTTAAGAAGGAAGAAAGTATAAAGGCAGAAAAATATGTGAAGTGTGTGTGTGTGTGTGTGTGTCCATGATCACAAGGCCCTAGTAGTGCCAATCATCTGTTTCCCTGCTCTGCCAGCTACCTCATGAACATGTAGCTAGAGGAATGCTCTACTCCCCCACTTAGTCAGCTGTGGCCAGAAACTGACCACAGACACACACACACTGGCCTGGCTACCTATCAAACCCCTGGGCAAAGCTCCCAGAGAAAACTGGTTCACTCCAAAGAGATAGGGGGAGGAACTGGAAAAAGGAAAAACACAAGGGAACTGCCAGCCACTGAAGGCCCTACTGGCTGGCTCAAGCTATGAGAGCAAGTCTGAAGTCCTGGTCAGACAGTGAGTGTCTTCTGCATAGGCTCCAGGACAAGGAGCAGGGATTCCTGTCCTCCCAGCACTCGTGATGAGAATGACTGAGTATATCACACATATATGTATGTGTTTTCTGTGGATTAAGAGAATCCCCATCACTCAGGAGACTGAAGTGGAACTTCCAAGATTAAGGTCATTTTACAAACCAAATGTCTCAAAGTAAAATAGCAACAGTTAGCCAGGAGTGATGGCACATGCTTTTCATCCTAGCACTTGGGAGGCAGAGGCAGGCAGATCTCTGTGAATTCAAGGCCAATCTCATCTACAAAGTGAGTCCAAGACAGCCAGGGGCTGTTACACAGAGAAACCCTATCTCTAAAAAATAAAAATTTAAAAAAAACAGCAACAGCAAAGCAATAAGTGTGGGTCCCTCTCGGTGGACTTGAGCAGTGGGAATGGCTATTCACTGGAATGTGTTATCTCTTGTTGCTGAGACTGCCAGTCATAGATAGGCTAGAGACACAGCTGTCCCAGACATTACAGAGGGCTTTTAGGTGGTACTGAAGAGGTAGAGGCAGGAGGATCGGGAGTTGGAGATCAGCCCAGACTCCATGAAACTCTATCTGAAAAAAAAAAAAAAAAAGGATGAACAGGGATCTGGCCAAACTGCTCAGAAGTAAAGGTCTCTAAGCCTAATGACCCACCAGGTAGGAGTATACCAATTCTCAAAAGTTGTCTTCTGACTTCCACAAGCACTGCATGGCCCACACATGTACACATACACACTAAATAATTAATTAATTAATTTCAAACATAGGGTGGTTTGCCTAAGAGCAGGTGAAATCAAGTGGACCTGGTAACATATAAAGTCTCTGCTTCCTAAATGCCAGGATTTAGGATGCTAACATTCCTTTACACTAAATTCTAAAGTCTGCAGCTCCAATTCTCAAGCATCTGAGATGTCTGGGTCGAGCAAATTTGCAAATTCCTAGAATACCCCAGGAAAAGGGCTAGTCAGACAAAAGGCTTTGGAACCCAGAATATGCTGATTTTCCTTGGCTCCATAGCTCATCTCTATAATCCCAGCACTGAAAGGCTGAGACAAGAGGATCGCTGTTAGTTTGAAGCCAGCCTAGGTTACATAGTAAGGTTTGGTTGTGTTTTGTCAGGTAAGTTTTCTCTACTATATAGCACTGGCTGTCCTGGAACTCACTATATAGATCAAACTGGCCTCAAACTCTGAGAGATTTGCCTGCCTCTGTCTCCCAAGTGCAGGGATTAAAGGCATGTTTCACCACTCCAGGCATGAAAGATCCTGTGTTTGTTTGTTTGTTTGTTTATTATTTATTTATTTATTTGGTTTTTCGAGACAGGGTTTCTCTGTGTAGCCTTGGCTGACCTGGACTCACTTCGTAGACCAGGCTGGCCTTGAACTCGCAGAGATTCACCTGCCTCTGCCTCCCAAGTGCTGGGATTAAATGGGGTATCTGCCACACCTGGCAGATCCTGTGTTTAAAACAAACAAACAAAAACCAAACAAACAGGAAGTGAGCAGGCAAGATGGTTCAATTGTTGGAGATGCTTGCATGTAGTACCTGATGAGTCGGTTCAACCCACCAAAGCCCACAAGGTGGCAGAAAAGAGCCAACTTCTGAAAATTGTCTGGCACTCACATAGATAGGCCTAAACAAAATTTAAAAAATTTTAAGTTTGTTTTATTTATTTATTTATTTATTTATTTATTTATTTATTTACTTATTTTGGTTTTTCGAGACAGGGTTTCTCTGTATAACAGCTCTGGCTGTCCTAGACTCACTTTGTAGACCAGGCTGGCCTCGAACTCACAGAGATCCGCCTGCCTCTGCCTCCCAAGTGCTGGGATTAAAGGCGTGCGCCACCACCGCCCGGCAAATTTTAAGTTTTAAAAAAAGAAAAGAGAGGGGCTGGAGAGATGGCTCAGCAGTTAAGAGCACTGAGTGTTCTTCCTGAGCATCCGGGTTCAATACCCAGCACCCACATGGTAGCTCACAGCTGTCTGTAACTCCAAGATCTGACACCCTCACACAGACATACATGCTGGCAAAACACCAATGCACATAAAATAAAAATAAATTATTTTTTAAAAAGAAAAAGAAAAAGAGATCTGGCAAGATCCTCAGAGGGTAAAGGGATTTTTTCATACAATCTTTGTGTCCTGAGTTCTATTCCCCAGAACCCACATAAAGGTGGAAAACTAATTCCATACAGTTGTCCCCTGACCTCCATACATGTGCCATGGAGCATATTCCCATGCGCACATATCGTGCACATCATGCATGAGCACACAGTTGCACTCACGTGTACACACACATATACACACGAGTGCACACATAAATAGAAATATAATAAAAAATGTGTGTTGGGAAAACAGTCATTGTCCATGTGAAAGAAGAGACAAGAATAATGAATGAGGGAGAAGTATGACATTAAAACTGTGGTAGGACAAGAAAAGGCAGGCATCTTTCATGATGATATGGAGTGTTCATAATATATGAAGTTTTGTAGTTGGGTATTAGCCAATAAGCCTTCCAAGAAAAAAACACTTGTTAAATATCATCAGTGAATACTCTGGCACTCTTGCTTTCTACTGCAGATAATTAGGTCAACTGGGAGAAGGTAAATATACCATGATTCGCAAGCATGTAGATCCATATCCACCACTCTGTGAGAGTGAACGGTCATATACAGCACTCATATCATGCTTCACAACTTGTAGAGAAGTTGTTAGCTGGGTGTGAGGCAAAGCAAGTAGATCTCTGTGAGTTTGAGGCCAGCCTGGTCTACAAAGTGAGTTTTGGGAGAACCAAGGCTGTTATAGAGAAACCCTGTCTCAAACAAAACAACACAGACAAAAAAAGAATTTGTGAATGGGAACTTTGGGAAAGGAAGGAGATTCGTGGGAGTAGAAATAGGACAAGAAAGGTGAATAGAGGAAAAATAAAATCAAAATACATTATATACATATATGAAAATGTCACAGTGAAAAACACTATTGTGTATAACTAATATATGATATTTTAGAAACCATTTAAGATGCTGTGGTGTGATGGCGCACGCCTTTAGTCCCCGCACCTGGGAGGCAGAGGGAGGTAGATCTCTGTGAGTTCAAGGCTATCAAGGCTAGCCTGACCTACAAAGTGAGTCTAGGACAGCCAGGATTACACAGAGAAACCCTGTCTCAAGAAAAAAAAAAAAACAATTTAAGACAGGTGTGATGGCACATGTTTAATCTCAGTACTCCAGAGGCAGAGGAGGGCTAGACGGGTCTACATAACAAGTGCAGCTGTTATATGTAACCAGGCAGCATAGCCACATAGAGACCCTGTCTCAGAAATAGGGGAAAGGAATCTGGAGGGATAGTTCAGCAGTCAAGACCACTTGCTGCTCTTGCAGAGGACCCACGATAGGTTCCTAGCACCTACATGGCAGCCCATAACCATCTGCAACTGCAGTTCGAGGAGACGGGTGCTCTCTTTGACCTCCATGGGCACCAGGCACACATTTGAGGCACATATATTCAGACAGCCACCATGCCTCGCTAATAGCACATTTCTGTAATCTCTGCACTTGGGAGGTAGAAGAGAATCAGGAATTCAAGTTCAGCTTCAGTCACAAGGCCAGCCTGGGCTACATGACAGCCAGCCTCAAAAAATAAATAGTTAGGCATGGTGGTATATCTTTAGTCCCAGCTCTTGGGTGGCAGAGATGGGTGGATTTCTGTGTGTTTGAGGAGCCTGGTCTACATAGTGAGTTTCATGACAGCCAGGGCTATGTAGAGAAGCCCTGTCTCCAAACAGGACTGGAAATGTTTAGTACATGCCTATAATCCCAGAACTTGGGAGGCAGAGGCAGGAAGAGGCCATAGGTGTAAACAAAATTTATTTTATTCTATTTATTTATTTATTTTTAATTATTACTTTTTTTTGGTTTTTCAAGACAGGGTTTCTCTGTATAGCCTATAGCCTATAAATGTCTAATAACTAATACTACTTAAACGATCCTACTTTAGTCCTTTGAAAAGGATATTAAGCCGTGGGTCTTTCTGGGCAATTTGGTCAGTCTTCTATCTGTGGGCACACCTCAAGCAGCATTCAGCAGTCTGGCTCTGGCATTATTATGGCAGCGTTCTTGAAGCCTTCCCTTTTAAGGCACCTCCACTGCCCATAGGCTCATGTAGTCTGTCTGTTTGAGACGCTCAGCTTGGAGCCAGCTTCAGTCAGCCTAGACTCTCCATGGGCACCTCAGGCCACTGTTTTAATTAGCTGAACCCCTCAGAGCAGATGTTGTGCCACATGGCCTCGTCTTTTACTTCGAAGCTTTGCCACAGCCTCTCGGGACAGGAGTTACTCTCCTGCCTGTTTTCAGGGTCGTCTCAGAGTGTGTTCGCCATGGATGCAGAGTGTGTATGCACCTCAAGCCGGTGCTGTTGCTGCCCCCCAGTCCCACCCTAGGCCACTGTTACTGTCATTTCTATGGTCTCCTCAGCCCGTGTGCCTCCACCTCCTCATTTGCTAGCGTACCTTAGGCTGCTTTGCTCCTGCTGCCATCGTCCTTGAGGCTTTTCTTGGCCTTCTTCGGCTGACTTGTGACCAGAGTCCCTTTCCAAGACTTTTTCTGTCAGCACAACCTCAGTACAAGCAGCTGGTGTATATCTTCACAACTATATCTCTCTGTCTCTCTCAAGGGCTGGCTTCTCCTCACACAGCTTGGGTGTCTATTGCCCACGCAGCTCCTTCCCTCTCCTCTGTGGGGGCTCCTCAGCCTTGCCCCCATGTACTTATATAAGGCATGGTCTCTCGAGGTCTTTTGTGGGGTCTCTCGGGCTCTCAGGGTTTCAAGGTAACTTGTGGCCCCTGAGGTTTCTGTGGCTTTGCAACCATGCCCCTTTACCAGACAGGCACCATCCAAAGGCTTCAAAATGAAACTTTTCTCTGCCCCTTCTTGCCTGCAAGTCTTGGCCAGTGTTCAGTAGCTGAAAGCTTCAGCTAGAGTCTTTCAAAGTGTGGCTGCCTTGAAAAGCCCTCCTTCAGTTTCCCAGATTTTGAAAAGGTTCATATGCTGCCAGGCACCAGGCTGATCAGCATGCCCTTAAAGAATGCATTTCAAAGCTGGAGAGATGGCTCAGTAGTTAAGAGCACTGGCTGCTCTTCCAAAGGACCCAGGTTCAAATCCCAGCACCCACATGGCAGTTCCAAACTGTAATAACCAAGTGTGGTGGCGCACGCCTTTAATTCCAGCACTTGGGAAGCAGAGGCAGGTGGATCTCTATGAATTCAAAGCTATCCTGGTCTACAAAAGTGAGTCCAGGACAGCTGGGGATACACAGAGAAACCCTGTCTAGAAAAATAAAACAACAAAAAAAAAACATAAACAAAAAACTCTACATTTCAGAAGCCCTTACTAATTCACTAAAGAACTCCAATTACACACAGGTTTAAAGTTAAGAAGGTCTGCATCCTGTGTCTCAGACTAACCAAGGTTTCACATTGAGATCTTGTTGTAAAAGAAAAAGCAGACAAACTAACTATGTAAGTTTAGATATGATATAATGACATAAGTTTCATTAATCGAAGGTAGCTCAAAGTCACCTCAGCATCTTTATTTCTAAACATGGAAAAACATAGCAGAATGAATTTAAAACACTGTCGGGAAATCCTGCTGATGAAGTCTGGCACTATGGGAAAGCACCTGAGCATGGGGTAAAATGAGAGACTCCCTTTCTCAGCAAGTTCTTCCCTTCTAGTGAACCTGGGCGTTCCTGGACTGCCGGACCCCACACCCTCTATCTCAGGAATGTCACATAGCCCTCAGGGAAATTACAGGTCCAATCCTTTCTCCTGATAAGAAACCTGTTCAAAGCTGAGTGTGGTGGCACACAAATTTAATCCCAGCACTGGGGGCAGGGGCAGAGGCAGGTGGATCTCTGTGAGTTTGAGGCCAACCTGGTCTACAAAGAGAGTCCAGGACAGCCAGGGCTGTTAGGGAAACCCTGTCTCAAAAAAAAAAAAACAAAAAAGAAAAAGAAAGAAACCCATTCAGCAGCACCTGGGATTCCTGGAAATGCCTCCCCATGCTAATGAGATCTTAGTACCTTAGCTTTCAGCCAATGACTTCTGCTCATGACTCTAAGCATACCTGGATTTCTTCCCTCACACCCCCTCTGTTGCCCATAGGATAATTAGGCACTGCATTCCCCTTCTTATGATAGGACCATGTTACTACATGTAAATGAAGCATCCCTGGCACTGCTAGCCCCAGCCAATCAAACACATTCACCCCCAAAACTCCTCCCACTCCCCAAGGTTCATATTGTTCCTCTTCACAAAATGTATCACTGCCCCATTCCACCATCCACTTCATCAAAGATCATCTGAGACCCACTGCTTATTTGGGGCTGTAACACTGGGGAAGGAAGGGCCTCTTCCTCCCAGAAGAATTCATCACTGGATCCACCTGCCTAGCTGCGGGCAGTCAGAGCTCACTTCGGGGTGCCTACAGTGCAAGCTGCTGCCTCGGACTCATCCCTGCCACTGCTGCAAGTCGGGTTCTCTGGGGCCAGTTGCCATGGCCACCACTGAAGCTCAAAGAGATAGTAAGCTTTCGCTGGTTGTGGATGTGAAGCCACAGTGCTTGTCTGCTGTGACAAAGTGGCTTTTAAACTATATTTATTAATACCTAACACCTACTACCTAAGAACCAACTCTAACCCTTTTGAAGAGGATTATCAAGCTGTGTGTCCTCATGGGCAACTGGTCAGCTGTCTGTCTGTAGGCAACAATCACTCAATGGAAACCTGGCTCTGGCATTGTTATGGCAACTTCAGCTTGAGCTGGAGGCCTCCTAAGTCAGCCTTGGCATTATGGTCTTGCTGGGGCCTCTTCATGGGACAGGAGCCACCTGCAACCTGCCTTCGTGGTCTCTTCAGCCTCCACAGGCTCAGGGCCTAATGCTGCCACTCTCCTCCAGCTCATGCAGCCAGCCTCCCTCAGCTGCTCAGCTTAGGGTCGGCTTCCTCAGACACCTGAGACTGTCAACCTTACATGGCGCACATGCTGTGCCGCCCAGCCTACTCTTTGGTATCACTGCCTGCAGTTGGTGTCACCACCAGCAATTGGCACACACCCACCTGGCACTAAGGCCTCTAGTGGGCCACTGGCTTCCTCAGCAATGTCCTAGGCAGGGCTCTGTGTCTGTGGTCTCTCTGAGCCGCAGCCTCTGTCTCTGCAGTCTCCTCAGTCTGTTAGCCATGGCCTCAGAGCCTGGGTCCCTCACACCTCACTCATTTGCTCAGCTGCAGGCCTATATATAGCCTCAAGCCAATGCTCTGCTCTCACCTGCCCATCCAGTTCAGCCTTCTTGGGCTGGCTCATGGCAGGAGTCCCTTTCCATGGCCTTTCTCAGACTTGGCCTCCTGTTTCCTCCACAGGTCTCAGTTTATGTGCCAAGGTTTCTGACCACTGAATCTTACTGCCTCAGGGCTGGTGCAGCCTAAGGGTTGGTTGAAGTCCTGCCTTTTCTGTCAGTATGGCCAGCAGTTGGCACTTTGTCTACTTCAAAACTCTGTCTCGCCAGGCGGTGGTGGCGCATGCCTTTAATCCCAGCACTTGGGAGGCAGAGGCAGGCGGATCTTTGCGAGTTCAAGGCCAGCCTGGTCTACAAAGTGAGTCCAGGACAGCCAGGGCTACACAGAGAAACCTTGTCTCGAAAAACCAAAAAAAAAAAAAACAAAAAAAAAAAACTCTGTCTCTCACACACTTTCCTTGGCTCTGATGCCTTACTGTTAAATAGAGTGCAGGTCTCGAGGTTTCTCACGGTTTCTTGCAGTCTCTCTCAGAGCTGTGGCTTCAAAAGGAGGCTTCACCTTGCCTCAGTCTAATCTGGGCTCTGCCTACCTAGACTGAAATCTTTCTAGCATCTTTCAAAGTGTGGCTGCATTGAGAAGCAATGCCAAGCCAAATGCCATTTTTAGTTTCCCAGCCTTTCTTCTTATCCCCAGGACCACAAGTGCTCTGCCAGGTGTCAGGCTGATCTGCATGCCCCTTAAGAGACTGTCCTTCATAAGCCCCCATGTATTCACTAAAGAAATCTAACTCCCATTACTGTTTGTGGAAATGAGCTGCCAGTTGTTCCAAAAAACAGCTGCACTACCCATCCGAACCAGATGGGGCTTCTGCGGGCCTCACCTAGTTTTGGAGCCTCAAGCTCCTTGCGGTTGCCTGGGTTGGTGCCAGCAGTTTAGCTAAAAGGGCTGTGACCTTACCCTGCATGGCAGAAAGGATCTCTCCTGCACGTGGAGAAAGTCCATTCTCCTACCTGTGACACGGATCTTGTTCCTGTCTCATCCCTTTCTGCCCAGAAACTGATGGAGCTCCAACTTTCCAGTGGAGAAATATCCACTTCCCACTTGGTATCCGACAAGGCCCGAGCTCCGTAGAAGACTCAGAACCACAAAACACACGATCTGTTTTAACATAATGGACTATTTAATGCTTTTACCTGTGTTTCAAGGTTTCATCAAGGGCCACTGTCTGATGACAATGGCACAGGCCAACAGTCCTAGTACTGGAGAGTTGGGATGTTTAAGCTGTATTTTCACAATGTTCAGGTATCTAGGAACATACGCTTCCCCCCCCCCCTTTGGTTTTTTGAGACAGGGTTTCTCAGTGTAGCCCTGGCTGTCTTGGGCTCACTTTGAAGACCAGGCTGGCCTTGAATTTGAAGAGATCCATCTGCCTCTGCCTCCCAAGTGCTGGGATTAAAACGTGTACCACCACTCCCAGCAATTACAGACAGCTGTAAACTTTCATGTGGGTGCTGGGATTTGAACTCCGGGCTTTTGGAAGAACAGCCAGTGCTCTTAACTGCTGAGCCATCTCTGCAGCACCCGGAACATACACTTTTAGAGAATGAAGCAGACAAGGCCTGCCAGGCCAAAGAATCCACTTCTTTTTTTTTTTTTTTTTTGATAGAGTCAACAGAAGCCAGGAAGGTGTCCATCATTTAGGTTCCTGATCCAAGTGATTTCAGTTACAGCAACACTTCAGTCAGCCCTGTCCCTCCAGCCTGCGAGCAGCCACTGGAAAAAGGCTGTTTGGGGCTTCAGATAGACTAATGTTGAATTCAAGTCGCACAGATTCTGCCTCAAAAGTTCACATTCCACCAGCTGGGCAGGACAGCCTGAGTTCCTGGGAACCAGGGCTCTATGTATCCTTTTTCTTTCCAATTAAAAATTTTGTCTTGAAGCCGGGCGGTGGTGGCGCACGCCTTTAATCCCAGCACTTGGGAGGCAGAGGCAGGCGGATCTTTGTGAGTTCAAGGCCAGCCTGGTCTACAAAGTGAGTCCAGGACAGCCAAGGATACACAGAGAAACCCTGTCTCGAAAAACCAAAAAAAACAAAAAAAACAAAAAAACAAAAATTTTGTCTTGGAGTGCAGGAGAATGAGGTGGGGAATACCAGCAGGGGGCAGCAGACAGCCAGGGCTGCCAGGTGCAGGGTCCTGCCCACACCACTTAGCTCTACTCCCTCTGAAAACAAGGAATAAGTAACAGGGTGGGGAAGAAGTGGGCTTCTCTTTCCTCCTTTTCCCCCCTTCACCTCCTCCTTGTCTCCCTCACCCCCTCTTCCTCCTTTATCTTTTGTTTCTTTCACAAAGGGTCTACCAGCATAGCACAGGCTAGCCTTAAACTGGAAATCTTCCTTCCTTAGCCTCCCAAGTTCAAGCATCACAGCCCATGACATCTCACTGTTTTTTGTTTTTTGTTTTTGTTTTTGTTTTTGTTTTTTGTTTTTTTTTTTTTTTGGTTTTTCGAGACAGGGTTTCTCTGTGTAACAGCCCTGGCTGTCCTGGACTTGCTTTGTAGACCAGGCTGGCCTCGAACTCACAGAGATCCGCCTGCCTCTGCCTCCCAAGTGCTGGGATTAAAGGCGTGCGCCACCACGCCCGGCTGTTTTTGTTTTAAAGACCAAGTTCCTTGTGTATCCCTGGCTGTCCTGGAACTCACTCTGTAGACCAGGCTGGCTTCGAACTCAGAGATCTACCTGGCTCTGCCTCCTGAGAACTGGGACTGCCCAGGTATCTCACCTGTTTTTTGTTTGTTTGTTTTTAATATTGCAGGGAATGAGGGTGGAGTGGGGTGTGTATGTCTGTATGGGTGAAGAGGGTGTTGTATCTGGAGCTGGGGTTACACATGGTTGTAAGCCACCTTCATGGGTGCCAGGAACCAAACTCGCATCTGCTGGGAGAGCCACCTGATTCGTATTGTCACTATTTATTTATCTATTTATTCCTTCATTAATTCACTACTTAGTGGTGCTGAAGATTGGATCCAGAGCCTTGCACCTTCTAGGCAAGGGCTATCGGGAGAGTTATTACATTTTGTCTGTTTGTTTTTGAGACACGGTCTCATTCTGTCACCCCAAACTGGGCCCTGACCTCAGCTCAGTAGCCCAACCTTGCCTCAAATTCATTGAGGTCTCCATGCCTTGACTCTTGGGTGTTGAGGTTGCAGCTCGGATCTGCTGAGGTGGTTGATTTTGAAGAGCTTTCTTCTCTTCTCCAGGAGGATTGCATATCTGCCTAATCTGTCATCATCATATTAACCTGTCTTACCCCTATTGTCCCTCCAGGACATGGACTGGGACAGCAGAAAAAGAACCAATATGGAGAGCAAGCTGATCAGGACTATAACTTTCCATCGACATAGTGTGTGACCTCTGACAGAGCATTTGTTCCTTAGTTCCATTTTCCACGTCTGTAAAATAGGCTTAAGAAAATGAAAGGTGCTGGGTGGTGGTGATCCATGCCTTTGATCCCAGCACTAGGGATTCAGAGGGAGACAGATCTCTGAGTCCGAACGAGACCACCCTGGTCTACAGAGTGAGTTCCAGGACTGCCAGGGCTACATAAAGAAACCCTGTCTAAGCCACGGTGGTGGCGCACGCCTTTAATCCCAGCACTCGGGAGGCAGAGGCAGGTGGATCTCTGTGAGTTCGAGGCCAGCCTGGCCTACAAAGCGAGTCCAGGACAGCCAGAGCTACACAGAGAAACCCTGTCTCGAAAAAACAAAACAAACAAAAAAAAAGAAACCCTGTCTAGCTGGCCATCTGAGTGCTCGTCTTTAATCCTAGCACTCGGGAGGCAGAGGTAGGCAGATCTCTGTGAGTTCAAGACCAGCCTGGTCTACAAAGCAAGTGCAGGACAGCCAGGGCTACACAGAGAAACCCTGTCTCGAAAAACAAAAGGGGGGGGGGGAGGAAGGAAGGAAAGAAAAGGTGGGCCAGTGAGATGGCTCGGTGAGTAAAAGCTCTTGCCCCCAAAGCCGGAGTTCAGTTCCCAGAACCCATGGCGCAAAGACAAATACCACCCAAGGGTTGTCCTCTGACTTCTACGTGCTCACTATGAAACATAGGGATCACTACTCATCCATGAACATCATGCATACCTACACCATAATAAGTTAAACTAAGTCAAGAAAGGAAGGAGGGGAGGAAGGGAGGAAAGAAGAAGGAGGAAGGGCTGGAGGACACTCTGGAAGACTTGTGTTGGTCTGTGTAGGACCGTGGCACCTGAGGAAGCTTCCATACAATTTAATCCCAAGTGTGCTAGGACAGGCCTGTAATCCTCACATTTGAGAGGCTGAGGCAGGAGGATTAGCATGAGTTCTAGGCTAGCCAGATCTACATAGTCAGTTCAAGGGAGTTCCAGGCTTCAAAATGAGAACCTACCTCAAAAAAAGTTAAGTGAAATTGGGCCAGTAAGGTTAATAGCTCAGTTGACTAAAACCCTACCAACAACATGTACACTATCCTCAGAACCACCATGGAAGAAGAAAACCAAGCCCTGACTTGTCCTCTACATTCAAACCCATACAGAAACATAAATAAATAAATAAATATTAGTATCCAGAGGTGTAGTGTTAAACCTGAGGGGTGGGGAAAAACATTTCCACAACTACCTGATTAGAGCAAGTCAAATTCCGAAGTGTACACTGGACTGGCCAGACAACTGCCGCCTGCAAAGTCAGCCCCTGGATGGCTTTTGAGGTTCCTTTTATGTGGAGGGTTAGGTAATTGAAAATAGTGCCAGGCGTGGTGGCGCACACCTTTAATCCCAGCACTGGAGGCAGAGGCAGGCAGATCTCTGGGAGTTCAAGGCTAGCCTGGTCTACAAAGTGAGTCCAGGACAGTCAGGGCTACACAGAGAAACCCTGTCTCAAAAAAACAAACAAAACAAAAACAAAAAAAGAAAAAGAAAGAAAAGAAAAGAACTGTTGAAATAGCTGGTGAGATAATTGGCTGCTAGCGCCTAGACAGAAAGGACACAGGACTCAAGGCTGCCTGTGGGGTAGCTAAGTGCAAGAATACATCCTATGGAAGGAGTCATCATCAGGTGTTCAGGTGTTTAGCCAGGCAGAGGGGTGGGTATGAATCATGAGGTTACAAGTTCAGCATAGGCTGGAAAATATGGTTTGCAGGATACGTTAGACTTAGGACACAGAAACTTTTTTTTTTTTTGAGATAGGGTTTCTCTGTATAACAAGTCCAGAGCTATCCTGGACTTACTTTGTAGACCAGGCTGTCCTGGAATTCACAGAGATCCTCCTGCCTCTGCCTCCGGAGTACTGGGATTAAAGGCTTGCCCCTATTCAGAAACTTCTTCTTGTAAGGTATGGAGACTTAATAACAATGTGTAACAATGTGGCTCCTTAACAACAATATAGCTCCTTAACAACAATGTGGCTCCTTAACAACAATGTAGCTCCTT
>CAJQZJ010027415.1:5579968-5652391 GCA_907164525.1 Lophiomys imhausi | reverse complement strand
TTTTTCGAGACAGGGTTTCTCTGAATATCTCTGGCTGTCCTGGACTCGCTTTGTAGACCAGGCTGGCCTCGAACTCACAAAGATCCGCCTGCCTCTGTCTCCCAAGTGCTGGGATTAAAGGCGTGCGCCACCACCGCCTGGCTTTTTTTTTTTTTTAAAGATTTATTTATTATGTATACAGTGTCTGTCTGCAGGTATATCGGCAGGCCAGAAGAGGGCACCAGATTTCATTATAGATGGTTGTGAGCCACCATGTGGTTGCTGGGAATTGAACTCATGACCTCTGGAAGAGCAGCCAGTGCTCTTAACCGCTGAGCCATCTCTCCAGCCCTTTTTTTGGTTTTTCAAGACAGGGTTTCTCTGTGTATCCTATCCTTGGCTGTCTTGGACTCACTTTGTAGACCAGGTTGGCCTTGAACTCACAGAGATTCACCTGCCTCTGCCTCCCAAGTGCTGGGATTAAAGGCATGTGCCACCATGCCCGGCTGCCCTAACTTTCTTAACAGTAATATAAGAAAGCCTGTTATCGCCGGGCGGTGGTGGCGCACGCCTTTAATCCCAGCACTTGGGAGGCAGAGGCAGGCGGATCTTTGTGAGTTCGAGGCCAGCCTGGTCTACAAAGCGAGTCCAAGACAGCCAGAGATATTCAGAGAAACCCTGTCTCGAAAAACCAAAAAACCAAAAAAAAAAAAAAAAAAAGAAAGCCTGTTATCATAAAGGGCCTCCATGTCTAGCATAAACTTCTTTTTCTTAAACAGAGTAACACATTAAAAAAAAAGTTATGCCAGCTATGTGGTTTGTGGTCCCTCTGTATCTCAGTCGTCAGATGTACACAGCCATGAGCCAGTAGACAGTAACTGGAGCTCGTCCCAGTAAAGTTCTTACAATAAAGTGACTTTTACTTAACTCTCCCAGGAACAGAAAGGCCTTGGGACGCTGCAGATAACGCTTTAGGAAGTGTGGGAGACTCAAATGGAGTAGGAACATTTTTTTCCTCAGTGATGGTGGGAAGTCCCTTAACTGTCCAGAACCTAGGGCTCCTTCTTTGCAAAAGGGCAATAAAAGACCTTAGCTCCCAAAGTGATCATGAGGCTTAACTGAGACAAGCCTTCAACTCCAACCAGGGGGGCTCTTCGTTACACACAGGATTGCTATTGTTGATAACGATTATCATTACTATGACCAGGGGGACTTTGGGAATAGCAAACGGAAGAACATATGCAAATCCTCCAGCGCAATGTCTGTCACACTGTAGACCTTCATAAAGGCTCCTAACCACCCGTTTTACACCCTCAACTCCCGCACCCCCACCCCCCATCCCAAGCCATTTCACATAGGCTTTCCCAACATCCTTCATGCCTTTTCCCCAACCCCCATCCCATTGCCTGATCTTCTCGCCCCATAAGCCTCAGCAGAGACCAGATAAAGTGCCCATGGCAGCTGGCCAGGGTCCGGGAGAGGACCCGGAGCCAAGGGAGGCAGGTTCCGGACAGACTCCCGCCCATTGTCTCAGCCCGCCAGCCTGTGGGCACGCCAGCCAGCTGATGTCTTGGGTCGCCGACACCAGCTGGTTAGACCCCACACCACCTCTTAGGCCCTCCTTCCTGGACCCTCCCAGTCTCTCAGCTAGCCCCACAACCGCCCAGAAAGAATCCTAGTGCGATCACAAGGCCTGGGCTTTTGTCCCTCAAATCAGTGGCTGATTTGCATTCTTTGGCAATTTGCATAGCCCATTCTTTTGTGGAGGGCTAGGTTAGTGTAGAGCCCGCCCGGTCCTCTGGATTTATCTACTTTTGTAGCCCTATCTGGTTTGGAACTCACTATGCAACTCTTGTCTCCGCCTCTGCCTCTGTGATAACAAGGAGAGATGTCCAATACTGCAGCCGCTAGCCTTATATGGCTATTTAAATTAAAATTAAGTAATGTTAGTACACTGGTGCCTCAGTTACAAGCACCAAACACACATATAGGTCTTTCTTTTTTTTTTTTTGAGACAGTTTCTGTGAATCCTTGACTGTTCTGGACTCACTTTGTAGACCAGGCTGGCCTTGAATTCAGAGATCCACCTGCCTCTGCCTCCCAAGTGCTGGGATTAAAGGTGTGTGCCACCATGCCCGGCAAATAGCTGTGAACTGCCAGGTGGTTGCTGGGATTTGAACTCGGGTCCTTTGGAAGAGCAGCTAGTGCTCTTAACCACTGAGCCATCTCTCCAGCCTTCTTTCTTTTTTTAAAGGCAAGGCCTCAATGTAATCCAGGCTGGCCTTGAGTTTTCCTTTGTAGTCAAGGCTGACTTTGAACTCCTCATCCTACCTATTTGGAGTGATGGAATTACATGCTGGCACCATCATACCAATTGAATTCCATCTCCAGTCTGGCAGCCACATATTAGAAGTTCAAAAGCCACATGTAGGTGCTGGGGTTGTAGCTGTGTAGTGCAGCATCTGCCTAGTTTGTGCACAGGTTCTGAATTCCATTACCACCAGCACACACACAGGACAGGCTGCTGGGCCTAGAGGTATTCACCCATAAGAGGCAATGGCAAAAGAATCGTCACATTTACAAAGTTAGTTCCAGGCTAGCCAGGACTATATAGTGAGACTTGTCTAAAAACAAACAAACAAAGCTAAACCTATTAGAGACTCTCATACTACGCAGTATAGGTATAAATCAGTCATAAAAGTTCTGCTGGATGAGGCAGATTCAAACCCTTTAGTTCAATTAATTTCTCTTTCTAGAATAGAGGTCTTCCTCTATATACAGTCCTTCCTACCCCCATCAGGGTAATGACCTTGGTGAGTAGTTGTTCCTTTGTTCTCAGAAGGCCTGCACCTGGGTGGAGGCGGAGAACAGGTGTGGAGCTATGCCCTGGAGCACCAACAGGGTGGGCCGAATTGTCCTTTTTAAAAAGCAAACAACTGCACCCAACTCTGTCTTTGGCCTCAGCTGGAGCCTCCATTGCCTGGAGGTGAATGAGGGAGGAAAGGCTTGGGGAACTGTGACCCTGTCCTTACCACCACTCACAGGCAGTTTAAGGTCACTCCTCTCTCTGGGATGAGTGGTTTCCAGCACAGCTGACACCTGGGAAAGGTGTGCCAGATGGAATGCGCTTTGAAGAGGGGGAGGACTGGCAGTCTGCCAATGGCTAAGGCCCAGCTGCCCCATGAGTTGTAGAAGGCTGGTGAGGGTCTTGTCTATCCTATTTCAGGTTATGCGTTATACCACTGTGGCCCCATCTCACCTCTGGAGAGAATCAAGAGCTTAGTAACCACAACAGTAATATCTTTACAGTCATGTGGCTGTCTCTAGCCATCCCAGAGTGTATGTCCACAGCTGCACTGGGTTTCTGCTAATGCTATGTATAGGCTATTCCATCCTTCCAAATATTCAGGCTTCAAATCTTTTGTTTTGTTTGAGAGAGGGTCTTGTGATTTAGTTTTAGCTAGCCTAAAACATACTGTAATCCTCCTGCCTCAGTTTCCTGAGTGCTGGGATTACAGGCATCAGCCATCATGCCCAGATACCTTTCTGGTGCCCCATATATAAATCCTTGGCAAAAATTCTGTCTCCACCTTCAAAATGTATTTGGAATCCAGTTTCTTTTCAAATCTCCACTGCCTCCATCCCACTTTGAGTATTACCCTAGCAACATTCCACCTTTGCCTTCTTCAGTACAGTTTCTCTCCCATACAGATCTTAAAACTGTTTGGTAAACCGGGCGGTGGTGGCGCACACCTTTAATCCCAGCACTTGGGAGGCAGAGGCAGGTGGATCTTTGCGAGTTTGAGGTCAGCCTGGTCTACAAAGTGAGTCCAGGACAGCCAGGGCTACACAGAGAAACCCTGTCTCAAAAAAACCAAAACTGTTTGGTGAGCAGGCTTGGTGGAGCAAGCATTTAATCCCAGCACATAGGAGGCAGAGGCAGATTTCTGTGAGTTTGAGCTCAGCCTGGTTTACAAAGCAAGTCAATGACAGTCAGAGCTGTTACACAGAGAAACACTGTCTTGAAAATCAAACAAACAAACAAAAACCCCAAACAAACCAAAACCAAAACAACCTGTCTGGTGGCTGCAAAACTGACTTAGAACAAAGCCATACTCCTTAATAAGGTGCAATGGGTCCCACAAAATCTCTAGTCTCCTTCTAAGTCTCTGGCATTTTATCAATTTCCTTTGTGTGCTGTGAATGTTCCAATATCAGGGCCTTCTTCTCCTTACTTCATTCAAACTTGGCAGCTCTGTTACCTTCTTCAGGTTTTAGCAGTCTAAATGTCAACTCCTTAGAAAAGACTTTCTTAGCCAGGTGGTGGTGCACACCTTTAATCCCAGCACTGTAGAGTCAGAGGCAGGTGGATCTCTGAGTTTGAGGCCAGCCTGGTCTACAGAGCAAGTTCCAGGACAGCAGGGCTACTACATAGAGAGACCCTGTCTCAAAACAAACAACAGTGGGCTGGAGAGATGGCTCAGTCATTAAGAGCACTGGCTGCTCTTCCAAAGGACCCAGGTTCAAATCTCAATGCCCACATGGTAGTTTACAGCTGTCTGTAATTACCAGGCATGGTGGTGCATGCCTTTAATTCCAGCACACAGAAGGCAGAGGCAGGTGGATCTCTGTGAGTTCAAAGGCAGCCTGGTCTACAGAGTGACTTCCAGGACAGCCAGGGCTACACAGAGAAACCCTGTCTTGAAAAACCTAAAAAACAAACAAAAAAACCAAACAACAGAAAAAAAAACTTTCTTTGCTACCTTTATATAAAATAGTTCTAGAGCCACATACTTTGCCTTTCTCCTGCCTATTTTAACTCAGAACAGTGTTACTACTTAAACAATGTCAGCTAGCGGACCAGCCCCAGGGACAGGAATTTTGTCTAAGACTGTTGTATCCCCAGAACTGAGTATAGTCCTTGGTGCTCAGTGACAAGCAGGAGTGTGGAAGAATGGTAGAGTGTTTACCTAGTATGTTCAAACTCTGGGATACCATAGCATAGCAAATAATGGGGGTGCTTTGTGTAAGCCAAATTTTTACCATGTGGGAATTGTAGACGATTTATATAAAAGTTTTACAGTGTGGTAGAGATTTATGAAATATCAATCAATGGGAGGGCTAGCTACCTTTGACAGAAAAAAAATTCTCTCACTTTGAGCCCAGCTTATAAGGGAGCTAGTGATTAACAGTACACATGGGAAATAAGGCTAGGGCCATGTCCCCCACAGACAATTGGAATAATAGAGAGCTGAATTCAGGACACTCAGTACTCAGTGTCTGGGAGATCCCCTGTCCTGCATTGTTGAGCCTTTTATTCATTCTTTGAGGAGGCTCCAGGCTTCTGGACTTTTTTCTTTAAGATCTGGTACATTTGTTTAGAAGGAAATGTGTGCATCCCTGTGTGCGTGTGCGTGTGTGTGTGTGTGGGGTTGTAAACCAGAGTTCTTGAAACTTTTTATGTTTTCTTTGAGTCAGGCTCCAAATCCATCCTTTGGTCTTCAAGTAGGCATTGGAGAAGCCTATCTACCCTGGCTAGTGTCTCTTTGTCCTCTTGACTTCAAAGAGGCATGGCTGAGGAAATGAAAAGCTATGGGAGCTGGGGGGTGAAGATTAGCTGGTAAAATGCTTGTCTAGTGTTAAGCTGTGGAGTCCATCCCTAGCACCCCCAAAACCTGGCTTGGTGTCACATGCCTGTAATCCCAGTTACTCTGGAGGACGAGTCAAGAGGATTGGGAGTTCAAGGCCAGCCTGATCAATTTAATGAAAACCTGTTCTTGCTTGTTTGCTTTGAGACAGAGTCCCAGATTGCATATACTGCCATCAAACTCAATAATATCAGAGGATGACTTTGAACTCTTGATCCTCCTGCCTCCATCCACATGTACCATCACACTTGGCAAAGGTTTTTTGTTTGTTTTCGAGACAGGGTTTCTCTGTGTAATAGCCCTGGCTGCCCTGGGCTTCCTCTTGGTGGCCTCAAACTCACAGAGATCCACCTGCCTCTTCATCCTGAGTGTTAGAATTAAAGGCATGCACCATCACGCCTGGCTCAAAAAAGGCCTTTTTTGCTTTTTTTTTTTTTTTTTTTTTTTTGGTGTAGTTCCAAGGATTGAACACAGGTTCAATCCTGTGAATTGTATGCTAAGTAGCCTCTTTACCACTAGACTATCTCTGAACCTTCTAATTTGCCTAATAGTCTGGATTTTCTTTATTTCTCCTGACCATTGGCAAATATAGATTTTTTTCCAATCTTTATTATCATTTCTTTTATTTATTTATTTATTTATTTTTTGGTTTTTCGAGACAGGGTTTCTCTGTATAACAGCTCTGGCTGTCCTGGACTCTCTTTGTAGACCAGACTGGCCTCGAACTCACAGAGATCTGCCTGCCTCTGCCTCCCAAGTGCTGGGATTAAAGGCGTGCGCCACCACCGCCCGGCTTTTTTTTATTTTTTGAGACTGGGTTTCTTTGTATAACAGCCCTAGCTGTCCTGGACTCGCTTTGTAGACCAGGATAGCCTCGAACTCACAGAGTGTTGGGATTAAAAGAGTGTGCCACCATGCCCAGCTGTTATTTGGATTTTTTTTTTTTTTTTGGTTTTTCGAGACAGGGTTTCTCTGAATATCTCTGGCTGTCCTGGACTCGCTTTGTAGACAAGGCTGGCCTCGAACTCACAAAGATCCGCCTGCCTCTGCCTCCCAAGTGCTGGGATTAAAGGCGTGCGCCACCACCGCCCGGCTTTGGATTTTTTTTTTTTGAGACAAGATCTCTCTATAGTCCTGAAATTCACTATGTAGACCAGGCTGGCCTTAAACTCAGATCTGCCTGCCTCTGCCTAACAAGTGATCAAGTGATGGGATTAAGGGAAAAGACAACTCCCCCAGTTCAACTTCAATTATTAATTTTCAGATCATATATTACTACAAGGATACATACATTACAGAATGGCCAAGAATGGGTTAACAAGGCTACAGTGCTCATAGATACTTTAATGAAGGCAGGAGGCAGGGAGTTAATAGATAGATGCTAGGAGAGTGACTGCAGGTTCTTAGATTAACTTAACCCAATGTTACCACAGTTCGAGCATGGCCTACTGAAGCTCTGGGGTGGTTCCAGGTGCTAAGGGTAGGGGTGTTTCACATCTGTAATTTCAGCATTACAGTGAGGCAGAGGCAAGTGCATCAAATTCTAGGCCAGCCTGCTGGATTTTATCAGGCAGGGCTACACAGATTTTGCCTTAAAGAAAAATGAGACAAGGTGGTGGTGGGGTAGGTAAGTGAGTTCTAGGGTTACCAGGCCACCAGAAAAGATAACATGAGCTGGCTTTGTCAAGAAGTCCATGTTACCGGGCGGTGGTGGCGCACGCCTTTAATCCCAGCACTTGGGAGGCAGAGGCAGGCAGATCTTTGTGAGTTCGAGGCCAGCCTGGTCTACAAAGCGAGTCCAGGACAGCCAGAGATATTCAGAGAAACCCTGTCTCGAAAAACCAAAAAAAAAAAAAAAAGAAGTCCATGTAAGCTGAAACCTTTGGGGCTCTGGGGACAGAGTCAGGACTTTAATGCTCCTGGATAGCTTGGTGATGGGTGAAGTCTTAGCCGATGTTAGGAGCCCTCCTATTGTATGATGCAGGTAAAGGAGTTCATTCATTGGTCTGGTGTGTTTATTAAGTTTGTAGGCCTGGTTTCTCTGATATAGTTTCCATACACTTATGAGTACATATGTTTCTGATTTAATTTGATGATGTCTATCAAATTAAGTGGTGGACAAATGAGGGACATCCTGATCTCTATTCCATGTGTGGTATTGCAGTGGTATTTCAGTACCAGCACTCAAGAGGCCAAGGCAGGATCGTAGATTGAACTTCAAAATGAATCTGAAGCTAGCCCCCTCTACATAGTGAAATTATCTCAAGACAAAAAATTAAAAAAAAATGAAGGTGGTTTATTTTCTTCATAATCTTCTTGAGTATTTAATTCAGATTTTATTTTACTTATTTATTTATCTTGAGACAGGACCTCATTATGTTCCTTCCTCATACTGGCTCAGAATTTTGGATCCTGCCAGCTTCTATCTTGTGGGTAGTGAGTGGGTTTATAGGCATTTACCACCATACCCAACACAAAGCTTTTAAATAATATGTAAATTTTCATCATAAGCATGCTCATTCTGATCAAAATCACAAACAGTAATGAATTCTAATTATACAACTAGTGTCCAAGACCCTCAACTGTTCATGTCTTCCACTGCGACCACTTAGGCCCCTTCTCTTTTGGAGAAAGTCTTTGGGAAAGTCACAGCGACTATTTCTCTGTTACACAGACAGGTTTTGTCGAGTGTGAAGGAACTGAGTGAAGGTATGAGTGGAACATACCTGTAATACTTCAGGAGGCTGAAACAGGAGGATTGCTATGACTTTCAGACTGTGGGGCACATGCAAGCAGTAAGCCAGCCAATAGAGGGAAACCCTGATTCAAGCATAATAGTGACAATAACAAAATCTGGGCCTGATGATATGCTGTAATTCCAGCACTTGGGAAGTAGAGCCAAGAGGATCAATCGGGAGTTCAAGATCATTTTCTTCCTGGGCTACATATTGAGTTCTAGGCCAAATCTCACAGCATATAGGAGATCCTGTTTAAAGACCAATCAACAAGCCAACCAACCACCACCACTGTCATATATAAATACATAAGTAAATAAAGTGCCAGTGGTGTCTCAAGAAGGAATATCACTTGCAAGAAGTTACTCCACAAGTCTTAGTTGGCTTCTTCTCTCTCATTGTCATTTTGTCTGGCTTTGAGTTTATCATTCATTAAGGGAGGAAGTGGCACGATCTGGACAGATGGCAGGCAGAAGGCACTCTGCCTGCCATCTTTACTCTTCTTGTCACTAAAGACAAACATTGGGGCCGGGGGCGCGGGGGCGGTTTGAGAAAACATTCAGCTTGGCATGATCAAGTCTGGAATCCCAGAATTTGGGAGGCTGGGGCAAAGGACTTGTTAGGATTTCCAGGTCAGTCTGAGATAAGTGAAAATCTTAAAAAAGAAGAAAGGATGAAGAAAGAAACATCCCAGAGGTCCAAGCAATTTCCATTTCCTTAAGGTCTATCTGAATCTGTAACCTTTTTTTTTTAGAGCTGGAGATCAAACCCAGGGCCTCAATCCATGTTAGGGAGTTCCTTTTTTTTGGGGGGGGGGTTAGAGATAGGATCTGATCGTAGCTCAGCCTAGCCCCATAGTAGCTGTATTTCTTCCCCACTTTCCTGATATACTCTTTTTTTTTCTTTTTTGGTTTTTTGAGACTGGGTTTCTTTGTGTAGCCTCACTTTGTAGACTAGGCTAGCCTTGAACTCATTGCCTCCCAAATGTTATGCTTACAACACCAGCAGACCTCACAAATAGTGTTGTTTCTGGAAAAGGATCTATCTTGTGTCTGTACCTGGCCTAAAACACACAGTGTAGCCATGATGGTCTAGAATTCAAACCTATCCTCCTTCTCTGGCTACCCAAGTACTGGGATTATAAACATGATCCACTAGCCTGCCTTCAATGACTCTTTAAAATTTAATTAATTAATTAATTATTTTGAGACAGGGTTTCTCTGTGCAACAGCCCTGGCTGTCCTGGACTTGCTTTGTAGACCAGCTAGCTTTGAGCTCATAGAGATTCACCTGTCTGTGCCTCCAGAGTGCTGGGATTAAACGCATGCATCACCACACTCAGCCTTCAATGGCTATTTTTATACACTATGCAATTAATCTTCATAGTACCAAACATATTATTTCCCTTTTCCACACATTAGGAAGAGTCTTTCCCACTGGTTTGTCCACATATTGCTGTTAGCAAACTCAAAACATTAATCTCATAGCAGCCCAAGAAAGTACTTATGACTGTAGGAAAAGTATTTGGAGCTATTCTGTCATTCTCTCTCTCTCTCTCTCTCTTTTTTTTTTTAGGGTTTTCAAGACAAGGTTTCTCTGTGTTTCCTTGACTGTCCTGGACTCACTCTGTAGACCAGGCTGGCCTTGAACTCACAGAGATCCACCTGCCTCTGCCTCCCGAGTGCTGGGATTAAAGGCGTGAGCCACTATGCCTGGCCATCATTCTGTCTCTCAAAGTTTCAAAATCAGGAATTATAACTAAAATGAAGACAGCCTGGCATGGTGTCACAAAACTGTAATTCCAACCCTTGGAAAACTGAAGCAAAAGAACTGCCAATTTGGGCTGGAGAGATGGCTCAGAGATTAAGAGCACTAGCTGCTCTTCCAGAGGTCCTGAGTTCAATTCCCAGCAACCACGTGCTGGCTCACAACCATCTATAATGGGATCTGGTGCCCTATTTTGGCCTGCAGACATACATGCAGACAGAACACTGTATACATAATAAATAAATAAAATCTTACAAAAAAACAAAACCAAAACTGCCAATTCAAGACCAGCCTGGGCTACATAAAGAGACTGTTTCTCAATAAAACAAAATCAGGCATGGTGGTCCACACCTGTCTACCAGCACTTGATTGGTAAGAGCAAGAGGATCAGTTCAAGGTTATCCTCATTTGTCTAAAGAGTTAGAGGCTGGGCAGGAGAGATGGCTAAGTGTTAAGAGTGCTGACTGCTCTCCCAGAGGTCCTGAGTTCAATTCCCAGCAACCATGAGATCTGGTGCCCTCTTCTGGCCTGCAGGCATACATGCAGGCGAAATACTGTATACATAATAAATAAATCTTAAAAAAAAAAAGAGTTAGAGGCCAACCTGGGTAAGTTGAAGTGGCATTTTCCAGGTGAAGTGGCACACACTTGTAATCCTAGCACTTGGAAAGAGGATCAAGAATTCAGCATCGGGTTGGAGAGCTGGCTCAGCAGTTAAGAGCACTGGCTGCTCTTCCAGAGGTCCTTGGTTCAAACCCCACCCACATGGCAGCTTGAAACTGTCTATAATTGCCAGATGTACTGGCGCACGCCTTTAATCCCAGCATTCAGGAGAGGCAGAGGCAGGCAGATATCTGTGAGTTCAAGGCTAGCTGGTCTACTAAGCAAGTCCAGGACAGCCAGGGCTGTTACGCAGAGAAACCCTGTCTCAATAGATAGTCGAAAAACCAAAAATAAATAAATAAATAAATAAATAAATAGATAGATAGATAGATAAATAAATAAAGTCATTGAAGACAGGCTAGTGAACCATGTTTATAATCCCAGTACTTGGGATTATATCCCAGTAGCCGGAGAAGAAGGATAGGTTTGAATTCTAGACCATCATGGCTACACTGTGTGTTTTAGGCCAGCTAGAGACACAAGATAGATCCTTTTTCAGAAACACTATTTGTGAGGCCTGCTGGTGTTGTAAGCATAGCATTTGGGAGGCAGAGGAAGGAGTATGGCTTAAAGGTTCAAGGCTCTAGGTCAGTGGTTTCAGGCTAGTCAAATGTACAGTAAGACCTGTTTCAAAAAATCAAAACAAAACCTGCACATAACCGGGAGTGGTGACGCACCACTCGGGAGACCGGGTTAGTAGGATATATGTGAGTTCTAGGCCAGCCTGGTCTACATAGTGAGACCTTGTCTCGAAAAGACACCAACAAAAAAACCAAAAACAAACCCTGCACATATACGTGCCCCTCTCCCCCCCCACACACAAACCCACAAAGCCCTTGCTCTAAAACAGAAATCAATGACAGCTACACTAGTTATTTTAAACATTTGGATTCCTATAACCTAAAAAGGGGAAGGAATCTGCGAGACAGCTAATCTGGCAAAGGTGCTTGCTGTCAAGCCTGATGCCTGAAATTTGATCTGTTGAATCTACAGGGTAGGAGAGCAAGCCCCCAACTTGTCCTCTGACATTCACACGCACGCCTTGGAATACACGCGCCCAAACACATACACGGACACATATGCAATAAATCAATGTAAAAACAAACAAGTAAATAAAAGGGGGTTAGAACAGTTTGCCACTCAATACAACCTTAAAGGCATTGAGGCCTACAGCTGAAGCATCCCTTCCCCGGACTCCGCCCCCGCGCCTAGGTCGCCGCCCAGGCCATATCCGGAAGTCTGGAGCTCCGAGAAGGGCGGTTACGTGACGGCTACGCGAAGCGCGTGGGAGGCGGGTCTGAGGGGAAGGCCGCTCCAGGATTGGACACAGCGTGGCGCGGAAGGGGCGGGCCAGGTTAGGGGGCGGTGCTTCGCGTGAGCGCCCTCGGGCTCGGCTTCCGCGTGCGTTGGTCGGCGAGCGGGAGCGCGCGGCGGGGGCGTGCCGGGGCTGCCTGGGGGCGGGGCGGCGCGCGGCCTAACGGCGGCGGCGGCGGCGGCGCTAGTGCGGGCGAGTTCGGCGGGTGCAGGTCCCGGCCTGCGCTTGCGGAGGACTCGGGCGGAGGGTCGAAGCGGGCGGTGCTCGCGACAGGTTGCGCTCCGCGATGGTGGGCGTCCCTGGAGCGGCCGCCTTCCAGCGTAAGTGGGGCGGGAAGGCGGGCTACTGAGGGGTGTGTGTTGAGGGGCCTGCTGCTGCGTACGCGCGAGGCTGAGACAAGGCCCCCGCCGGGAGGCTCGGGCGGGGAAACTGAGGCCGAGAGTGGGGTGTTGGATCCAAGGTCACGCTGCTCTCCCGGCCTTCACGGGCCTTCCGGGCTACCCCGGCGCCTCCTGCGGGGCTCGGGGCTCCGGGTGCTAAGAGGGACTGCTGTGCGGAGCGGCCTTGGAGCCCAGGCCTGGCGGGCGCCCCATGGACTGGCCGCGAGAGAAGTATTGTTTTGTTTTCGCGGCATGGAGGCTGAAAGTCTGGTCCCGGAAAACCGTAGGCACGCATGATTTGGAGCGAGGTGTGGTAGATGTTGGAGGACGCGGGACTGGCGTTCCGGAGGGCCCTGTTGAGTGCAGCCTCTGGGGTCGGACTGCTCGTGTTCACGTCCCGCCAGGCTCCCCCGCGTACTGGCTGTTTGACCTTGGCGCTCCCCAAGTCTCAGTTGCTCTGTCTGAAAAATGGGTTGTGAAGAACATTCTCTGAATTGCCATGTAGCTGGGTTTAGTGAGTCCAGTAGAATGCCCAGAACACACAGTTATACATCACACAAGTGTGAAAACTCATTTTCGTAATCGCAGTTTATTAATAATTATTTGAGCTCCTCGGGAAAGCCCGAAATTTGGGATCTGGTTGTGTATTTTTTAAAGATATTTTGTCTGTTTGACCCAGTTGTGTTCTTAATCCCATTTCGCCATTCCATTTATCCGAAGTACTTCCTAGAATTATAAGATCCTTGGAGGAGGAATGGCATCGTTTAATAAGAACAATAAAAATTTAATTGTCATTAAAATATCAGTAATAGCTAACATTACTTGAGCACCAGGCATTTTGCATTCGATTCATTTAATATTTATTAAATCACCTCTTAAGTACAAATTATCACTCTAGGCCCAGAGAATATGGCAACAAATTAGACAGACTAGATTCTGGATTTGAGTTTGGGAGAGGGGACTCATGTAAACTGTTTTGTAGATATTTCCTTGTTCATGCTAGGTGACAATATAAAAACAGGTATTTGAGGCACTTTCGAGGCAGGTGGATCTCTTGAGTTCTAGACCAGCCAGGGCTACATAAGGTGAGACCCAGTCTCAAAAATAAAACAAAACCTGGTGCTGGAGAGATGGCTCAGCGGTTAAGAGCACTGCCTAGTGCTCTTCCAAAGGTCCTGAGTTCAATTCCCAGCAACCACATGGTGGCTCACAACCATCCACAATGTGATCTGGTGCCCTCTTCTGGAATGCGGGTGTACATTCAGATAGAGCACACATATGCATAAAATAAATAAAATAAATCTTTAAAAAAAAATAAAACAAAACCTATAACAAAAAATAAGTAAAAAGTAAAACCAGGTATTTGGATATGTCTGTTGTGCAAGGATAAAATGAGGGATATTGAGAACTCTGTGCTCTACCCCCACATGGTCGTTCTTCAGCACTTAAAACAGCGGCTTCATACAGCCTTTTTCTTGGGCACTCCTTCCACATTGGAGTGAAGAAATACAAAATAGATCTACCCACTAATGCCTTTTGTAGTTAAGTGTGCTGTTGTTGCTCTTGATGGTTTTGCGGAGGCAGACACCTTAAGTGTGACAGGTTTTATTATATTAGGAAGTTGAGAAAAACTTTTATCTGAATTTAAATTCATTTACTTAGAGCAGTATTGGGGATTGGATTGGACTTAGGGCCTTGTGCTTTATGTTCTACACTGAACATTCTCAGACGGAGTCTTACTAACTTGCCCAGGCAATTTGTAATTCTGTCTCAGCTTCCCAGTAGCTAAGAATACAGGGCTGTGCCACTAGGTCCAACTGATCTCACATTTTTATTTCCATGTCTTTTATATTTTCAGTTAAATATATTCCCAAAAAGTGAAGTATGGTTAAAAAAAAAAAAACCTATGTATTCCAGCATTCAAGGAGGCTGAGGCAGGAAGGTGTGAGTTTGAGGTCAGCCCTATGTAGTAAGACTGTCTTTAAAAACAGCAGAAGCCCAGAATTAGGACTTTTGGTTTTGTTATGTAACTAAGTTTCTTTATATAAAGCAGTCTGTAGTGGCTTAGTGTGCTTGCTTATTGTTTGTTAACTAATTGATTGGGGTTGAGGATTGAACTGAGAGCCTATGTGCTAGGCAGGTCTTTTTATAAATTATTTTTTATTTTTGGTTTCTCTGTGTAGCCTTGGCTGTCCTGTAACTCACTCTGTAGAGCAGGCTGTCCTTAAACTTAGAAATCCACCTGCATCTGCTTCCCAAGTACTAGGATAAAAGGTGTGCGCCACCCCCTCCCAACTAGGCAGGCACATAAAATTGAATGCTACAACATTCTCCTTTATTTTCCCTTTATTTCATGTGCACTGGTGTTTTGTCTGCATGTGTCTGTGTGAGGGTGTCAGATCCTCTGGAATAGGAGTTACAGACAGGTGTGAGCTGCCTCGTGAGTGCTGGAATTGAACCTGGGTCCTCTAGAAGAGCAGCCAGTGCTCTTAACTGCTAAGCCATCTCTCTAGCCCACATTCTTCTTTGAGAGAGAGAGAGAGAAAGAAAAAGAGAGAGAGAGAGAGAAAGAAAGAAAGAAAGAAAGAAAGAAATAGAAATGTCTCTCTGGACCTCCAACTTTTTTTTGTTGTTTTGTTTTGTTTGGAGACAAGGTCTCACTGTGTAGCCCTGGCTGTCCTGGAACTACCAGGTTGGCCTAAAACAGAGATCTGTTTGCCTCTGTCTCCCAAGCGGTAGGATCAAAGGCAAGCAACACTATTCCTGGCTTTTTTTTTTTAATTTTAATTTTTTAAGATTTTATTTATTACGTATACAGTGTTTTTTCTTCATGTATGCCTGCAGGCCAGAAAAGGGCACCAGATCCCAATATAGATGGTTGTGAGCTACCACACGGTTGCTAGGAATTAAACTCAGGACCTCTGGAAGAGCAATCAGTGCTCTTAACCTCGGAGCCATCTCTCCAGCCCCCATTCTTGGCTTTGAATCTAATTTTTTTTTTTTTTTTTTTTTTTTTGGTTTTTCGAGACAGGGTTTCTCTGTGTATCCTTGGCTGTCCTGGACTCACTTTGTAGACCAGGCTGGCCTCGAACTCACAAAGATCCGCCTGCCTCTGCCTCCCAAGTGCTGGGATTAAAGGCGTGCGCCACCACCGCCCGGCGAATCTAACTTCTTAAAAAGATTTATTTGTGTGTGTGTGTGTGTACATTTGCATATATACTTGGATGCCAGAAGAGGGTATCAGATCACATTATAGATGGTTGTGAGCTGCCATGTGGTTGCTGGGAAGTGAACTCAGGACCTCTGGAAGAGCAGCCAGTGCTCTTAACCACTGAACCATCTGTCCAGCCGTGTCCTCTAACTCTTAATCCTGTTTTAGATGCCTGAATACTAGGATCATAGGTGTGTACTACTGTATCCTACTCTACTATTTTTAGTTCAGAAGAATTTAGTAAATTACACTGAAATGAGGTGGTTTGAGTACTTTTTTATTTATTTATTTTTTAGACAGGATAACTCTGTGTAGCCCTGGCTATCCTAGAGCTCACTCTGTAGACCACGCTAGCCTTGAATTCACAGAGAGCCACCTGCCTCTGCCTCCTGAGTACTGGAATTAAAGGCATGCACCACCAGGCCTAGCTATTACAGACAGTTTTGAACTGCCTTGTGGGTGCTGGGATTTGAACCCTGGTCTTTTGGAAGAGCAGCCAGTGTTTTTAACTCTTGAGCCATCTCTTAAAACACCCCTTTATCTTTTTCTTTCTTTCATTAAGATAGGATCTTAAGGTCGGGCATGATGTCTCAAGCCTGTAATCCCAGCACTCAGGCAGAGGCAGTCAGATCTCTGTGAGTTTGAGGCCAGCTTGGTCTACAAGGAGAGTCCAGGACATCTATGGCTTGTTACAGAGAAGAACCCTGTCTCAAGAGAAAAAAAAAAGATAGTCTCTTAATGATCACTGTCAATGATGGCGCACCCCCCTAGTCCCAGCTTTCAGGAGGCAGAGGTGGGGAATCTCTGAGTTTGAAACCAGCTTGGTCTACAGAACTAGTTCTAAGGACAGGCTGGCTGGGCAACGCAAAGAAACCCTCTCTCAAACAAACAAATGAAAATAATAAAACAAAATAATAAAAAAACAGTAGGATCTTACTAGGTCTCTATCCTAGGCCACTTCTACCTTCTGGTATGCCTCAGCTTCCTCAGAGCTGGGACATTACAGAAGAGAGTCCTTGTCAGTAGTGGTTCAGTGTTGATCATATGCTGCTGCAGAAGCTTACCTACAGTTTTTTTTTTTTTTTTTTTTTTTTTTTTTTGCTTTTTTTCAGTGCTGAAGGAACACAAGCCCCAGTGTATGCTAGGCAAGTACTCTAACTGGCTAGTGTTTTTAGCTATAGTCCTGGGGAAAGAAAAGTGGGAAAGAACTCAGTCCTAAATTTCCTTTACTGAACTGCTAGAGTCAGTCGCTGGGGAAATACTGTAGCACTTCAGTCCTCTGGTAATCATTCCCTTGGGATATATGGCTAAGTTTGCACCCAATGCATGAATTTTTGCTTTACATTTATTTTTTTTCTGGCAGTGCTGGTCAAGAAAACAACATCCATCACAACATCTAGGTCCTCCTGTTCCTCAGGCAAGTGCTTACTACTGAGCTTCCAGTCCTGAGTGTTTTTGTTTTTAGTGAAGAAGGGTCTTACTCTGTAGCAGAGGCTTGCCTTAACTCACTACATAGATTAGGCTGCCCTCAAAATCATGGCATACTTTCTGCCTCAGCCTTTTAAATGAAGGGATTATAGATGTGAGCCTGGCTTAATTGTTTTAAATTATAGTTTTAGGATAGGGGTGCATGTCAGTGGTAGACTCCCACCCACTATGGGCAAGGCCACAGGTTTGATCCCTTGGACATAAATAAGTAACAATTATAGTCACACTATAGTTGATGTTCTAACATAATGTGTAAAAATTGTCATCTTAAGGAATGATGAGCTAAAACATAAGTGGAAGTCACAGTATTGTCTCTCCATTTGGTTTGGTAGTCACTGCTCTTGGGATAGAGATCATCATCTTACAGTGGGTCTTACCCTTGACTCATTAGATATGCTACTGTGTGTGGGAGGTACCTTATTCAGTAGAAGTAGAATGCAGTGGTGTAGAATGACCAATTTTTTTCCCTTTTTGTTTGAAACAGGGTTTCTCTATGTATTAGCCTTGGCTGTCCTGGGCCTTGATATGAAGACCAGGCTGGCCTTGAACTTGCCTTGATCCTCCAGCTTCTGCCTCTTGAGTAATGGGATTACAGACATGTGTCTCCACACACAGCTGAAGTTTTATATATATATATTCCATTTTTGTCTTTTAAGACAAGGCTTCCTTTGTAACCCTGGCAGTCCTGGAACTCAGAGATCTACCTGCCTCTGCCTCCTGAGTGCTCGGGTTAAAGATGTGTGCTGCTACCCTGGCTCTTTTTTTTTTTTTTTTTTTTAAGACAGGGTTTCCTGAGTGCTGGGATTAAAGACATGCACTCACCCGGCAATTAGACAGCTGTGAACTGCCATATGGGTGCTGGAATTTGAGTCCAGGTCCTTTAGAAGAGCAGTCAGTGCTCTTAACTGCTGAGCCATCTCTCCAGCCCTCATTTGTACTTTTATTCTGATTAGTATGTGAGAGTATGGCATGTAAAATGCTTTAACAGTGCCTGACATACTGTTCAGGTGCTGTTAGTGGCTGAGGTGATCAAATTATTGCCATGTTCCTTTTTATTAGGTGTTGCTCCTAGCTGACTGGATTGTCCTAAGTTCTTCCCCTCAGTGTATCCCATGCTGATTTCAACCCCCATCCTCCTGTCTTCCCACCTTTCAGGGCTGAGATTAAAAGCATGAGAGCCATCATGCCTGAACAGGATTGCCATACATTGTCCTAAAGATGAACTGAGAAGAAAAGGCAGTATTGGTTTAATAGTACACATCTATAATCCCAGCATGTGGAAGGTTGAGGCAGAAGGATTATAACAAGTACCAGGACAGCCTGGGCTCAGTCTCAAAAAGCAAACAACAAAGGGGGGTGGGTGGGTATTAAACAGCAACTCTTAGCTGGACCTGGTGGTACACGCCTTTAATCCTAGTTCTCAAGAGGCAGAGGCAGGTGGATCTCTTTAAGTTTGAGACCAGCCTGGTCTACAGAACAAGTTCCAGGGCAGCCAGGGCTATACAGAGAAACCCTGTCTGAAAAAAAAATCAAAAACCAAAACAAAACAAGATTTGACTCTTGCTGGGGATGGTGGTTTATGCCTGTAATCCAACTTTTTGGGAGATTGGGTAGGTGATTAAGACCTGTCTGGGCTGTATAGTGAGACTGTCTTGGTTTTGTTTTGTTTTTTTGAGACAGGGTTTTTCTCTGTAGCCCTGGCTGTCCTGGACACAGTTTGTAGACCAGGCTGGCCTTGAACTTGCAGAGATCCGCCTGCCTCTGCCTCCTGAGTGCTGGGATTAAAGGCGTGTACCACCGCACCCCGTGAGAGACTGTCTTAAGATAGGAAAAAGCAAACAAACAAAACCAATAGGATTTTGATTCTCCCTTCTATTTTTTTTTTTTTTTTTTTGGTTTTTCGAGACAGGGTTTCTCTGTGTATCCTTGGCTGTCCTGGACTCACTTTGTAGACCAGGCTGGCCTCGAACTCACAAAGATCCGCCTGCCTCTGCCTCCCAGGTGCTGGGATTAAAGGCGTGCGCCACCACCGCCCGGCCTCTCCCTTCTATTTTGTAATACTATAATTAAATGCAGAAATCTAAGTAATTTGGAGTGGCCAATGTAAAATTCTGAATTTATAGCTCTGGAGTTGGCATTTTTTTTTTTTCGAGACAGGGTTTCTCTGTGTAACAGCTCTGGCTGTCCTGGACTCGCTTTGTAGACCAGCCTCAAACTCACAGAGATCTGCCTGCCTCTGCCTCCCAAGTGCTGGGATTAAAGGCGTGTGCCACCACCACCCGGCCTGGAGTTGGCAGAATTTATAAAAGCACCACGCTCTAACCAACTGAGCTAACCGGCCAGGCCAGACTTTTAAATTAGCTGATGGCAACAGATATCTAACTTCTCCAGCAGCTCAATGAAACCTTACTAACTATCCGGCATCACATACAGGCCTTGACAAACACACACTACTTTGACCTTTTCTCTTTTACAAATGTTTGCCTCATTCCTTTGTTAGTTTTGATCATCATGTAGAGGTCTTTTCTGCTTTTAATTTTTCAAAACCACATGAGAACAAACATTCACATAGCACAGATTTATTCATTTAGGCCCCATATCCCTAGAGCAACAATAAACACACACCCTCATTTTTCTGGAATTCACAATACTCCTAACCTCTACCACCCACTATCCCATAAAAGCTAATATGCCCATGATATTTTCATACACTATAAAAAATGTGACACGTTTTCTTGTCTTCAGTACTTTGTTTCTTTCTAGTATCATTCTTGAGGGGGGTAACAAAAACAAATCATGCTCTAGTTCCTCCCCCTTCCCCCTTTAATTCTAGTCTTACCCAGGTTGGCCTGAAACTCAGCAATTACCCTGCCTCAGCCCTAGTGGTTGTAGGTATGAACTACCACAGTCAGAAAGTCAGTCCATCTCTCTGTCTTCAAGACAGAGTGTCTCTGTGTAGTCATGCCTGTCCTGGAACTCATTCTGTAGACCAGGCTGACTTTGAACTCAGAGATCTGCCTGCCTCTGCCTCCTTAGAGCTAGGATTAAAGGTGTGTGCTACCACTGCCCTGATTTTATTTTATTTTTGGGTAACATATTGGGGATTAAACCTAGAACCCCATACATGCTGGGTAAGCACTTTATCACTGACTGTGTCTTGTGTCCCTTCTTACTTTTGACTATTTTTAAAAGGTTTGTTGTGGGGCTAGAAATATATCTCAGCAGTTAGCAACATTTGTTGCCCTTCCAGAGGACCTGGGTTTGGTTCCCAGGAGCCAATTTGGCAGTTAACAATTGTTCTTTTTGTTTGTTTGTTTTAATCGAGAGGATTTCTCTGTGTATTAGCCCCAGCTGTCCTAGACTCGTTTTGTAGACCAGGCTGGCCTGGAACTCACAGAGATCCGCCTGCCTCTGCCTCCCAAGTGCTGGGATTAAAGGTGTGTGCCACCACACCCGGCTAACAGCTTTTCTTAACTCAAGTTTCAGGGGGTCTGATGCTTCCTTTTCTGGCTTTGGCAGACACTGCACATGCGGTGGTGCACAAACATACATGGCAGGCAAAATACCCACATATGTAACATTAAGCCCCCTCAAAAAAACTACTATTGGGGGGGTCTAGGGAGATAACTCAGTGGGTAGAGTGCTCAAGCTTGAGGCCCCTGAGTGCTCATGTAGAAAGCCAGGCATGGTGGCAAACACCTGTACCAACAGCACTAGGTGGGCAGACATAGGCAGATTTTGGGGGCTTGCTGATCAATCTGGATAAAATGTAAGCTCTAAGATCAGTGAAGTGACCCTGTCTCCAAAAGTGAGGGTGATTGGAAGAAGAAAACAAGCATTGACCTCTGCTTTTCTCACATGCATGTATAGGTAGTTGAGCACATACACACCATACACACATGTACAAGGATATGTTGGAAAGAGAAAAAAAAGAGATGGGATTCCAGGCATGGCGGCGCATGCCTCTAATCCCAGCACTCGGGAGGCAGAGGCAGGTGGATCTCTGAGTTTCAGGCCCGCCTGGTCTACAAAGTCCAGGACAGCCAGAGCTACATTAGAGAAACTCTCTCAATAAACCAAAAAAAAAAAAAAACCCTAAAAACAAACAAACAGAAGAAAACAAAAAAGAAGATGAAGATATTACTTGATAGGATATTTAAAAAGTCTTTCTTTTCTTTTTTTAATCAGGTGACAGTTGAGTAAAGATCCGCTGGAATTAAGCTAGCCATGTGCACATCTGGGAGATGAGCAGTGTAGTAAAGAAAATATAAAATATCAGGGTCATGAGGTAGGAACATGCTGTGTAGGCTCACACAGCAAACAAACAGGGTTAGTTTGGCTGGAGTACAGGTCAGTGGTAGAAGTTGGGCATTAGATATGGTCCTGATAGTGTTCTTGTTAGCAAGAATGCTAGCTTTTCTGGATGAAATGGGAAGCCATTTCAGGCAGGGATCTTGAGGACCAACATCAGTTTGTCAGTCTGTTTACCCATCCATCAATCCATCCACAAGGCTAAGATGTGCTTTATTTACCAAGCTCTAACCCTAGCTGTACATATAAAACACACACACATATTTACTCATTGTGGTGCTAGGGGTCAAATTTAGGGCCTTGGAGCCAAATCTTCACTTTCTCTTGTTTGAGCCAGGGTCTCATTCTGAAGTATACAGTCTGATGAACTCACAACAGCTTTTCTGCCTTAGTCTCTGAAGTGCTAGTATTATAGCAGAGAGCAACTTTCCCTGCTCATCTTAGTGTTTTTAAAAATTACTTGTTTTGGCTGGGGGTGGTGGCACATGCCTTTAATCCCAGCACTTGGGAGGCAGAGGCAGGCGGATATCTGTGAGTTCAAGGCCAGTCTGGTCTACAGAGTGAGTCCAGGACAGTCAAGGATACACAGAGAAACCCTGTCTACAAAAACCTAAAAAAAAAAATTTGTTTTATGTGTATGGTGTGTTTAGTCTGTGGGTGTGCTGGAGCTAAGACGATGGGTGTCTGATCCTCTAGGACTGGGATTGCAGACAATGGAGTTGTGAGCCACCTTTTGGGTGCCGGGAACCAACCTAAGTCTTCTGGGAGAACAGCTAGTACTTAGTAGCTGAGCCATCTCTCCAGCCATTTTTTTTTTTTTTTTTTTTTTACAGTACTGGGATGCCTTGGGTTTGTTAGGTAAGTACTCTACCATTGAACTATAGCCCTGAAACCTTATTTTTTTTTTTTTGAGACAGGACCTTCCTATGTATCCCAGGTTAGCTTGGATCTGGCTATACACAGTTCAGGCTGGCTTCCAGGTACAGTGATCTTCCCACTTCTGCCTCTCAGGGCTTAATTAACTAACTAACTAATTAATTATTAGAGGCCGTTTCTATAGCCCAGGCTAGCCTTGAATTCACTGTGTAGTTCAGAACTGGAACTGATCAAAGGTGTACATTCTTTTTTTTTTTTTTTGAGACAGGGTTTCTCCTGAACTCAATACCTAGACCAGGCTGGACTTGAACTCACAGAGATCCACCTGCCTCTGACTCCTGAGTGCTGGGATTAAATTGTTTTTAAATTATGTGTAATTGTGTGTGTGTATCTCTGTGTGTATGTGCATGTGAGTGTACCTCCAGGAAGAAGCCAGATGCATTGGATTCCCTGGAGCTAAGAATTAGAGACAGTGGGGAGGTGCCTGAGTTCTGGAAACTGAGCTGGAGTCCTCTAGAAGAACATCAAATACTTATAACTTCTGGGCCATCTCTCCAGCATACCCAAGTTGGTTTTTTTTAGCTAATAGAAAAAAAACCATAAAAATTGTACGTACTATACTAATTGGGTGACATGTTTTGATATGGTTTAAATCTGAAGTGATTTCTATTTCTGGAGAAAACATTTCATGAATCAAAGGTGGGAACTGGGATACAAAGTAAGAAGTACTGGTTTGAGTTAGAGAAGGAGGGTATTGGTTTCAAGCAGAATATTAACAGTGGATGTAGAAATAGTTGAATTCACCTCTATCTTTTTTTGAGATTCAGAATATTTTGAAGTTAGAGTTGGTAGATGTCTCTCCTTCCTTTATTATTGTATGCATGGTGTGTGTGTGTGTAGATTCCTGTGCCATGTGGTGTGTTTGTGGAGGTCGGGGAACAACTTGAAGTTGGTTCTGTTCTACTTTTTTTTTTTTTCGAGACAGGGTCCCTCTGTAACAGCTCTGGCTGTCCTGGACTCCCTTTGTAGACCAGGCTGGCGTCAAACTCACAGTGATCCGCCTGCCTCTGCCTCGCGAGTGCTGGGATTAAAGGCATGTGCCACCACGCCCGGCTGGCTCTGTTCTACTGTTTGAGTCCAGAGGACCCACTCAGGGTCTTAGGCTTGTCACTAAGTGTCTTTATAGGCTGAGCCATCTTGTTATGGAGGTGTCAACTGTGTTGAAAGCTTATTTTTCTTTCTTTTTTTTTTTTTTTTTCAGACAGGTTTTCTCTATGTAGCTCTGGCTGTCCTGGAACTCACTCTGTAGACCAGGCTGCCTTGAACTCAAGAGATCCGCCTACCTCTGCCTCCCAAGTGCTGGGATTAGAGGTGTGGGCTAGTACCACCCAGCCATTTTTAAAGTAAGATTTCTTCTTGTTCTTCTTTTTTTTTTTCAAAACAAGGTTTCTCTGTATACTAAGAACTCACAGAGATCCTCTTGCCTCTGCCTCCCAAGTGCTGGGATTAAAGGTGTGCACCACCATGCCCGGTTGATTTATTTATTTAATTATCTATTTCTATTTTATGTGCATTGGTGTTTTGCCTGCATGTATCTCTGTATAAGGATGTCAGATCTTAGAGTTATAGACAGTTATGAGCTATCATGTGGGTGCTGGGAATTGAGCCTGGCTCCTTTGGAAGAGCAGTCAGTGCTATTTACCACTGAGCCATCTCTCCAGCCCTAGATTTATTCTTTCTGTTATGTTTATTTTGCCTGTATGTATGTATGTACACATGTGCATGCTTGTTGCACATGGAGGTCAGAAGAAGGCATCAGATCCTCTGGAACTAAAGTTACACATGGTTATAAGCACCATGTGGGTGCTTGGAGTTGAGTGCAGCTTCTCTGCAAGAGCAACAAGTGTTCTTAACCACTGAACTCTCCAGCCCCTGTTTTGTTTTTTGGACTTGAACTCATAGATATTAGCCTACTTCTCTTGCTTGATAGATGGGATTAAAGGTGTAAGCCATCATAACCAGCCCAGTTGCTTTTATTTAAAGACAAGTTCTTATATAGCCCAGGCTGGCTTTGAACTCCTTATCATATGAAGATGATCTTGAGCTCCCGAACCTTCTGCTTTAGTGCTAGCAATATAGGAGTGTGCCAGATGTTGCCATACATGGTTGCTGCCACACCCACTTTAGAGTTGCCAATGTTTGCTGGTGGATTGGGATAGGGACAGTGAAGTGGATTTTATATCACATCCTTTTCTTTTTTTTTTTTTTTTTTTTTTTTTTTTGGTTTTTCGAGACAGGGTTTCTCTGAATATCTCTGGCTGTCCTTGACTCGCTTTGTAGACCAGGCTGGCCTCGAACTCACAAAGATCCGCCTGCCTCTGCCTCCCAAGTGCTGGGATTAAAGGCGTGCGCCACCACTGCCCGGCCCTTTTCTTTTTTAAAATATAGATTGCTTCACTAATTTGTATGCCATCCTTGCCCAGGGCCATGCTAATCTTCTCTATTGTTCCAGTTTTAGTATGTGTGCCGCCTAAACAAGCATTCACATCCTTCCTAATGCAGGCTTGTTGTTGGAACATTACTCCTGGGTTTTTATTATTTTTTTATTTTTTTATTTTTTTGGTTTTTCGAGACAGGGTTTCTCTGTTTAACAGCTCTGGCTGTCCTGGACTCGCTTTGTAGACCAGGCTGGCCTCGAACTCGCAAAGATCCGCCTACCTCTGCCTCCCAAGTGCTGGGATTAAAGGCGTGCGCCACCACCACCCGGCTTACTCCTGGGTTTTTAAAATGTAGCCAGCACAAATATTTCTGCTCTGTTTTGGCCTTCATAGTTCTGCCTTCCTCTTCTCTCACAGACTTTTCTTTCTAGATTCAATCTTGGTAGAGACTTGTTTTTTCTCAGCCTTCTTGCCCTCAATAACCATATAGATGCATCCTGCCACTGTTGGGGCAATCATTAAATAACTGATCTTCACCCGGATACTGTTTTTTTGTAGCATCAAGCTACCAAAAAATTAGATATTGCCAGGATTTCATCTCCATTTTTGAAGCTCTTTGACAATATCAGTGTCTTCTCCATGTCTTTGGGTTTGTGTAGTGGCTCTCTGTGTCTATAAGTGTGGATTGGAGCTTTGAGACTTTCCTGTGGCTTGTTGCAAAATTCATTGATCTTTTTCAAGTCAGTGTTTCTGGTAAACCTTAAGAGACAAAGAAGCCGGGCGGTGGTGTCGCACGCCTTTAATCCCAGCACTTGGGAGGCAGAGGCAGGCGGATCTTTGTGAGTTCGAGGCCAGCCTGGTCTACAAAGCGAGTCCAGGACAGCCAGAGATATTCAGAGAAACCCTGTCTCGAAAAACCAAAAAAAAAAAAAAAAAAAGAGACAAAGAAGAGCTGGGTATGGTGGGGCACGCCTTTAATACCAGCACTTGGGAGGCAGAGGCAGGTGGATCTCTGTGAGTTCAAGGCCAGCTTGGTCTACAAAATGAGTCCAGAACAGCCAAGGATACACTCGAAAAACTAAAGAGAGAGAGAGAGAGAAGCATTTCTTTTATATAATCTAGAACACTTTCTTGCCGCTAGTCGAAGGCCTTGGAGGCTCCTCATGGCTACTTGCTCTACTGATGCACAACAGTACCCCACAGTAAGTGCCCTTAACTGCTGAGCTTTCTTTTCTAGGACCTGACCTCCTTTTTTTGATTTTTAATTTTTGGATGTTGCATGTTCAGAAATCTACATTGCCACCTCACAAAAATACACATTCAGTTTTGTGACTTTAAATGGGATTATGACAATTTAATACACTGGTGACTGGCATGAAATCACCTGTCATTTCATGAGGTTTTTTGTTTTGTTTTGTTTTGAGACAGGGTTTTTCTGTCTAAGGGTCCTGACTGTCCTGGGCTCGCTTTGTAAACCAGGCTTGCCTCAAAGTCACAGAGATCCGCCTGCCTCTGCTTCCCGAATGCTGGGATTAAAGGCATACCACGCCTGGCTTGTTTTTGTTTTTAAACAAGGCCTGCTGTATTGGCCTGACTGGTTGAGATGCTTGCTATGTAGACCAGGCTGGCCACCAAAGGTTAAGATAAGTAAATAAGTAAAACTCTGATCTGTGTCTCTAGCAATTATCAACTTGGATATTATTTTTAGGCTTTGAGATTATAGTGTTTTTATTTGAGAGGTATAAAGCTTATCTTAATGATGATTTTGGTCTTTGTGTAGACAATACAATGAAAGTACTGATTTAGGCTTGGTGTCTTCACAGCTAGCATTGTCTGACACATGGAATGGGTGTACTGAACCAGGTGTTTTACTTCAACTGTACCATCTGTGGGAGCAGGTGGACAGATCCTCTGTCATCAGGAAAACACATCTGGTGACACTTAGAAGAGCTAATTGGTTGCTTTCAGACCTCTTTCTAGTCACATATACCTGAATACAGTTTTACTTCCACAAATATATTGATTCTGCTTAGGACATTAACCGCAAAAATAAACAAAGGTAAAAAGTGTGAATGTGTTGAGACATTGCTATGTCTGCTGGCTTGGAACCAATGTTGTCCTGTCTTATCCTCTCAAAATCTTGGATTGCAGGGGTATGTCACCACACCCTGTTCTGTGTTTTTGGATTGATACTGAAGATATTTTAAGGGTTCATTTATTTATTTATTTGTATTTAACTTTGTGTGTGTATATTTGTATGTGTGCTTGTGTCTTCGGAGACCCCCATTCACTTTGATTTTTGAGAGTCTCCTCACTGCTAGGCTAGGCTGGCTGGATATCATATCCCAGGGATCTGCCTGTGCCATCTTCTCGTTGCACACCAGCCTTTTACATTGGTATTAAAGGTCAAACTTGTTATTATTTATACGTGGCAAATACTTTACCAACTGAACCATTTCTCCAGAACCTTATTTATCTTTTTTAAAAGGGTAGGGGTGGGAGTGGAGGTATGCCCTATGTGTTTAGGGGTGCAGAGTTTAGAAGAAAATATCAGGTATCCTGCTTGTATCATATACTTTGTCTTAGTCCCTTGAGGCATGGTCTCTCACTGAACTCAGAGCTAGGCTGGTGACTGGTGACTGACTGGCAGGTCCCTCTGATCCTCCATTCTTTGTCCTCAACAACACAGCCACACCCTGTCTTTTTGTTTTGTTTGTTTGTTTTGAATCAGGGTCTCACTGTGTAGTCCTGACAATCCTAGAACTTGATATATAGACTAGACTGGCCTCCAACTTCGAGAAATGTACCTTTTTCTAAGAGCTAGGATTAAAGCCAAGTGGTGATGGCACACACCTTTAATCCCAGACAGAACTCAAGAGGCAGAGGCAGGTGGATCTCTGAGTTTGACCATGGTCTACCGAAGCAGTTCCAGGACAGCCAAAGATAAACAGAGAAACCCTGTCTCACAAAACCAAAGGGGGGGGGAGAAAAAAGAAAGAGCGAACTAAACTATAGGGATGTACCATCATGCCCTGCTTTATTTCCCGTTTTTATGCTCTCTGAATCCTAGGCGTGTGCTACCATGTGGGGAGGGGGGATGACGGACTACATCTTTTAATTCTTTGTATTCTTCAAAATAACCAGTAAATGTCTCAGAGGTGCTTAAAAAGTTTTGGTGTGTCATTAACTTGGTGTCATTGTAAAGTGACAGCTGAGTAAAGTTTTGGGGTGTTTATTTTTCAGTTCTGGAGATCAGATCTAGGGCTTTGTTCATGGTTGTTCTAGAGTTACATTCTCAGTCCTTGGTTTGTTGAGACAGGGTCTGGTCTCACTATGTAAGTTCTAACTGGCCTAGTATTAGCTATGTTGCTTAGGCCGGCCTTTTTTTAATTTTAAATTATTATTTTATGTGTATAGGTGGTTTGTTAGCATCTCATTGTATGCCTGCCTGGTGGCCTTGGAGTTCAACAGTGTCAGGTCTTTTGGAACAGGGTTATGGGTAGTTGTAAGCCAATATGTGTGTGCTAGGAATGGAATCTGGGTCCTCTACAAGAAAAGCAAATGGTTTTAACTGCTGAGACATCTCTGCAGCTCCCTTTTCCTGCCTTTCCTTATGTGGGTTCTTACCTGTTAAGCTTTCTCCCTAGTCTTTTATTTTTTTTTTTATTACTTCAGGTTACATCTCCATCACAGTGTCCTCTTTCCACCCCCCTAGTCCCGCCCTCCCACCCTTTATCCCCTATCCCTTCCATCCCACTCCTCCAGAGTGGAGTGTCCCTACATAACAGTCCCCCACCTCAGTCAGTTCAGTAGTCATATGAGGGCCAAGAGCCTCCTCATACACTGGGGGCCTACAAGGCAGCACCACGAGGGCAAAGTGTCTCATTGACAGGTAAAAAGTCTATGTTCCTTTTCCCTTTGGTGCATTGGCTGTAGGATAGTTATCCTGTACTATATGGCTAAAATCTGATTATGCCCTTTATTTTTTTAACCTTTTGAAGATAGTGTTTCATAGCCAGGCATGGTGGCGCACTCCTTTAATCCCAGCACTTGGGAGGCAGAGGCAGGCAGATCTCTTATTAGTTTGAGCCAGCCTGGTCTACAAAGTGTGTCCAGGACCGTCAGGGTGACACAGAGAAACCCTGTCTCAAAAAAGAAACAAACAGAAAAAGATAGTGTTTCATTATGTTGTCCAGGCAGGCCTGGAACTGCTGAGCCCAAGCTGTCTTTTCTGTCTCATGCTCTGGAGTTCAGAATACAAGTCTGAGTCATCATGCCTGTTGTTTTGTTTTAAAAAGTGTTTATTTATTTATGTGTGTGGGTGTTTTGTCTGAATGTATATGTCTGTGCACCACATGAGTGCAATGCCCAAAGTGGGCAGAAGAGGGCTTTGGATCCCCTGGAACTGGAGATGCAGGCAGATGTGGGTTCTAGGAAACATAGCCAGTGCTGTCTTAACCACTGAGCTACCTCTCCAGGTTCTATAATCTCTTTTATTTATTTCAGGGAGTATCTTGAATTCTCTGTCGTCTTTTCTGAGTCTCCTGAGTGCTGGGGTTACAGGTTTGTAATATACCACATCTGGCTTTATTATTCATTATTATATTTTTCCTTCTACCTCTCCTTACTTTTCCATCTCTTTGCCTCAAAGTTACAGCAGTCTTTCTGTCTCAGTCTTCCAAGCACTGGAATTACAGAGGTGTAACCCACACCTGACTTCATGCCTATTTTTTTCCCATTGGAAATAGGCTGCTTACATAATAGGTAGAAAATGAATAGTTAAGAACAAGGTCAGAGACAGAATCACTGTGCTTTTCAGGCCATTCATTCATTCATTCATTCACTCACTCACTAATTCAGACTGGCCTTCATTTATTCAGACTGGCCTCAAACTCACAGAGATCCACTTGCCTGTGCCTCCCTAGTGCTGGGATTAAAGACATGCGCCACCACGCCCGGCAAGTTTTGGGGTTTTGATTTTGTTGTTGTGGTGGTTTTTTTTAGACAGAGATTTTTTTGTGTCACGGCCCTGGCTGGGTGTACTAGAACTCACGTTGTAGACCAGGCTGGCTTTGAACTAACAAAGATCCACCTATCTCTCCCTTTTTTTTTTTTTTTAAACATGGGGTAATAAGGATGAATTAAAGGTTTGGGGTATAGCTCAATCATAGAGCACTTGACTAGCATGGGTGCTGACACCCTTGGTTCAATCCTTAGAACTGCTTCAAAAAATGAATTGAGAGAAAGATGTAGGGACAGACAGGGTGAAATGTTTTATAAACACTTGTTTTGCAGGAAGAATATGATTTGACAGTTGAAGATGGAGGATGATGGGAAGTGTGTGGCTGATTAGGGCCACAGTTCCAGGTATAGGGAAGTGTTTTTTAATAATGGCAAGTGTTGTCATTTAAACCAGAATGGATCTGAAACTGTTACAGTAGATCCTTTTCACCTTGTGTTTGAGGATTTTGATAAGGTATTTTTCTTGGACTATTGCCCATTATAAAAAGAGATTCTGTTGCGGGTCTACATCTGAAGCCCCTTTATTCAGTTTTCCTTCTGGACCTTCCTAATAATGTCTGGAGTTACACTGGACTTCGTGTGTTCTGTGGGTAACAAAAGCACATGATCACTGAAGTCTATGGCATAAATGAGAGGCTTGTGCGGGTGGTGTGAAAGGAGCTCTCCCAGCCTCACATGCCTGGGTGGGCGAGCTACACTAATAGCTCCCAGCAGTTCTGAATCAGACATTGTGGAGCCAAGAGTCTAGCATTTGGAATTCCACTGCCTGTTCTAAGGGTCTGTCTTTTATCCTCCAAACCACCATTTGTTAAATGGCAGTAGACCTGTTGACAAGAGCTGGGAGACTGGCAAAGATCAAGTTAAAAGGGAAAAAGTTCAAAGGTAGGAAAATAAAGTCGAAGGGTTTAATCATGTCTTCACTTTTTATTTTATTTTATTTTTTTTGGTGACAGAGTCTCATTTTAGCTGTAGCCCTGGCTGGCCTGGAACTGGCTATGTAGACCAGGCTGGCCTGGAACTCAGAGATGTCTAGCTTGTTTCTGCCTCCCTGGGATCAATGGTGTGAGTTACTGCTCTGTTTCCCCCCTTCTCCATTTATTTATTTTTTAGTTTATTTACTTTTATTAATTTTTTTTTTTTTTTTGGTTTTTCGAGACAAGGTTTCTCTGTGTAGCCCTGGCTGTCCTGGACTCACTTTATAGACCAGGCTGGCCTCGAACTCACAAAGATCCACCCGCCTCTGCCTCCCAAGTGCTGGGATTAAAGGCGTGCGCCACCACCGCCCGGCTTTACTTTTATTAATTTGTTACACAGAAACATTTTCATTCCTGAAAGCCGGGCTTGGCGGTGCATGTCTTTAATCCCAGCATTTGGGAGACAGAAGCAGGTGGATCTCTGTGAGTTGTAGGCTGGCTTAGTCTACTTACATAGTGAGTTCTAGAACTGCTGGAGCTATGTACAGAGATCCTGTCTCAAAAACAATTTTTTTCTTTCTGTCTTTGTTTGAGGGGGAGAAAGGGGGACAGTTGTGAATCAAACGTATGGGCATGCTATGGAAATATTTAAACACAAAAAGTAGAACAATGTACTGAGAGCCCAGGAACCTATGCTCCAGGTGCAGTGGTGGCAATTCTCACTTAAAATGAAGAGAAACCAGAGCTCTGACCTTGGGGTTGTTCTCCACAGTTCTCCAGGTCTTGTTGCTTATGTCATCAGATAACCATTTTTCCCTGTTTAGCTTTTATTATACAGAGTAGAGTACCATGTTTAGGCTTGTGGTAAGTGGTATGTTACTGAAACTTTTTTGGCTGGGGTAGGGAATGAGACTGAAACAGGATTTCTCTGTGTAGCCTTGGCTACCCAAAAGAAAAGAAAAGAAAAAAAAAGCCAACAAAAACACCATTTCAAAGGTTTGAACCAAGACTGATTTTCTGCGAGAGGATTTGTGAGGCTGTGTCTACATCATATATTTTGGGTATGTTCATGAGATGAGCCAGGAGGACGGCCTTCACTTTGGCTTTTATTAAAGTTGACAGGCAGGTTGGAAATGGGTGGGTGGGTACTGTAAGTAGTGTGGTGCAGGTTAGTAAGATAGTGAACTACTTGCTACCACCTCAGACGTGAGCTGTCTCCTCTTTTTCAAGGAGTGATTCTTTCAGTTTTCAGAGCTATTGTTTTCACTGTCTGCAAATGAAGTCCACTTGGCTTATCTCCCTGTTTTTTCAGATCCAGCTGTTTCAAATTGCATGAAGTACTCAGGGATGGACACTTTTCTTGAGCAAACAGTGTTTCTTACTGTTATTTCTTCCAAAGCCTTTTCCCTTTGCATACACTTTTGTGTATATATTCTTTGTCTTAAAAAAAAAATGAGGGCCGGGCAGTGGTGGCGCACGCCTTTAATCCCAGCACTCGGGAGGCAGAGGCAGGCGGATCTCTGTGAGTTCGAGGCTAGCCTGGTCTACAAAGTGAGTCCAGGACAGCCAGGCTCTTACACAGAGAAACCCTGTCTCGAAAAACCAAAAAAAAAAAAAAAAAGAAAAAAAAAATGACACATGGTCAGGAATGTAGCTAGGTTGGTAGTTTGCCTAGCTACCATGCACAAAGCCTAGGATTTGATCTCGAATACCATGTAAACTCAGTGAGATATCGTGTACCTGCAATTGGATTTTTTTTTTAAGATTTATTTTATTTATTTTATGCATATGTGTGCTCTATCTGCATGTACACCTGCATTCCAGAAGAGGGCACCAGATCACATTGTGGATGGTTGTGAGCCACCATGTGGTTGCTGGGAATTGAACTCAGGACCTTTGGAAGAGCACTAGGCAGTGCTCTTAACTGCTGAGCCATCTCTCCAGCCCCCTGCAATTGGATTTTGAGGATACCCCAGAGGCCATTTCTCAAAAAAGCTTGTAATCGACTTATAATACATTATATATTTAAAGTGCATAGTAGGTCTGGCGAGATGCCTCAGTGGTTAATGGTCTCACTGTGTATCTCTAGCTGGCTTGAAGTTAGCTGTATTGCTCAGGTTCCCCCCCCCCCAATTATTTGTATTGTTTTATGTATATGGTGTATTGCCTCTTGTATGTGTGTCTGTGCCCACTTTCATGCAGTACCCTTGGAAGCCAGAAGAGGGTGTTGCATCCCTCTGGAACTAGAGTTGCAGATAGCTGTGAGCTGCCCTGTGGGTGCTGGGACTTGAACCCAGGTCCTTTAGAAGAGCAGCAGTGCTCTTAATCACAGACACTCCTCCATCCAGCCCCCTCCTACCTTGTATATTTTAAAATTATTTTAGGAGTTCTTATATGGTCTCACCATGTAACTGTGGCTGGACTGGAATTTGATAAGTAGACCAGGATGGCCTCAAATTCACAGATCTACCTGCCTTTGCCTCCTGAGTGCTTTGATTAAAGGGGTGCATTACCGTTGAGTCAGATATAGAACTTTAAACTCATGGAGATGGTTAGATAGTAGAATGTTAAAGTCAGGTACCAAATACATATGGACTGGACATTGGGAATGTACACTAAGCCATATAACCCTCATAAGTGTGGCCTAATTACCTCTGTTGCTTTGTATTGTATTTATTATTATAAGAGAAAGAGTCATTTGTTGGACTGAAAGGGGAAACTGTAGGGGGAAATAAGATATACCTTAAACTTAAAAAAAAAAAAAAGGGAAGAGGATGGGGGATGAGGGTGGGAGGGTGGGACTGGAGGGGGGAATAGGGAGGGGACTGCGATTGAGATGTAACTTGAAGAAATAAAAAATAAAGGGAAAAAATGTGGGTGCATTACCATGCCTGGCTTTATTTATTTATTTTTGGATTTTTGGTTTCTTGGTTTTTCGAGACAGGGTCTCTCTGTAACAGAGCCCTGGCTGTCCTGGACTTGCTTGACCAGACTGGCCTCAAACTCACAGAGCTCCTCCTGCCTCTGCCTCCTGAGTGCTGGGATTAAAGGCGTGCGCCACCATACCTGGCTTTTACTCTTTATTTTAATTTTGAAAAGTCATTTTAAGCCAGACGTTATGGGTGTTGAGAATTAAAACTGGGTCCTTTAGGAGAGCAGCCAGTGCTCTTAACTGCTGAGGCATCTTTCCAGTCCCTAAATTTATTTTTATTTTTAATTGTGTGTGTGTGTGTGTGTGTGTGTGTGTGTGTGTGTGTGTGTGTGTATAATGTCTTTGAGTGTGGGTTTATTCTTGAAGTGCAGTGCCCACAGATGTCAGAAGATAACATTGGATCCCCTAAGACTAGAGTTACAAACAGTTTTGAACTGCCTAAAGTGAGTGCTGGGAACCAAATTCTGCAAGAGTAGCAAGTGCTCTTACCCTCTAAACTACCTCTGTCATTTCTGTGCTTGTTTTTGTATTGAGACTTCTCAAGGTTGCCTTTGAACTCACTATTTAGCTGAAGATGACCTTGATTTACTTATTCTGCCTCCACCTCCTGAGTGTTGGAATTGCATAAAGGTTTATGTCACTCCACCCTCCCAATGTCTCATTCCAACCTTTTTATTTTCATTTTTTAAAACTTTTTGAGACAGTCTTAACTAAGCCACTCACATCGACCTTGAACTTACTGTAGCCCATGCTGGCCTTGAGCCTTAGCTTTCCAAGTAGCTTAGACTGCCACCAACCCAGGTCTCTTAAGTCTTTTGGACACAACTTTCAGAAGACTTTGGTAAATTACTTGCATTTCCTCTCCCTTGTGGAGAGGATAAGGTTTTTCTAATAAGTTGCTCACTTTCATTGGGAAATAGTATTTAGAATCTATAATATTAATGATAGAACTTACTATGTAGACCAGGCTGACCCTAAACTTGCAGTAGTCTTTCCTGCTTCAGCTCCTTGGCAGTGGCTGGGATTATAGGCTCAGTTTGGGAAAACCATCTTTTTCCTTTGTAAGAAACAATAAACATTTATTATAGTACGTACTTTCTGTGGGTCATAATTCCAAGCTGTCTTAGTGGCAATAGCTTGGTGCCTGCTATCACAATTGCTTCCTGGGGGGCTGGAGAGATGGCTCAGTGGTTAAGAGTACTTGTTGCTTTTTTCAGAGGACCCAGGTTCAATTCCCAGACTTAATGTGGTGTGCCTCACAACTATTTGTAAACTTCAGTTCCAGAGTATCCAACAGCGTCTTCTGACTCTGCAGGGTACCAGGCATGAATGTGGTGCAGACATACAAGCAGGCAAAACACTCATAAGATGGGTCAGTGGTTAAGAGCACCATGTGCTCCTCCAGAAGTCCTGAGTTCAATTCCCATCAACCACAAGGAGGCTCACAACCATCCATACTGGGATCTGGTGCCGTCTTCTGGTTGCAGGTGTACCTGCAGACAGAGCACTCCTATGTTAAATAAATAAGTCTTTTAAAAAAAATTTCCCCCTTACTTACATAGTGAACAAATTAGTACTGCCTGTTGGCAAGAAATCTTAATTCCTTACCAGGTGGTCTTCCTATTAGAGGTGCTTGAATGTTGTCATGACTTGGTAGTTAGCATCCTCTAGACATGAGTGATTTGGGATAACCCCTTGCTCCCTTTTCTCCTCCTCTCTTCACTTTTCTCGGGTCAGAACATATCTGTGGGCATCACTGTGCTGCACAGTGTGGGTTTGAACTCCTGGGTTTACACAGGGTTCTTGCTTCAGTCTCCCAAGTAGCTGGGACTGCAGGCATATGTCCCTGCATCACACTTCAGTAGTATCTTGATTACTTTTCTTACTTGATAGTAATCAATACTCTGCGTATATGAATAGAGGCATGCTCCTGACACTAATCATATGATGTTAATATCTTTTTTAAAATATTTTTTTCTTAGTTTCCTTAGTTGTTTTGTTTTGTTTTTAGTTTGTTTGTTTGTTTTCTGAGTCAGGGTTTCTCTAACAGCCGTGGCTGTCCTGATCTTTGTAGACCAGGCTGGCCTTGAACTCAAAGAGATCTGCCTGCCTCTGGGATTAAAGGCATGTACCGCCATGCCTGGCAGTTTCAGACAGTTGTGAACTGCCATGTGGGTGCTGGGATTTGAACCCTGGTCCTTTGGAAGAGCAGCCAGTGGTCTTAACCCATGAGCCATTTCTCCATCCCAAGATCTTAATTCTTTTTTTTTAAAGATTTTATTTACTTATGTATACAGTGTTCTGTCTGCATGGATGCCAGAAGAGGGCACCAGATCTTATTATAGATGGTTATGAGCCACCATGTAGTTGCTGGGAGTTGAACTCAGGACCTCTGGAAGAGCAGCCAGTGCTCTTAACCTCTGAAGTCATCTCTCCAGCCAAGGATCTTAATTCTTTTTTTAAAAATAATTTATTTTTATTTTATGTACATTGGTGTTTTGACTACATGTGTTTCATCAGATTGTGTGGAACAGGAGTTACAGACAGTTGTGAGCTGCCATGTGGGTGCTGGGATTTTAACCCCGGTCCTCTGGAAGAGCACTCAGTGCTATTAACCACTGAGCCATCTCTCCAGCCCTCAGGATCTTAATTCTTTTTTTTTTTTTTTTTTTTTGGTTTTTCGAGACAGGGTTTCTCTGTTTAACAGCTCTGGCTGTCCTGGACTCGCTTTGTAGACCAGGCTGGCCTCGAACTCACAGAGATCCGCCTGCCTCTGCCTCCCAAGTGCTGGGATTAAAGGCGTGCGCCACCACCGCCCGGCTAGGATCTTAATTCTTAATGTGTGTTCATATAAATATTAATGCAAGGTATATGTTCGTGTAATATGACCTAGGAAGAAGACAAGCTCCTCCTCCACTATATCTTTTTATTCTAAAATAAAGATTCACAGGAAATTGAAAAAGTGTACAGAAAAGCTCAAGACCCTTCATCTAGTTTACCCAGCGGTAAGATCTTATATGTAACTGGTACAGTGTCAGCTTTCAGATACCAGTTTTCATGCTGCAGAAATTGATTAAGCATTATCTTGTATTAGCTCTTGTGAAATGTCAAGGATTAAACTCTGACGTTGTGTGGGTCTATCTTTATCCTCTCTGGAATCTCAAAATTATCTCAAATTTTACTGTATTCTTCATTGTTGAAACTTAGACTGACAGTTCTAAATGCTAATTATGGGAAACCTCACTTTCACATTTGCTTGATTTAAATCAATTTTTGCATTGTGTCCTCATCTTTGATTTACAGACTTTACAGCACCAGAACCATGTTTCCTGCATTGTCTTAATTTAATCATGTGCAGTTTAGTAGAATACCAAGTCTGGATCTGGGAGGCAGCTTGTGTGAATCATTTACATATATTTTTGCTTATGTTCCCAAAACTAATTTGCAGCTTTTTATTTTTGATCCAATTATACATTCAAAATATGCTTACCATTTATTTTATGAATGCTTTTGTCTCATAGGGTTAAAAACTAGCCCAAAGAGCAGAATTTATTAAACAATAACAGAAACTACACAATATATAGCACTTTAAATAGTGATTGTTAAACATTTGAATGTCCCCCAAAATGTGAGTCTGTGTGTTCATGTATGACTGTACATTTATTCCACTAGTGACTCAAGTAGATCTGTTGTACACAATATCCTTGCTGTTATTGTCAGTCATAAACAAATTACATCCATTTAACAAGTTAATGTCAGATTGGCCGGGAGCCACTAGGAGGTGTGTACTTAGTGACATCAGCTGGCTAAGTGCCCTGGTAACTGGGAGGGTAGAAGGGTAGTGGAGGGAGAGGAAGCAGGGGGGAGGGTGAAAGAGAGGCTGACTGACTGACTGTATCTGGGGATTCTGGCAAGGTGAAGAGCTGGTCTGTTTGGCAGGACCTTCCCATCTGGGATCCATCTGTGTTTCCCTGGAATGGGACAGGCAGCTCTAGTCAGTGAGAAATCGCAGATGTGAGAGAGCTGACACATGTCCAGCTAATGAAAGGAGGAGGAAGGCTGGTCTCCGATTGGGCTTTGAAGATTAGGGGGAGAAAAGAGCTTTTTAATACCTATTTCAAGTAGATTTGGTATATTACAAGTCTGGATTTTGTAATTTGGACATTCAGGGTAAGTGTACATTTTAATTTAGTTTTGGGGTATAAAGTGCACAATTCTCTGCCTTTTCAAAGCGTTTTGCTTATCTCAAATTATATGTTTGTTGATGTTTTATGAGAGTTTAGTCTAGGTTTCATTTTGATGCTTCATTTGGTTTTTAGGTTTCTGTTTCATTTTTCAATTGCTACCTTTGTATTTTTGAATGGAAAGCTTAGTTAAAATCAGATATAGATCATAAATTCTATAATTAGAAAAGTGGTCCCATAAATACTTCTTTAAACTATTCCATATTAAATACTTCTGGCATATACTGAGGGAATTTTTTTAAGTATGTAGAAATACCAGTGTTAAGGAGCTGACTGCTGCAGTGCTCTTTTTCATTGTTAGATTTTACTTCAAAGTAACCAAATTACAACTAAAGAGTGTATAACAAAGCTATTGTCATATCTGAAGTTTAGATCTTGGTATGTTTTGCTCCTATGCTATTTTCTATGTCTGAGATAACATCAACTCTGACTTGACTTGTGAGTTGGAGAGCATACAAGCCCAGAAAGAGACACAGACACACTCAGCCCAACTATGTTCTGGCGACTTTGTCGTTTGTGGTGCCATTTGCCTATTTCTATAGTGTTATTTTTGAAAGGCTTCCAAATCAGCCACCTCTAGGTAGAACCTGAGTTTAGTACCTGCTATGTAGACATTATTTCCTAGTTCTCTCATCTTGTTCAGTCTGCTGCTCTGAATCTCCATTTGCTTGATTTATTTTTATACCCCCCTTCTCTCTCTTTCTCCACTGGATCTTACTATGTATCTACATACACCACACTGGCCTCCAACTCAGAGATCCACCCTTGTCTGTTTCCTCCCTAAAGGCATGTGCCACCACAGCCAGCTGACTCCTTTCTTATTGGGGAAATTTGTTCAGCACTTTTCCAGCACATAGAAGGCATACTGATCAGTTTCAAATGTTTTCAGATATTTTTCTGTTGTGTTAAGTGTCTAAACCCTTTTCATGTTTCCCTTCAAATTTGAGCAACAAATGTATCTGGTCTAATTCATGTTTTCAGGGTATTATTTATTATTCTTGCTGCACCCACTTTTTACTTTTATTTTTGTTTAGATTTTTAATTTATGTATATGGTGTTTTACCTGCATGTTTATCTGTACCACATGACTGCCTGATGCCTACAGAGATCAGAAAAGATCCCCTAGAACTGGAATTATAGATGGTGTGTCAGCTGTAATGTGGATGCTGGAAATTGAATCCAGGTCCTCTGGAAGAGAAGCCATTATAACTAACCGCTGAGCCATCTTTCCAGACCCTTAATCCTTTGTATCTGTTATGTCATCTTTGCTAAACTCTATGGCTGTACAGTTTGGAAAGCATCCTGAGTATAAAGTGAAAATGTATTCCTTTTGACCTATACAAGAATAGAGCTTTGAAAAGTTAACTTGCAGGAATGAAGTATTGATTCTATTACTTTACAAGAGCACTGATCACTAAAAAAAAAAATTTCAATGTTTATATGTCTGTCTATTTCTGTTTTTCTACTATGTGGGTTCCAGGATTCAAACTCAGCTCATATGCAAGGGCCTTTACCCACTCACTGAGCCATCTCCCTGGCTAGCACTATTTAAATGTACCTGGCTTCCCAAAGATACATACTGTGAAATGACAAGTGGGACTTCAAAAAAAAAAAAAAAAAAAACAACTTTAATTTCTTTAAAAATAATTTTTATTATTTTAGGTGTATTAGTGTTTTTGCTTCATATATATGCACCACATGCAAACCTGATGTCCATGGGGGTCAAAAAGAGGGCATTGGATCCCCTAGAATTGGAATTATGGATGGCTTTGTACTACTCTGTGGGTGCTGGGTCCTTTGGGCTCTTAACTTCTGAGCCATCCCTCTAGTTCCCAATAACTTTCATTTTTGTAAAGTTCTTCAACCTTATATCACCTGAGTGTTTTAAGAAAACAGTGTGGTACCTTTTTGTTTGTTTGTTTTTTTTAAAGACTAGGTCTCACTCACTCATTCAGTATCCCCTGCTGGCTGGAAATTGCTATGTAGGGCCTTGGCCTCAAACTTGCAACAATGCAGTCTTGCTCTTGGGTCCTGGGACAACAGGTGTGCACCTGACTGCCATGCAGTAAGCACACACTGTTCAGTTACTTTTATCTCCATTTCCCTCAGGTAGTAGGACCTTTTTAAATGGATCTTTTTAGAAGTTTTTTGGGTTTTGTTGTTGTTGTTTCAAAACAGGGTTTCTCTGTGTATCAGCCCTGGCTGTCCTGGACTCACTCTGTAGACCAGACTGACCTTGAACTCACAGAGATCCGCCTGCCTCTGCCTCCCAAGTGCTGGGTGTGCACCACTATGCCCTGTCCAGAAGCTTATTTTATGTTAAATTGGCTGAATGTTGTAGAACAAATTTGGGAGTTTTGGTAGGTGCAATGGACAGCTATTAGGACTTTTCCTGAATATTTGAGAGGTTACAGTGTTATGTTGAATTTACATGTTGGGGCCGGGTGTGATGGCATGCACCTTTAATCCCAGCACTTGGGAGGCAGAGGCAGCGGATCTCTTGAGTTTGAGGCCAACCTGATCTATAAAGTGAGTCCAGGACAGTCAGGGCTGATACACAGAGAAACCCTGTCTCGAAAAACCAAAAAAAAAAAAAAGAATTTACATGTTGTTCTTCAGTGAGCAGTGTTACCCCCTTAGGACCTATGTTCCTGAGAATGAGTGGGAAGAAAGGACGTCATGCTAAAAGTACAGTGTAGGCTGTAGTCTGTGGGAGAGCCTAAAAAGTCTTTAGTATTGCTATGTGTCTCTTCAAGCAATACTGTTTTTATATTCTGGGGCTCAGGATTGCATCCAAAACTTTGTGCATGCCAAAAACAAAAACAAAAAAACAAAACCCAAACAACAACAACAAAAGCACATGTGTTCTACCAGTGGCTAAGTCTCTAGCCCTCAGGAATACTGTGGCCCAGGTTTGGCATAGAACTATGTATATAACCCAGGCTGGTCTTGAACTAACAGCAGTTTTCCAGTCTTAGCCTCCCAAGTGTGGTATCACAGGTATATGTTACTTCATCTGGCTTATATGATAATCCATTGACTGTAATAAAAAGTGTTTGATTAACAGACCTGGTGAGGTGAGATGAGGCCCTGAGATCAGTCTTCAGTTGTGGATGCAGGGACCCATCGAGGGCCTAACAGCTAAACCAGAAATCAAAACCAAGGGCAGTGGCACTTGCTATTAACCCTAGCACTCCAAGAAGCAGAGACAGTGGGATCTCTTATCCAAGCCTAGCTTGGACTACCTATCGAGTTCCAGGACACTGAGCACTGCAAAGAGAGGCCCTATTTCAAAAAAATCCCAACAAGACTATAATCAATTTTTTAAAAAGGATTTGTTATGTGTATGTGTGTTTATGTGTATATGGGTGGGTTAAGTGTGTCAAGTGTGCACTTGCACTGGCCCCATGGAGGTGGGTATGTCCCTTGGAACAGGAGTTAGAGGTGTTTGTGAGTTGTCTGATGGGGTACAGGGTTCTTTGATAGACCAGTAAGCACTCTTTTTAACTATTAAGCTATCTCTCTAGTGTATAACCAAAAAAAATCTTTCAAGTTAAATAGTACTGAGAAAGTCATAGTACTTTCTGAGGACTGAGGAAGCCACTCATGTGGATGTCAGAGAACAACCTTGCAGAAGTCAGTTTCTTATTCCACCATCTGAGTTCCAGAGATTGAACTCAGATTGCTAGGGTCTTTACTTGCTGAGTCATGTTGCTGGAACAATCTTTATATAATCTCACTAAATGTATTATTGTATCGTAAGTTGAGGGAATGGGTTAGCAGTGGAGCATTACCCAGGCATGCACTAGTTTCAGTCCCCAGCAAGATGCTTGTATGGGGAGGGGCAAAGAACCCTCTCTGGCCTAGAATTTTAATAATCCTCTCTGGCCTAGAATTTTAATATCCAGTGGCTGGATTTGTAATGGTATTCTGAGTTTCTAGAATATTTATCTTACTATTTATTCATTTGTTTATTTATTTGATACAGTCTCACTATATAGCCCTGACTAACCTGAATTTATAAGATGCTTACCCAACCCCCAGCCCTTTACAAATTCTATTGGTTGTATATGACAATATCTCGTGATTGTTTCTTTTTTTTCTTTTTTCTTATTTATTTTTATTTTATGTACATTGGTGTTTATTTTTTTATTTTTATTTTTTGGTTTTTCGAGACAGGGTTTCTCTGTGTAATAACCCTGGCTGTCCTGGACTCCCTTTGTAGACCAGGCTGGCCTTGAACTCACAGAGATCTGCCTGCCTCTGCCTCCCGAGTGCTGGGATTAAAGGCTTTTAAATTTTATTTTTTAAATTATGTGTACATCTGTGTGAGAGTATCAGCATGTGAATGCATGTGTCCAAGGGTGCCAGAGGCTTTGGATTCCCTGCAGCTGTTGTTACAGGTGGTTGTGATCTGCTAGATGTGTACAAAGAACTGAACTTGGTCCTCTGGAAGACTTCGCTTAACTATTGAGTTATAAAACCTGCTAAATGGCTTGTTAGAGTGTGACTAGCTGTGATGGACTTCCCAATGGTTAACTTTTAAGAACTATGTGGTAGCTGAGCCTGAGAGTGCAGACCTATTAATATTGGCTTCTCAGGAGAATCAAAAGTTCAAGGCCTGCCAGGACTACAGAGTTGGTTCAAGATCAACCTGGGCAATTTAGTGAGACTTTGCCTCAAAATAAGTACAAAAGGGGTCTATGGACACTGTGTAGTGAAAATACATGTGTTAGGTCCCAGGTTCAAGCCATAGCACCACCAGAAAAAAACCCCAAATCTTGAGTTTGTAAAGGCCCTGTGTTCAGTACTCAGCAACCATAAAGCAACTCAGCAACCATAAAGCATACCCCCAACCCCACTGTGTATTGACAGATTTATGCTGGGAAATTGAGTGTGCATATGGGTTTACCTGTCTAAAGCAAGCACAGCCCTGCCCCCAGGAACGTTTGTGCGTGACTTAAAGCAGCCACTAGAGGAAATCTGTTATCTTTCCATCGTGAGCAGCTTGTAGGAGATACCTAGCAAGGTGGGGTACAGTTCTGTTAGAACATACTACCTTCAGTGACATCTCATAGCTGGAACTAAAATGTAAGTAGAGTATATGTTTTCTTTTTTTCTTTGTTCATTGGAAACCGGTTCTCATGTAGCTCTGGCTGGCCTCAAACTCTGTGTAGCTGAGGATAACTTTGATCTTCTGATCCTCTTGCTTCTACTTCCCAGGTGCTGGGATTGCAAGCGTATAGCATAGTTCCTAGCCTTAGAGCATGTATTTTTACTTGATTGTGTTAAGAAAGATGGAAGAAAGAAAATGAAAATATTGTGTGTAGGCTTTAACATTAGATTAAACCATGGACATTGATTTATTCTCTAAGTCCCTGTTTCTTCAACTGTAAAATAAGTTTTAAGCATTAATACTTGCTACATGAATACTTAATAAAGTTTATCTTCCTGTGTAGTTTTTCTTTGCCATCCCAACATTGATAAGTCACAGTAATGGAAAAGTTAATTAAAATATGCATTTAAAAAATATGTCTCTTTTCAGGCTGATGGAACTGGCTTTGCTTCCTTACTAATTCTTAGTCAAAGAGAGAGGGTTTCAAGTAGAGAATGTCGCCTTAAAAACTCAAACCTGTTGCTGTATGGCAAGCTGTTTAGGGACCTTGCCTTAAGTTGTTGGAAGACCTGGGGGATGGGCCACTTGTGGGTGACAGATGTGTCCTCTGCTCCCAGCACCAGGTGCAGCCATTGTTCTGTCTGGTCTCTTCATCCCTCCTGTCTGTTACTCTGTTCTTTGGAGCTCATTGTTTCTGTAGGAAATTAGCATTAAATCCATCTGAAACCCCTATGTCCCTCAACTGCAGGTGACTGTTACTGGCCCCAGCTGCCACCCTTGCGCTTGATTACTTCCATATGGGGCTGTGCAAAGAAGTAGTAGTCATTTATTGATTTCTACCACAAGCCCCCGCCTCAAACATAATAACCTGAAATCTATTAGGCCTCCAGTGGGCTGTAGCCCAATAGGGACTACACTGTGATGAACGTGCTACAAGCAGAACTAGTTATTGTCCTTTTTCTTCCTTCTTAGCCACCTCCTTTCTAAATATCAGATAGAAAAAAACCTGAGTTATCATAATGGAGTAGTAATTTGAATGTCTGGAACTGACTGTTTTTGAGTAGTGGAGTTTTAAGAATGTGGATGAATGTGCCTGGAAAATTTTAATCACTATTTTAAATATTTCATCTCACACCCATAGTGTTCAAGCAAACCATGGCTTAATAGGTCCTTAGGATAGAGATGGGAAGGGACACAAATTTTTATCACCTGCTTTATTAAATTATTTGGAGCGTTCAGTATGTTGAAAAAGGAGCCCAGTTTTAAAGATTGATAGGGGAAAACTATATGCAGTCAGTATTAGTTAAATCTTTTCATTTTGCATTATTTCCTTGTTTTCACTCTGATTCTAGTTTACCTCAAACAGCACAGTAAAGTGATTCATGGCTTAGACTTCTTTCTTTATCATAGATTTGTGTGTTTCATTTTGGGCTTTGTTAAGAATTGATTGTAGTGGATGTAGTGACACATGCCTGTGATCCGAGGTTTTACAAAGCAGGAGGATCTCAACTTTGAGGCCAGCCTTATGTAGGTTCAAGGTTAGCCAACCTTTCAAAATCAAATCTCAAAGAAAACATAAAAAGGTGAATTGTACTTAAAATCCCAAGTCCAATTTTAAGGACAGTTTGAATTTGCTTTGGCTTCCAATGATTATGTTGACTTTGACAAAATTGATACCACACTGGGGAAGAGTACCCTAAAAGCCTGTAGGGTCTCACAGCACTGGAGGCTAACAAGTGCTCAGTCTTTGTGTGTGTGTGGTTTTTTTTTTGTTGTTGTTGTTTTTTGAGACAGGGTTTCTCTGTGTAGCAGTATGAGCCGCCTGGACTAGCTCACAGAGATCCGCCTGCTTCTGCCTCATGAGTGGTGGGATTAAAGGTGCGCACCACAACGCCTGGGTTTGCAGCTCAGGCTTTATTACAAAATCTTTAGTTTATGACAATAATTTATATAAACGTAATACAAATATGCATTTACATATAATATTTAATATAAGTATTTTATATAAATAAGATTATTTAATAAGTCTAACATTTAAAGTGACAGTTTTATTATTTCAAAGTTAATTATGGTTAATAGGTTAGTGTTTGAATTAGAGTGTTTTGAGAGCTTTTAAATCTGCTTCATCAGGGGCTGGAGAGGTGACTCAGTGGTTAAGAGCCACTAGCTGCTCTTCCAAAGGGCCCGGGTTCAAATCCCAGCACCATATGACAGTTCATAGCTGTCTGTAATGGTCAGGTATGATGGCGCACATCTTTAATCCCAGCACTCGGGAGGCAGGGGCAGGTGGATCTTGTGAGTTCAAGGCCAACCTGGCCTACAAAGTCAGTCCAGGACAACCAAAAATACACAGAGAAACCCTGTCTTGAATACCCCCCCCCAAAAAAAAATCTGCTTCATCATTTTTGGATTTTGTTTTGTTTTGATTTTGAGACAGTCTTTCTATGTAGCTCTGGCTATCCTGGAACTTACTTACTCTGTAGGCCAGACTTGCCTTGAACTCACACAGATCCTCCTGCCTCTGCCTGGAATGCTGGGATTAAAGGCATGCACCACCACAAACAGCTTCTGATTCATCATTGTAAGCAGAAGAAAGATGGAAAGATTTAAGGAGATTGGCTATTTTGGTCAGTGTTCTGTTGCTGTGAAGAGACACCATGACCAAGGCAATTGGAGCATTTTCACCATGTTGGGGACCATGGTGTCAGATCTATATGACCCAAAGGCAGAGAGAGATGTTGGGTTTTAAGTCTGGACATTTGAAACCTGAGTCCACCTCCAGTGGCATACTTTCTCTAGCAAGGCTATATCTACTCCAATAAAGTCATACCTCCTAATCTTTTCAAGTAGTGCTGCTTTCTGATGACTAATCATTGAAATATATGAGCCCATAGGGGCCATTCTTTCTCAAACTACTACATAAGAGAAAAGGAAAAATGGTATTCTGGGTATTCTCATAGAGTTGGTGTACTCTGTTGCAGTTTGGAGCTAGAACAAGTTGGGACAGTTGTAAGTACAGTGCTGGTATAGCTATTACTACTTTTAGGCTGGTGCGTGCGTGCGTGTATGTTTTGTTATTTTTAGGTTTTTAGAGATGAGTTTTCTCTGTGTAACAGCTCTGGCTGTCCTGGAACTCACTCTGGGGACCAGACTGGCCTTGAACTCACAGAGATCCACCTGTCTCTGCCTTTCGAGTGCTGGGATTAAAGATGTGTGCTACTACACCCAGCTGTGTTTGCGCTTGTTATGTTTTGTTTTTGTCTTGTTTTGTGTTGGGTTTTTTTTTTTTTGGTTTTTGTTTTTTTGAGACAAAGTTTCTCTATGTAACAAACTCTGGATGTCCTGGATTCACTTTGTAGACTCATGCTGGCCTTGAACTAACAGAGATCTGCCTGCCTGGCAATTACAGACAGCTGTGAACTGTCATATGGGTGCTGGGATTTGAACCTGGGGCCTTTGGAAGATCAGCTAGTGTTCTTAGTCCTTGAATCATCTCTCCAGCCCCTCATTTTCATTTTTTCAAACTGTTTTCTGTATAAAACAACTAAGTGTAACCATTTCAGTGTGTAGTTGTTAGGAGCTACAAAATTTGCTTATATATAATCAGTTATCAATTGTTGATACTGTACCATCAAGCTGAAAGGTTTATTCTAAAATTTACACAGAAACAAAGCTGAGAATTCTTCTAGGATTGGAACAAAACTGCTGGTCACCCTACTAAAAATGCTATACTACATTCAATGACAGAGAGCATGAAAGAGTTTTACCAAGAGCCCTAGTATCTGGGAGACAGGCAGGTATGTTTTACAATGAGTTCGATATTAGATCATTAAAATTCTATCTCCAGAGAAGAGGGGGTACTGATGAATGAAATACCTATTACTCACAAATGTATTGTGCTGCTCTTACAGAGGACCTGGGATCAGTTCCCAGCACCCACATGGTGGCTCACAACTTCTTGCGATTCCAGTTCTAGGGGATCTGATACCCCTTTCTGGCCTCTATGGACATAAGACATGCATGTGGTATACACACACACACACAGAGTATCTTGCCAGGTGTGGTGGCACACACCTTTAAGGGAGGCAGAGGCATGCTGATCTCTGAGTTTAAGGCCAGTCTGATCTACAGAGTGAGTTCCAGGATAGCTAGGGCTAAACAGAGAAATCTTGTCATGAAAAGCCTTAATAAAAAATAAAAATCAAATCTTTAAAAAAGAGAGTGTTCGGGCCAGGCGGTGGTGGCGCACGCCTTTAATCCCAGCACTTGGGAGGCAGAGGCAGGCGGATCTCTGTGAGTTCGAGGCCAGCCTGGTCTACAAAGCGAGTCCAGGACAGCCAGAGCTGTTATACAGAGAAACCCTGTCTCAAAAAAGCAAAAAAAAAAAAAAAAAAAAAAAAAAGAGAGTGCTCTTTGAACTGTTCTTCGAATTTCAAGCTCATTTCAAAGTAAAAATGTTTTTAAGCCAAGAGTAATAGTGCACACAGGTAACACCAGCCCTTGGGGTGACAGGAGTTCAAGTTTGTCTCAAAACAACCAAAACAAAACAAAAAAACAAAAAGCTGCTTTTAGGTTGGAGTATAAGCCAGATATGGCACACACCTTTAATCCCAGCAGCACTGGGGAGGCAGTGGCAGATGGATCTGTCTGAGTTTGAGACCAGCCTTGGTTTACATGAGTTCTAAGACACTTAGGGCTATGTAGAGAGACCTGTGCTCCTACCCCACAAACAACCAAACAGGCATCTTAGAAATACAGAGTATGGCGCTAGGGATGTAGTGTTAGCATGCACAAAGCCCAAGGTTCAATTTCTGCTTATATCAGCTTATAAACTGGTGTTTTTACAGGAGCATGTCTGTAATTTTGGCACTTGGAAAGTGAAAGGAGGAGGAGGAGGAAGCTCAGTTCAGGATTCCTTTGGCTAGCCGTATAGAGAGGGAGATGAAATAACAGCCTGGAATACCATGAGGTGCCCTGCCTTAAAAACAAAAATGTAGATCAGTAGATGGCCATCAACAGTAACAGCAAGACCAGGATGTGGTACTAAATAAATGGTCAGTTTACAGTTGCTGGAAGGAATCTAGTAGATGTCAGAAGAAAGACTCTTCTGGGCAGAGGCTAAATGATGGGAGTAGGTTTGCTATATTCAAAGAAAAGAAAGTTACACAGTATAATTATAATGTGGTGAAGAAATGAGAAAGTCCCTGCCACCACCAAGCATCCAAAGTTTTTGAAAATTTATTTATTTATTTGCAGGAAGAGACACTTGCAGTGTAACTATCATGTGGGTTTCAGAGAGTTGGTTTCAGTTTTCCACCCAGAACCTCAATCCACTTTCTCCCCTCTGATCAAAGTTTTAAAATATCTATTCATTACTATTATCATTATTATTTTGATTTTTTGAAACAGTTTCTCTGTGTAGCCCTGGCTATCATAGACTGGCTTTGTAGACCAGTCTGGCCTCAAACTCAGAGGTCTACCTGCCTCTAACTCTGGAGTGCTGGGATTAAAAGGCGTGCTCCACCATGCTTGGCATATAATTTATTTTTATTTTATCTTTATTGGTGTTTTGCCTGCATGTATGTATGTGTGAAGGTGTTGGAGTTACAGACAGGTGTGTGCTGTCAAGTGGGAACTGGAAATTGAACCTGGGTCATCTGGAAGAGCAGCCAGTACATAGCGATACTACTGCTGAGTCATCTCTCTTGCCCATTATAAATTTTTTTTTTTTTTTTTTTGAGACAGGGTTTCTCTGTATATCCTTGGCTGTCCTGGACTCGCTTTGTAGACCAGGCTGGCCTTGAACTCACAGAGATCCGCCTGCCTCTGCCTCCCAAGTGCTGGGATTAAAGGCGTGCGCCACCACCGCCCGGCTACACATCCTAAATTTTTTTTTTGAGACAGGGTTTCTCTGTGTAACAACTCTGGCTGTCCTGGACTTACTCTGTAGACCAGGCTGGCCTTGAACTCTCAGAGATCCGCCTTCCTTTGCCTCCTGAGTACTGAGAGTAAAGACATGTGCCACCATGTCTGGCCCATTATAAAAATTTTTAAGATTAATTTATGTATTTTATAGATACACACCAAAAAACATCAGATCCCATGGGACTACAGTCAGAGACAGTTGTGAGCCACCATGGGGGTGGTAGGAATTGAACTCAGGAAGAGTAGCCAGTGCCTTTAACTGCTAAGCCATTTATTTTATTTCATTTTTTGATGATCTCACTATGTAGGCTTGGCTGGGATAGAAGTCACAGAGATCTGTTACCTCTACCCCCGAGAGCTGGGATTAAAGACACTGGCCATGCCTTGCCCATGATTTAAAGTGTGGATAAGTAATTTTGAGCTTTCAAAATAGACAGACTCGAATATTGTACATATTTTATTAGACACTTGGGATGGCAGAAATATTTCTGGCAACCTCATTTTCATTTTTATATGTAGGACAAAAAAGTAAACTCTTACCCCCAACCCCCCCTCGGCAGACCATATGGTGTTTGCACACTTATGTGAGGTAGCTGTGTTATTATTCTTTTGGAATAAAATGCTTTACCTGGTGCCAGTGTTCTGAAACATTGATTTTCTTTTTTTTTTTTTTTTTTTTTGTTTTTTGAGACAGGGTTTCTCTGTGTATCCTTGGCTGTCCTGGACTCAATTTGTAGACCAGGCTGGCCTCGAACTCACAAAGATCCGCCTGCCTCTGCCTCCCAAGTGCTGGGATTAAAGGCATGCGCCACCACTGCCCGGCAAACATTGATTTTCTAGTCATTAGTATGTGCAGCAATTATTCTAATCATTTTTTTTTCTTTGTTTCCTCCACACCTACTTACGGTGTCATGTATTCTAGGCTAGCCTAAAACTTTCTCAAGTTTAGGATGATCTTGAACTTCCAGTCTTCCTCTTTCTACCTTTTGAGCACTGGGATTATAGTTATGTACCACCACATATAATTTTATGAGTTACTAAAGGTCTAACCCCAGGGCTTCATGCATTGTAGGCCTATTACTCTGCCAGATAAACCGTTTCCACTCCCCACCCCCTAAAGCTCTTAACTGTTTTTGTTTTTGAGACAGTCTGTTTCCACTCCCCACCCCCTAAAGCTCTTAACTGTTTTTGTTTTTGAGACAGTCTGTGTCCCTGACTGACCACTGTATGGACCTGGCTGGCCTTGAACTCAGAGATTCACTTTCCTCCTTCTGAATGCTGTGTTAAAGGCAAGGCGTGCCATATCACTCTTAGCCTGTGTGTGTATATATATAGTTTTTTCTGGAGTCTATCTACAATTAATGTTACAATTTGTGTACTGCTTAACCCTAATTTTTTATGAACTTTTTTATTTTTCTCATTTATTAATCTTTATTTATTTAGAGATGAGATCTCTAGCCCAGGTGAGCCAAATTTGAGACAGCTCTACTATCTAAACTGCTGCTGCTTTTTGTTTTGTTTTGGTTTTTTGAGACCGGGTTTCTCTGTTTAACCCTGGCTGTCCTGGACTCACTCTGTAGACCAGGCTGGCCTCGAACTCACAGAGATCCGCCTGCCTCTGGCTCCTGAGTGCTGGGATTAAAGGAGTGCGTCACCCACCACTGCCTGGCTGCCTGATCTTCTTCAGTGCTGGATTATAGGTGTCGGACATCGTGCATAGCTGCATAGTGTTTAAAGAATACATCTCAGGACTGCGGAGATGGTCAGGTGACTGTTAAATAAGTGCAAGGATGAGACTCATATCCCCAACACCCTTGTGAAAATTGGCATGGTGACACACAGCTGTATCTCCCGATACTGGGGTCTTCGGGGAAGATAGGTATATCCCTGGAACTCAGTGGTCAGCTGCCCTAGCTAGATTGATTAGCTTCAGGTTCAATGAGAGACTCTATCTCAAAAAATAAGGTAGAGAGGAAATAAGGAAGATACTAGATGGCATCTTCTTTCTCTCCTTCACACACTCACACATCAGTATATACGCCCAAAAGAGCATGTATATATACCACACAAAAAAGGAAATTGAAATTTCTCTCACTTATATGGTGTTTCTTCACATTTTTTTTTTTTTTTTTTTGGTTTTTCGAGACAGGGTTTCTCTGTTTAACAGCTCTGGCTGTCCTGGACTCGCTTTGTAGACCAGGCTGGCCTCGAACTCGCAAAGATCCGCCTGCCTCTGCCTCCCAAGTGCTGGGATTAAAGGCGTGCGCCACCACCGCCCGGCTGTTTCTTCACATTTTCATAGCAGATATCAGAAATAAATAAGTTCTGGTTTACTGTCTGAGGCTGAATAAATAACATCTGAGTAAATTTCAGCTATTCATGTATTTCCCATTGTGACTTGTCATCTGCTTGGGGAGTTCTGCCTCAATAGAAACAATATAGAAACTTTTTTCTTTTTAAAAAATTATTTATTTTTATTTATGTACATTGATGTCTTGACTCTGTGTATGACTATGTTGGATCCCCAGGAACAGAAATTATAGACAGTTGTGAGCTATCATGTGGGTGCTGGGAATTGAACCCAGGTCCTCTGGAAGAGCAACCAGTGCTCTTAACTGCTGAGCCATCTCTCCAGCCCAGAAACTTTTCTATATTGTAGTTGGCTAGCTAGAATTTGGGAAGAATTTTGAGGCTAATACTGTGTCTTAGATCCTCCACTAGTAGCTGTAGCTATTGAAATATAAAGCTCAGAGAAAGAAGTCACCTGTGGGGAAAATCTATTCAAGACATCACAGTGGTTTTTTGTTTTGTTTTGTTGTTTTTTTCAAGACAAGTTTTCTCTGTGTAACAGACTTGGCTGTCCTGGACAGCTGGGATTAAAGGCGTAGGCCACCACACCTAGCCACTACAGTGGCTTTTAAGACGTGCTGGAAGAGTGTGGGCCTGGACAGATTTAATTCAGGGTGCAACTGGAACATGCAGGGTTAATAAAAGAGATACCAAGATGGGGAAGGCAAGGCATAGAGAGCACAGCTTTTTGTATGGCAAATATTTCTTAATAATTTTTCTCTTTTAAGTTTTATGTGAATGGCTGTTTTGCCTGCTTTTATGTCTGTAACCATGTGCATTCCTGGTGCCCACAGAGGCCAGAAGAGGGTGTTGGATCCCCTAGGACTGAAGTTACAGGTAGTTGAGTCACCATGTGGGTGCTGGGAACCAAACTTGGATCTTCTGCAAGAGCAGCAAGTGTTCTTAATCAGTGAGCCATTTCCTAAGCTCCCAAAGAGCTTAATATAACTGTAGGTATTGGTACTTACATGTTGACTCTGATGGCATAGATGACTATATGCTCTGCCAAAGTGCCCATCTGCTTTCCATTTATGTTGTTTGGATTCAGCCCTGCAATAGTATAGCCTCATATCTACATTGTGCTTTTAATCTTGAAAAGCTTTTTTATCCTCATATAGGCCCTTCAGGAGTGGGAAGTAAAAGCCAGGTGTGTTTTTTGTTTCCAAGACAGGGATTCTCTGTGTAGCCTTGGCTATCCTGGAACTCACTTTGTAGACCAGGCTGGCCTTGAACTCACAGAGGCTGCCTGCCTCTGCCTCCCAAGTGCTAGGATTAAAGGTGTGCACCACCACAGTTGTGAGTTGCCTTTGAGTGCTTGCTGGGATTTGAACCCATGTCTTTTGGAAGAGCATCCAGTGCTCTTAACCACTGAACCATCTCTTCAGCTGAGCCATCTCTTCAGCTCCTCCCCCAGATGTAATATTTTTATAGAAGTGATAACTGGGACACCACTATCCTATCATTTTGGTTCTTAGATGAGGTCCTTTCCCAAGGCTTGGCTGCGAAGAGTGTTCTTCAATAGGAAGAACCAACCTCCTTCAGTTACTTGTACATCACTGAGTGCTACCTGAGGCAACCTTCCTTACCTGAGTGTCTGGCAAGGTAGGCAGCATGGTTGCTGATCATGGAGCTAAGAGCCTGACATGTGCAAGCTGCAGTTGTACCCTTTTCCTACAGACTGTATTTCTGTTTGCATTTGTGAAGAGTCACAGAATCTGGAAGAATGTAAGTTAACCATTCCAAACTTGGAAGTTTGCTCTGTGTGTGGGAGTATTCTAAACTGCGAGCTATCCATGAAATCTCATAGTTGGTACTGTTCTCTCAGTTCATTTATTGCCGTCTTAGTTTAATACCAAAATAAGATTGAGCTATCATGATAGATGAATTGAGTGGGTGCTAATTGTGTCACTGAAGTGTCAGCCAATGACACTTTTCTCTATTTGATTTTGTTCTTCTATTCTTTAGCCTGTTTTGGTAAACATATAATATCTGGTTATATTTCAGGGTATCACTGAGCAAGGTTGCCTGTTGACCTCCCCTCCTCCCCATTTGAGACAGGCTCTCAATAAGTAACCCATCCTGGTCCTGGCCTACTCATGGTGACATTCTTCCTGCCTCAGTCTCCCAAGTGTCATGATTAAAGAAAGGTGTGAACCATCATTTCAGACTATGTAGTTTGTTTGTGCTTTAGGGACAAAATTGTTCCTTGTATACCTCTGGTTACTTGGTAGCTACTATGCAGTCATACTGAACTCTAGAAAGCCTCCTGTTTCTTCCTGATTGCTGGGATTACAGGCATGTGCCACTATACTGGGTTTATGCAGTCCTGGAGATTGAACCCCATAGCTTTGTGTATACTAAGTAATTACTCTACCAGCTGAGTCATATTCCATGTCTCCTGGATATTTATTTATTTAATTTGGTTTTTTAAGGCAGTTTCTTTTTGTATAGTCTTGAATGTCCTGAAACTTGATCTGTATACCAGGCTGACTTAGCAATCAGCCAGCCTCAGCCGGATGGTGGTGGCGCACGCCTTTAATCCCAGCACTTGGGAGGCAGAGGCAGGTGGATCTTTGCGAGTTCGAGGCCAGCCTGGTCTACAAAGTGAGTCCAGGACAGCCAAGGCTACACAGAGAAACCCTGTCCCCCCCCCCCCCCCCAAAAAAAAAAAAAAAAAAAAAAAGAAATCAGCCAGCCTCTGCTACCAGAGTACTGGGATCAAAGGTGTGTGCCACCACTGTACAGCAAGTCTATTTGTTAATATACTTTAAGGCACATGTGTTGATGATTCTAAAGACAGCCGTCTGCTGACGTTAGAAGCCTTTTTGATTATTGGTGAGGACATAACTGGGCTCTTTTACTATAGCTTCCACTTCTAGGGTCTGCATTAGCTGTAGACTGCATTTATTGTCATGTTTATCATTTTGAGCTGTGATCATTATCGTTACTTTTAAAGTCTTAGTCAAAATGTACAAACTTCATTGAAGGTTTTTTTCTTTTTTTTTTTTTTTTGAGACAGGGTTTCTCTGTGTATCCTTGGCTCACTTTGTAGATCAGGCTGGCCTCGGACTCACAGAGATCCGCTTGCCTCTGCCTCCTGAGTGCTAGGATTAAAGGCGTGCGCCACCATGATGCCCAGCCAGTGTGAATTTCCTAAAAGAACTCACATACTCATTGGTACTGTCCCCTCCCCAGCATGTTTAGTCTTCATATTGCAAGCTTTTAGAGTTGCTGTACTGTGCAGTGTGCCACAGGCTGGTGTAACAACTCCCTGCTTGTAATGCCTAGAGCTGTCATCCAAAGAGGCCAAGCACATGGCACTTTAGTGCTTTTCCAGATGCCATTCCCTCTGTTTGCATGACTTGGAGCTTAAGAAGGGTATTTGCTTTTGAAAATAAGGGGAAAAAAAAAACCTGTTACTTTGGCATAAGGCCCACCCTGGCACCATTGTCACATCTGCTATTGATGCTGGTCAGTCAGAATGGCAGAGTGTTAGTCTGGTTATCAGGCCCAGCCTTCAAGATGAAATAAGGCAGGAAAGCTAAAGAGTGACTTAACTAGCTTTGCAGAGAATCTGAAAGAAGACTCTTCCACGCTGTGGTACAGATAGCCTGAGTGCTTTCAATGTATGAATTTAAATGTGTACATATAGAAACTGTCCTTATAAAGTAAGGCAGTGTGATGTTTGGTAAAAACCTTTTGTACTGCTTTTTATATCTATCAATAAAATGCACAGATATATGTCCAAATATGGGTTTTTGCTGTTATTGTTGTTGCTGATATAGTTCAATAAGATTTATTTTATGTTTGTGACTGTTTTGCCTGCATGTGTGTTAATGCACCATGTGGGTAGTGCCAGTGGATGCCACAAGAAGGCAATGAATACTCTGGAACTGGAGTGACAGACTATTGTGGGTGCTAGGAACCAAATCCAGGTGAGCCATCCCTCCAGCGCTGCTGTTTGCTTTTTCTTCCCCCCATTCCACCTCACCTCCTACCCCATTCTCTGTGTATTCTTGGCTAAAATTAAAGGCATGCGTCACCACTGCCCAGCTACAGAATTAAGAACTTTTTGGGGAATGGAATGGGGGAGAGACAGAGTTCTTACTATGTAGCTCTGGCTGGTCTTGAACTCACAGAGGTCCACCTGTCTCTGTCTCCCTACTTCTAGGAATAAAGGCTGAATTTGTTTTTTTTTTTTTTCTTTTCTTTTTGAAACAGTTTCTTTGTGTAAGCCTGCTTCTGCCTCCCCAGTGCTGGGATTAAAGGGGGGGGGGGACCACACCTGATTTTGTTTTCTTAATTGTATCTTTTGAAAGTAGAAAACTTTACTTTTAGACAGGGATGCAAGCATTTACTTGTAGTAGTAGTAGTGGAGGCAAGAAGATTGAGTTTAGGGCAAGCTGTGTTCATGATGAGTACAAGCCTGTTTCCCCCATACATCCACAAAAAAGAAATCTTCAATTTTCATAATTTTTGGCTATTTACAAGTTTTGATTGTTTGTTTAAAAATTATTTTTTTAGAGCTATATTTTCATGTGTGAGTGTTTGCCTGCATGTTATCTATGTATACTGACATGCCTGGTACCACAGAGGTCAGAAGAGGTGTTAGATCTCCTGTCAGAAGAGGTGTTAGATCTCCTGGAACTGAAGTTACCAATGGTTGTATGTGGGTGCTGGGAATCAAATTCCAGCCTCTAAAAATTATTGTAAATATTATAGTTATGTGGTTTACATGTCTAAGTGAGGATGCATGTGTAGACTTGAGAGGAAAGTGTTCTGGGCTCACACTCAAGGGTACGCCTGCACAGCACGCTTTTCCCTGTTGTGCATGAGCTGCCCTGGTTTGCATGTTGTGTGACCTGAATATTTCGGTTATTATGACTTCATGAAGGTAATCTTCTGGGCTATTTTGTTTGTGTGCACGTGTGTGTGGTTATTGTAGTTGTTTGTTTCTAAGGACAGACTCTTACTGTGTAGCCCCAGGCTGGCATTGAACATCGAATTTTCCTGCCTGAGCCTCCTTAATACAAGAATTATAGGCATGAACCACCATGCCCAGCCTTCCTGTTTAATTTTTTAAAAGCTTTTGTGGTTCTGGATGTTAGCCAGTGATTCATCATGAGTCATTTGTGTGTGTTTATAGAGTGTGAGTATTTTGCACAGTAATATAAATATGTTGGTCTATATCTCCTCTTTCCCTTAAATATAGAGATGTTCTTGAATTTTAAATCTTTTCTTTCTACAAAACTGGGATATTTTAGGTGGTTATAGTTGCAAAGCATTAAATTTTCTTGTTTGTTTAAAGTCAGGTGTGTAAGGTCAGTTATGGAAGCACAACATTGTAATTCAGCATTCCAATATCTGAGGCAGGACTTGTGTTGAGCTTGAGGCCAGCATGGGCTACATGAAACCCTGTCTCTAAAATAAAAAGAGGGCTTAGAATAAAGATCTGCTAAATTGCCCAATCATGTAATTATAGCAATTATTTAGTAAGTCCTAGATTCACTTAAAAAAAAGGAAAGAAGCTGGGCTGTGGTGGCCCTCAGAGCTTACTTTTTGTAGTCCAGGCTGGAGTTGAACTCAAGAGATCTGTCTACCTCTGCCTTCTGTAAAAGCTAGGGTTGAATGTGTGCACCACTATGCTAGCTTTACCTATCTTCTAGGGATTCCCCACTTTAAAATTTTTTTCTTTGCAGGGCCAGGCATGGTTCTACTAGACTGTTCCCAGAACTCACGAAAGCTGACACAGACATAGACCTCTATGAATTGAGGCCATTCAGGATTATATAGTGAGGACCGGACCTCCCACATACTTTTTTGTGTTAGCCCAGGTGGTAGCCAATAATCCTAAATACTTAGAAAATCGAAATAAGAGGATTGTAATTCCTAGGTCATTTTAGGCTATCTAGCAAGATTTGGTTTCAAGATAAATTAAAATGGAGGATGTTAGCTGTGTCTAAATCCTTAGCATCACAAAATAAATTTAAAATAATTCTTTGCATTAATGTTTTATACTTGTGATTGGTATTGTAGAATATGTTAGTTTTTTTCCCCCCAAGGCAGGGTTTCTCTGTGTATCCATGACTGTCCTGAACTCACTTTGTAGACCAGGCTGGCCTTGAATTCATAGAGATCCACCTGACTCTGTCTCCCGAGTGCTGGGATTAAAGATGTGCACCAACCTGCCTGGCATTTACAAACAGTTGTGAACTACCATGTGGGTGCTGGGATTTGAACCCAGGTCCTTTGGAAGAGCAGCCAGTGCTCTTAACCTGCTGAGCCATCTCTCCAGCCCTAGATAGATTCCCCCCCCCCCCATGAGATTTTTCTGTGTTTCCCTGGCTGTCCTGGACTCACTTTGTAGACCAGGCTGACCTTGAACTCACAGAGATCCACCTGCCTCTGCCTTGAGTGCTGGGATTAAAGGCGTGGGCCATCACGCCCGGCCCTCCTAGATTCTTTGTGTTGTTGTTTTCTTTTGTTTTAATCTGAAGGAACCAGAGGTGTTAACCTATGTTTTAAAACTCACATTTGGTCGTGGTACAAACAGCTGTCACACTGCATAATTTTCACATCATTATTATCACTGTTGCTCACTAATCTGTAGGTATAAGTCTGGATTGTAACTACTGTGATGGAAAAAATGAGTTCTTGTAAGAGTTTATGCTATGTAGGCCACCTACTCTATTCCAAAATGCAAAGTGAAAAGTTAGCTATAACATTTGCAAGTCCGCAAATTAAGATGTGTATAGGAAGGTAGACTGAGTAAAATCTTAAGAAGTAACTTTGTTGAGTGATCTTAGTTTTTAAGGGTAGCTGTAACTGAAAACAGTATTGGGATGATAAAACACACATCTGTGGCCAGACCTGGGAGATTGAAGCCAGCCTCAGCTATGAATTAAGACCTTGTCCCAAAAATAAACAAACAAGCAGGTTGGAAATCTGTGCCCTGATTGCACTTAGATTCAGCTGAGTCAAGTCTTTCCTTTTTTGTTGTGCCCATACCTGGTCTACTTTAGTATAACTCATGGCATGAGGACTAGAGGTTGAGACAGGATTTCATTGTGTGTCCTGGGCTAGCTCTGAACTCCTGGCAGCTGTTCTGTGTCAGCTTCCTGAGTGTTGGGATCACAAGCATGAGAGACATTGTGTCCAACTCATTTAGCTCTTACCACCTAACTACATGATAAACTGCTTGAAGTTGGGATTTTATCTTTGTTTATATCCTTAGTGCTTAGTGCAGTCCTTAGGTTATGCCAGCCCTTCAGTGATCTTTTTACTAGGAGTGACAATAGTAGTTCTATTAAAACTGTCTTATAATTTCTCTGTATTTTTTGTTCTATCAAAGCACATTCTGTTAAGAAATATTTATCATTTCAGCCGGGCAGTGGTGGCGCACGCCTTTAATCCCAGCACTTGGGAGGCAGAGGCAGGCGGATCTTTGTGAGTTCGAGGCCAGCCTGGTCTACAAATTGAGTCCAGGACAGCCAGGGTTACACAGAGAAACCCTGTCTCGAAAAACCAAAAAAAAAAAAAGAAATATTTATCATTTCTATGGAAAAGTATATCCAGAATGTGTTTTTTATCAACATAATATGCCATTATTTTCATTACGTTATATACTATTACCTAGCTCTCTTTATTCTAGAATGTGATTACCCTACTAGTTTGAGAAATCAGTTGTTTTAATTTAGTTGTTGGTGCAGAGTTGTTTCTACCCTACATGGTAATTGGTGCCTCAGGACTCCAGCCTGAGTCCCAATCTATAAACTTATCTAGCTTTTTTGTTATGTGTCTGACTTTCTGACTTCAAGCTCTTCAATTAATTTTTTAATTAAAATATTTACTTATTAAGAGACAGAGTGGCCGGGCGGTGGTGGCGCACACCTTTAATCCCAGCGCTTGGTAGCAGAGGCAGGTGGATCTCTGTGAGTTCGAGGCCAACCTGGTCTACAAAGTGAGTCCAGTACAGCCAGAGCTGTTATACAGAGAAATCCTGTCTCGAAAACCAAAAAAAAAAAAAAGAGAGAGAGAGAGAGACACACACAGAGTAGTGTCACTATGTAGCCTGGCTGATTTGGAACTTAATATATAAACCAGGTTCGCCTTAAACTCAGATATCTACTTGCTTCTGCTTCCTGAATGCTGAGAGGCATGAGCAACCACATCTGGCCCTTTTCAACTAAGTTTTAATTTTATTAATGGAGACAAAGTTAACTTATGAGCCAATAATTTGAACACAGTATGTGATGAGAAGACTTTTCTTTTTGTTTTGTTTTGCTTTTTTCTGAGATAGTGTTTCTCTGTATAGACCAAGCTGGCCTTGAACTCAGAGATCCATCCGCCTGACTCTGCCTCCCTGGGTATTGGGATTAAAGGCCTGTGCCACCACACCCATCGGTGATAGATACCTTTAATCCTACCACTCAAGAGGCAGAGACAGGTGGATCTCTGAGTTTGAGGTCAGCCTGGTCTACAAAGTGAGTCCAGGACAGTCAAGGATACACAGAGAAACCCTGTCTCGAAAAAAAAAAAAAAAGTATCCATTACCATACTCTTTAAAGTGAATCATATTTAGTAAATGTTTTTAAATAATTTTTCAAAAGGATAATTACATGTATTTGGGAATGACATTATTTCTTGAACTTAAATAACCACAGTTGGAAATTTATGAGATCAATTTCAATATAGTTTGTATTTAGGTAGTACTCTGTACTAGCAATGTTACAAATAACCATTTCATCAGGTTTATCCTTTTGCAAGGCATTCGGTGGGATCACTCATTCATTCTTAGCACTTTCACTGATTTTTTTTAAAAGATTTTATTTATTATGTATACTGTATTCTGTCTGCATGTATGCCTGTAGGCCAGAAGAGGGCACCAGATCCCATTAGAGATGGTTGTGAGCCACCATGTGGTTGATGGGAATTGAAGAGATTCACCTGCCTCTATCTCCTGAGTGCTGACATTAAAGGAGTGTGCCAACACGCCCACCAATTACAGACAGCTGTGAGTTGCCATGTGGGTTCTGGATTTGAACCCGGGTCCTTTGGAAGAACAGTCAGTGCTCTTAACCTCTGAGCCATCTCTCCAGCCCCACTATAACTCTTATAAAGTAAAAAATTTAATTGGGGCTGGTTTACAGTTTAGAGGTTTAGTGCATTATGGTCATGACAGGAAATAATGGTGACCTGCAGGCAGACATGGTATGTTGCTAGAGAAGGAGCTGAGAGTTCTACACTTTGATTTGTAGGCATCAGGAGACTGCCACACTAGGCCTAGGTGAAACATACATAAGACCTCAAAGCCTATCTCCACAGTGACACACTTCCTCCAAAAAGCCACACCTCACAATAGTGCCACTTCCTATGGGTCAAGCATTCAAACACATTAGTCTGTGGGAACCATTCCTATTTAAACCATCATATCTTTCCTATGATTTTTGTTGTTGTTTTATTTTGTTTTTAAGCTAAGAACACATATATTCCAGGCTGGTCTCAAACTTTCTATGTTGCTGAGAATGACTTTGAATTTCTGAGCTTCTTGCTCCTGCCTTTGTGGTGCTTAGATTATAAGCGTGCTTCACCATGCCTGGTTTAGGCATTCTGCCACCTGAGCTATACACTTCTAGCCCCTCAACTAACATTTTAAGATTAGATGAGTTTTTTTAATGAGGTAAACTTGTCAGCTAGGTTTGTAGTAGGGGTAATAGAGATAGTAGCAGTAATATGATGGATAATATTTTGTAAAATGGCTTGCAGTTTCAAACAGAATTATTAACTTCATTTTCTTACAACAAAACAGATTAGATTGAGGGGTGATTTAATTGAGCTCTTTTTTTTTGGCTATTACAGTTTTGAACTGCCATGTGGGTGCTGGGATTTGAACCCTGGTCCTTTAGAACAGCCAGTGCTCCTAACCACTGAGTCATCTCTCTAGCCCTTAATTGAGTTTTTGGTGGAGGTAGTGAGCTACTGGTTTTTTTTTTTTGTTTTTTTTTTTTGTTTTTTTTTTGGTTTTTCGAGACAGGGTTTCTCTGTGTAGCCCTGGCTGTCCTGGACTCGCTTTGTAGACCAGGCTGGCCTCGAACTCACAGAGATCCGCCTGCCTCTGCCTCCCGAGTGCTAGGACTAAAGGCGTGTGCCACCACCGCCCGGCTGAGCTACTGGTTTTTTGTTTTTGTTTTTTGCTTTGTTTGTTTTTTTTTTTTTTTTTTGGTGTATTTGTTTAGCATTTTGCCAAAAATTTACATCTGCTAAATTCAAAATGAGATTTTGATAGGCATGGTAGCGCACGCCTTTAATCCCAGCACTAGGGAGGCTGAGGCAGGCGGATCTCTGTGAGTTCAAGGCCAGCCTGGTCTACAAAGTGAGTCCAGGATAGCCAGGGCTACACAGAGAAACCCTGTCTCAAAAAACCGAATGAGTGAATGAATGAATGTAGGACCAGGGAAACTGGAGAGATGAGATGACTTGGCAGTTAAGAATACTTGTTCTGGGCTGGAGAGGTGGCTCAGAGGTTAAGAGCTCTGGCTGTTCTTCCAAAGGTCCTGAGTTCAATTTCCAGCAACCACATGGTGGCTCACAACCATCTACATTAAGATCTGGTGCCCTCTTCTAGCCTGCAGGCATGCATGCAGGCATAACACTATAAAACAAACAAACATAAAAAAAAATACTTGTTCTTCAGTTGTGGTGGCATGAGCCTTTAATCCCAGCACTTAAGGAGGCAGCAACATGTGGATATTTGTGAGTTCAAGGCCAGCCTGGTCTACAAAGTGAGTCCAGGACAGCCATGGCTCTGTTACACAGAGAAACCCTGTCTCAAAAAAGAAAAGAAAGAAAAAGAAACAAAGCTAAAAAAAAAAAAAGAATACTTGTTCTTGTAGAGGACCTAGGTTCAATTTCCAACACCCACATAGTAGCTTACAACTGTCTACATATAACTCCAGTTCCGAAGGGATCCGGGCCCCACAGTTTCTAACTTAGGAGTATACCAGGTATCTGAATGGTACACAAACATATATGTGAAAGAAATGCTCATGCATATAAAATAAATCTAAACAGAAAAATAATATTTTAAAAATAAAGTACGATAGGGATTTGGTTGGAGGAGGTGGGAGTTGGGAGGATCGAAGGAGTATATGAGAGTGACCAGAGTATAGTATATACACATATGAAATTATCAAAAGACTAAATTTATTTTTACTTAAAAATGGAAGTCAATGTAACTAGAGTAATCCTACTCATGTGTGAAAAAATGCTTGGTAGCCGAATGGATATCTAATTCTGCAGGGAATCAAATTTCATAAAACTGTAAATGAAAATATTGAATAAGCAGTGATACAAAGGAATTCCAGGAAGTGAGTGTTAACCTATCATTTCTACTATGTCATTAGATCCATTTTCATGATCTTTCTCTTGCTGTGACCACATATGAATTTTTATAAGTAATTGTAATTACACTGCACATACAAGTTTTTGTAGGAAATTCTTCCACCTGGCTCTGTATTGTATGCATTCCCCAATTGTTGATATCCTTTGTAATTGTAATTTTCAGTTCCTCCATAGTTTGCATTGACATGCTGTTCCACCATGTAATTAACCATTCCTCAGTGGAATAAATTGCATTTTCTCTCGAGTTATTTTCTTAAGGACGAATTCCCAGGGAGTGAAGTCACACAGAGAGAATGAATATTTTACTGGCAAAGGAATGCTTTTTTAAATCCTACTAACGTAATATTGTTACTTTGAAATACGTTTATTTTTGCTTTTTTGTTTGTTTGAGTACATTAGTAATTAGATATTGGCACTGATAGAATCAAATGAGAGTATTGACAATCTATAAAAACCCTTAACAGCCAAAACTGGAAATGGTGACCATTTTCTTCCAAAAGTACCATTCCAGTTTATTGTGTTTTGGCAAAACTATGGGGACTGGCAGAGGAAATGTGAGGGGAATTGGTATTAAAACTGAGTAGTCCAGGTGTGGTGGCACACACCTTTAATCCCAGCACTCAGGAGGCAGAGGCAGGTGCATCTCTGTGAGTTCAAGGCTACCTTGGTCTACAGAGTGAGCCCGGGACAGCCAGGGCTACACAGAGAAACCTTGTCTCGAACCCCCACTACAAAAAAAAAAAGAAAAAAAACTTTGACTAAAATAAATAGAAAGTTTATTTTAGAAAAAAGATTAGCTATAGAAGAAAAGCATAATTATTGTTTATGATTTGACTGATGCATTATTTGTTTAATATTTTTGGGTTTTGTTTTGTTTTTTAGGTTTTTCGAAACAGTTTCTGTGTATCCTTGACTGACCTGGACTCATTGTGTAGACTAGGCTGGCCTTGAACTCACAGAGGTCTACCTGCCTCTGCCTCCTGAGTGCTAAGGTTAAAGGCGTGTGCCAGCCATCACACCCAGCTATTTTTTGGTTTTTTGAGTCAAAGTTTCTCGTGTAGGTCTTGTTATTTTAGAACTCACTTTGTAGACCAGTATGGCATTGAACTCAAAAGATCCTCCTGCCTCTCTCTCCTACGCTAGTTTTAAAGCATGTGCCACCACACCGTAACATTTTCTTTTAAAAATCTATGTTTTTTTTGTGTGTGTTTGTAGATCAAAGAACAGCTTGCAGGAGTCAGTTCTCTTCTTCCACCATATGGATCCCAGGAATGAAATTCAGGTTGTCAGGCTTGGTGGCAATTGCCTTAACCTACTGAGTCAGCTCTCTAGCCCAAGTTTTTGTTTTGTTTTTTTTTTTTTTTGTTTTTTTGAGACAGGGTTTCTCTGTTTAACAGCTTTGGCTGTCCTGGAATCGCTTTGTAGACCAGGCTGGCCTTGAACTCGCAAAGATCCGCCTGCCTCTGCCTCCCAAGTGCTGGGATTAAAGGCGTGCGCCACCACCGCCCGGCTTCTAGCCCAAGTTTAAACCTTTTGTCCTTTACATGTGTGTCTGAAAGGCTGGCTGATTAAAGAATAAAATAGTTGACAAGGTACAGAAGAACTACTAGTATGCCTGCAGTCCTTTCAACACTGATTGATTGTTGTCTCTGTAGTTGAAATAGAGGAACCTCCATTCTTGTTGATATTTAGTCATCGTCCTTTCCCCAAGAATATCTGATCTATTCTCCTTTTGGTTTTTCCAGACAGGATTTCTCTATGTGTTCCTGACTGTCCTGGAACTCACTGTATAGACCAGGCAAGCCTAAAATTCACAAAGTTGATCTTTTCTCTTCTACCTATCCTCATACTCCCAAAAGCTGGAGATGACATCCTGGACTTGGCTCATCTGATAAGCGTCTAGCAGTAAGCTATACCAGTAGCCTCATTCTCATTTTTTTTTTTTTTTGAAGTTTATTTTGAGACTGGGTCTTGCTAAATCAGAGAACAACTTTGAAGAGTCTTTTCTCCTTCAACCTTGGGTTCCAGGCATCCAACTTAGGTAGTCAGGCTTGAGTGGCACGCACCTGTATCCACTAAGCCATCTCAAGGGCCCCAAAGTTGAGTTTCTAGGCGTGTCTGTGCTGGATGATAGAGCACTTGCTTAGTGTTCTCAAGGTTGATCCTCTGCACCATACTCCCAGACACAAGTACTCTGTAACTGGAATAAAAAGGGCCAGGGGACTCAAGAGGAAATGTTGATAGAAAAGCAGCACCAGCGCAGAAGAAAATCCAGTGGTAATATCCCAATTAGGTAACTTATATTGCAGCTCAGTTAATAAAGTACTTGCCTAGCTTGCAAAAAGGCTTGGGTTCTATCCCCTGTACCACAGAAAACTGAGAGTGGCTATGCTCTGGGAGGTGGACGAAGGGTGACCAGATGTTCAAGGACTTTCCAGCTACATAGTAAATTGGGGCTAGCCTGGGCTATATGATATCTAGCTACTCAAGAGGCTAAGGTGGGAGGATTTCCTTAAGCCCAGGAGTTGAAGGCCCCCATCCCAGAAAAAGGCATTGACTCTCTTCAAATTAATACCTTCCTACTTAAATATAATATTCCCTGCTTATGTTAATTAAAATCAGAATTATGTTTCCTTAAGTGAACCTGCATGGAAAATATCTTGGATATTTCCATGACAAAATTTGAATCATGTCATATACATTTCTTGTGAACTCGGTGTCTGAGCTGTTTCGGTATTTAATTTTTTAAAAACCTTGTATTGATTCTTTGTGAACTTCACATCATGCATCCCAATCCTACCCATCTCCCTGTCCCTCTGTATCTGTCATCTGCCCCAAGAGAAAAAAAAGCCAAACCAAACAAATCCTGCTATGGAAGCCCCTGGGTGTATATCACACAGTATATCGTTTTTCCCAGACAGCTTTATTTGTGAATGTTCATTGTAATGAGTCATTGGTCTGATGTTTTAAACAAAATCTCAATTACACGGTTTTACCGGTGAAGACTCAGGAGCCAGATGCTGGGGTGAAAGCCTGCTAGCTCGGGGACACAGAGAAAGCACTCAGCTGACCTTCCTCCTCAATTGATGTCCCAGAAGGAAAAGCCAGTTTTCCTTCTCTGCACTGTCTCAAAACCCCTCAAACTAAATGTCCCTCTTTTCTACTTCCTGTGAGTCTGTCTTTCCTCCTGACTTCCTCTCACTCTCTACAGTTTTTTCATATGTTCACTCCCTGGCAACTGGTTGCTTGCTCCACCTTTTGACCTGTGTTTGACTTTATTTTAATCCTGTTTACAATAAACAGAAAGTTCTTGGATTAAAGGTGTGTGCTAGAGCTGAGCCACGGAAACAGATTTTTCCAGTACACAGTCTTAGGGTTCACAGTGTGATCAAACACCCTGCAACAGTCTGGTTCAAGGCCTCTGCCTTCTGCTGCACTCTCAATACTGTATCCTTACTAGGACTCCTCTCAGATATTTTGTTATTGCCCTGTGTCATGGAGATCCTGAGCTTTGATCTTCAGGACCAGTCCCTTCACAAGCTCCCGTGATTCATAGATGGGATAGATGTTGGGTTGGGCCAACTCAAAGCCTTGGATCTGGGCCTGGATGGTAGGTGAGTGGTGGTCAGTTTGCTAGCACTCCTGCATCCTGTGCCACCAGGGCCAGCTCTCCTGCTTTGGCCAGGCAAGGGGCAGAAACAGCTTTCCTGGCTGCAGGCTGTTGACTCTTCTATGCTTATACCATGGGAATTAGCTCTCCTACACTTACACCACTAGGGCAAGCTCTACGGCTCTGTCCAGGTGAGGGGCAGGGGCAACTCTGCGCAGCCATGGGACATAACATGGCCTCAGGTGGCATTCCAGACCAGAGACACCCACATGGCCATTGGTGGTAACATAGGCCATGGACATTGACACAGACTCCTTCTGCGCAGGGCCATGGGCCCAGGCAGCACAGCCAAGACATCACCATGGCCTCAGGTGGCCGTGCAGGCCACTCACATCTGGCTACTCCTCACCACCCTTGAGTTTCCAGTTCCTCCTCTCTTCATAGTGCACAAAGCATTCCACTTTCTCTCCCATCTCTTCACCACATACTTGTTCATCATAGTGGCACATGCTACTGGGCATCTTTCCTGATTTGGCATTTATAACCGTTTATCCTAACTTAGAGGACAAGTGGGTTCAAATCTCAGTACCACATAGCAGCTCAAAACTGTCTATAATGGCAGGGCTTGGTGGTGCACCCCTGTAATCCCAGCACTTGGAAGGCAGAGGCAGGCAGATCTCTATGAGTTCAGGACAGGCCTGTTCTACAAAGTGAGTTCCAGGACAGCCGGGGCTTCACAAAGAAACCCTGTCTCAAATAACAAACAAATGAAAAAACATACTCCCCAAGGTTGTCCTCTGACCTCCAACATGTGCACGGTGTACTGAGATAATAGGTGTGTAATTTTATACTGATTGATTATTCACTATTCCTAGAAATCAGATTGAGTCAAATACATAAATCTTCATTTCATTTTTGTTGAACTGATTGTTTTTTTGAGACAGGGTTTCTCTGTGTATCAGCCCTGGCTCTCCTGGAACTCTGTAGACCAGGCTGGCCTCGAACTCACAGAGATCCTCCTGCCTCTGCCTCCCAAGTGCTGGGATTAAAGGCATATACCACCACGCCCGGCTGAAACTCCATCTTTTAAAACTGAAACTATATCCATTAAATGGTAGCTTTCCATTCCTTTCTGTCACTATTTGTGACAGCTACCATTCTATCTCAAGAAACTATGAGTAGAGCAATAACACTGCTTTTTTTGTGTTTGGCTTATTATAGGCAGCACACCATTATACTTTTGGGTGATGACTATTGCAAACATTTCCCCCAGTGAGTGTGCTTTGTTTGGTGGTTGTTTGAGACAGGTAGCTCAGACTGATCTTGAACACTTGATTTTCCTGCTTTTACCTGGAAACCACTAGGATTACTGATAGGCACCATTGCCTGTCTCAGCTTCTATGATTTAGTTATTGTGAATAATGCTGTTAATGGGGATGAATGTAGTAATATAAATATCTTTTTCAAGAGCCTTCCTTTCAGTCAGGTGACAGATAATTTTAAAAGTGACAAAATAGTCATTTGTCCCTGGCGTTATGTAGCTGTTTAATTAATGATAGCAAAACAGGCTGTAGCTGGACATGGTGGCATACCTGAAATTCCAGGATTCAGGAGGTGGAGACAAGAAGATCCAGTAATTCAGGGGTCAGCTTGGTATATGTGAGATCCTGTTTTCAAATGAACAAGTCAATTGAGTCCCTAATGTGATTTTGAAAATGTTTCTTTCTCCTTCACACTTGCCCATCCTTTGCCACAAAGGGTCTCCAGAATGTTCAGGAATTCCAAGCCAAACTTTGAAAACTTTTTAAAAGATCCTGGATAGTACTCTAATCCAAGCATTCTGGAGACTGAGGAAGGAAGGTTGCTGCAGCTGCAGGTCAGCCTGGGATACATAGTAAGTTCAAGGCTAGCCTGGGATACATAGTAAGTTCAAGCCTAGCCTGGCATACATAGTAAGTTCAAGGCTAGCCTGGCATACATAGTAAGTTCAAGCCTAGCCTGAGATATGTAGTGAAATCTTGTCCAGTTTTCCATCAGTAAACCAAGGTGTTAAGAGTTGATGTTTTATTGTAAGAACAAGAATTAGAAGAGTTTAAATTTATTTCTGAAAGGGCCCATTTTAGGCTTTAAATCAACTAGATTTGAAGGGTCAGATCTGAAGCAGGAAGAATAGTTAGGGCCTAGTTGTAGCAGTAACGGCATCACCAGTGGACAAGGGATATGGGGCACTTTGTAAAAATATTTTGGAGTGGAACTGTGAGCATTTACTCTGATGTATTTTATTTCAGAAGGTTATGTCTTTGTTCCTGAGACACCATAGCACAGTTGTGTCAGTGGCTGGAGCTAGAGAGACCTGAGTTTCCACCTTAAGAGAGCTATTAATTACTGGTCTGAAAAGTTGACAGTGCTGTTTCAGACAGACAGACACACACACATACACACAAGCAAATGAAGTGAGGAAGATTATATTTCCTGACAGTCTGGGGCTTCTGGATTCTGACTGTGGTAATAAATGTTTGGCCAGAACATTAATGCTGTATAATGTTAAAAGGTTGAGATCAGTAAATTTAGACTGTGGTAGAGGTAGTCTTCCTGAGAAGGCACAGAGTATTTGTCATTTTTCTTGATGTAAAAAATATCACCTTGGTGGAGACTGGAAACAGATGGTGTGCAGTCGGAGTAAACTGTTATTCCAAATAAACATTTGCTGGAGCTAGGGTGCTGCAATCCACATTTCACTTTTCCCTATTTGCATGATCAGGTCAGCTATGTTGCTGCTGCTTTTACTTGCATTAAGGTTCTCAACAGCCGGGTGTGGCGGCGCACCCTTTAATCCCAACACTGGGCAGGTAGAAGCAGGAGGATCTCTGTGAGTTCAAGGCCAGCCTGGTCTACAAAGTGAGTCCAGGACAGACAAGGATACACAGAGAAACCCTGTCTCGAAAAACCTTTAAAAAAAAAAAAAGGTTAACAGGCTTTGATGTTGGCAGGCTGATTATAGCATATCTTTAAATATTAAAATGATCAGCACTGGAAGAAACCCTTTAGTTATCTACTACCCTCCACACTCAGTGGCATAATGACTGCTAATGTGTTCTTATGGGAGAGCTATCTAACAATGACTGTGTGTCGATGGTCTAACAGCTTTTTTTGTTTGTTTTTTGAGACAGTCTCTGCCTCCGGAGTGCTGGGATTAAAAGTGTGTGCCACCACGCCCACCCAGCTCTCACGCACGGCCCTTTTTCATCTTGATTTTAACACCTGCTCACTGGAATGGGTTGTCTCAGGTTGTTTACTGATCAGTTAGTATCGGTATTAGAATCAGGTTTCAGGCACATCTTCCAGATTGAAGATCAGTGTTGTCTTCCACAGGAGCCTTGCTTGTTGTGGAAGAGTGGCCTTAACCCTGAACTCCTCAGCCCATATTATAAGTATTTCCTACCAGGCAACACTGTCCTTTTCATCTTAGCTGCAAACAAACCATTTTACTTATATTATTACTTTGTTTTGGCTAAGAGATACTTTGTTTTGTTTTTGTTTTTTTTCTTTTTTGTTTTTGTTTTTGTTTTTTTCAAGACAGGGTTTCTTTGTGTAATAGTCCTGGCTGTCCTGGACTCTTTGTAGGCCAGACTAGCCTCAAACTCACAGAGATCCACTTGTCTCTGCCTCCCGAGTGCTGGGATTAAAGGAGTGTGCCACCACGCCTGGTGGTCTTTTATGTTTTTTTTTTTTTTTTTTGGTTTTTCGAGACAGGGTTTCTCTGAATATCTCTGGCTGTCCTGGACTCACTTTGTAGACCGGGCTGGCCTCGAACTCACAAAGATCCGCCTGCCTCTGCCTCCCAAGTGCTGGGATTAAAGGCGTGCGCCACCACTGCCCGGCTGGTCTTTTATGTTTTTAATCTTTTATAAAAGGGTATATTTATCCTTTCTCTGTTCCTGTGGTCTTTTTAATGTCTTGGCACGTGTTGGGTAGAGTTTGAGACAAGCCTTGAATTCTTAACATAGCCAAGGATGGTCTTGAAACTCATTCCTATTCCTCCTGTCTACTTAACAAAATACTGGGCATATAGATAGGCCTTTATCACCACACCTGAAGAGGTGTCTCAGTGAGTAAGGATGCTTGCTGCTCAAGCATGAGAACTTGTTGGGATGTCAGCACCAATGGGAAAAAGTAGGTGTGGTCACAGTCACCTGTAATTCTTGCAGAGTGTGAGTGCTGGGAATTGAATTTAGGACCTCTGGAAGGAGCAATAGGTGAGTGGGGGGTGTTGGGGAATAGAGATAGGATGATCACTGTGGTTGCTGGCTAGTTAACCTGTTTCCAGGTTCAGTGAGACAAACTGTCCCAGAGGAATAAAATAAAGGATTTCGGATGACTCCCTGGCTTCCCCATGTGAGCCTTCTACCCTCCAACCCCATGTGTGGGCACACACACACACACACACACACACAAAATAAACAAAAATTTTAAAGTAAATAAGTTTTAAAAGGTAGTTTAGAACTGGAAAGATTACTCAGCAGGTAAAAAGCTGCTGCCTCCAGGCCTGTAGCCTGAGTTCAATCCCTGGAACCCACTTAGTAGAAGAAAAAATGGACCAAGTTGTCCTTTGACCTCCACAGTCAGAAAAAATTAGGGGTGTTTGTGTGTTTCAAGACAGTCTCTGTATGTATCCCTGGCTGGCCTAGTACTCACAGAGATCTGCCTGCTTGTAAAGTAAGATATTTTTTAAAGATTTTTTTTGTTTATGGATATGGGTGTTCTATCTGCATGTACATCTGCATATCAGAAGAGGGTGTTGGATCTCATGGGCATTTGTGAGCCATCATGTCTCAGTAACTGGAAGAGCAACCAGAGCTTTAATGGCTAGGCTGTCTTTCCAGCTCCCTCCCTAAAAATAAATCTTAAGAAGGTATTTTATTACTAATGTGTCTGGTCCTTATAATAATGTAACAGCTAGCATGAATTGCAGTGGTGCTTTGAATACTTTGCATTTGTAGTGCTTGTGGGTCAGCAGATGCTGCTGCTTACTTGGTTCCATGTGTGCGTCCCCTACCCCATTTTCCTGCTGCTATTTTGATGCACTTCTTTTAGCTTCTTTATTGTCTTAAATTTAGAATTCTGGAGCTCAGTCCTCACACCTATTCTTTTTTCACTTCAGGATATCTGCTCTCAGGTATCTCTTTAAAAATAATCTATGTACCATCAGTTGACAGCCTTTAATCCGAAGCTCATACTTCCTATTCTAGGCCAGTTTGGCTACACTATAAGTGGAAATTCATATATTTAGGTATCTGGGAAAACCATTAAAGGCAAAAGGGAAAAACTGGCTGTCGTAATCCATGGAGAAGATACCAACTCTTGCCTTTACCTGACCTCAAACTTCCAGCTTCCATAGTTTTGAGAAAAAGTTTCTGTTGTTTAAAGACATCAGGTAGTGTGGCACCTGGTTATGAGCAAACTCATCTAGCAGAGAGAGCAACCCCATAGAACCAGTTACATTCTTCTTCCAGTCTAGGAAAGTGATGTCTAACCATATTCCTTTTTTGTCCTTTGCTTTCTGTTTATTTATTTTATTTTTTTGAGACAGGGTTTCTCTGTGTAGCTCTGGCTGCCCTGAAACTCACTCTGTAGGCCAGACTGGCCTTGAACTCAGGCTGTCTCTGCCTCCCAAGTGCTGGGATTAAAGGTATTTACTACCACACTTGGATTTTCCTTTTCTTTTATTTAATTTTTTTTCTGTATGTGAGTGTTTTGCCTGCATGTTTGTGTTAGTACTTTGAGTACACCCGATGCTAAAAGAGTAGATGGCGTCAGATCTTGGACCAGGATTTACAGGTGACTGAGCTGTCATGTTGGTCCCGGGAATCAAATTTGGAACCTCTGAAAGAACAGCAAGCATTCTTAAGTGCTGAGCCATCGCTCTAGTCCCTGCATTCCTTTTCTCCATTTCCTTTTCTGTCTTATTCATCCTTTCCCTGTGGTGAATTGGTTATCTTAAAGGGGCTAACGCTATGACCCTTTAATATAGTTCCTCATGTTGTGGTAACCCCCAACCATGAAATTATTTCATTGCTATTTCATGACTATAATTTTGCTG
>CAJQZJ010027415.1:5492392-5579568 GCA_907164525.1 Lophiomys imhausi | reverse complement strand
ACAAAAAGCCCCAGGAAATTAGTGAAAGGGATATAGTTCAGTTTAAAAATGAGCCTGTTAAGCAATTATTAATAGGTTCTCTTGGGTGAGAAATAATTTATTTTAAATGCTTTCTGAGTTAAGGTTTTGCCTCATTTAACACAGAATGTTTTATAGGTAGAGTCTGGCTTTGAGTTCCTGATCCTCCTGTTTGTACCTCCCCAGTGCTGGGATTACAGGTAGCAATCCAGTTTTTAATTAATTAATTTAAAAAATTTTTCTTACATGTATGTTTTGCCTCTATGTATGAGAGGCCAAAAGAGGCTGTGAGATTACCTGCAACTGGAGTTAGAGATGGTTGAGCTAGAAACCGACCCTCTGTCCTGTGTAAGATCGAAACCTCTGAGCCATCTCTCCAGTCCCCACTTACATTTTTTTTTTTCATGTGCCTTGGTGGTTTGCTTGCATTTATGTCTGTGGTATTGTCAGATCCCCTGGAACTAGAGTTATTTTATAGACAGTTATGAGCTGCCATGTGAGTGCTGGAAATTAAACCCAGGCCCTCTGGAAGAGCAACCAGTGCTCTTAACTGCTGAGTCATCTTTCAGGGCCTCTGAGTCTCCACCCTAAATCTTAAAAGGTCCTTTTTCAGGCCTCAGAGTAGCTCAGCTAGTAAGGTGTTTATTAGTGCATAGCCTGACAATCCGATGCGATCCCTTGGAGCCACATGGTAGAAGGAGAGAACTGACTCTGGAGGCTGTCTTCTGACCATACACACACCATGGTACACCATGCACACACAAATAAATAAATAAAAATGTAATTAGATTTTCAAAGATCCTTTCCCCAAATAAGGTGGCAGTCACAGAGCTAGATGTTAGGACATGACCCTTTGAAGCATCATCTTAACTTCTGAGTTTTCTAGGGAAATAGATTCATTTCCAACTGTTGTTGCTATTTATTATTCTTTTATAGAGAGCTTTGACCTCCCTTTCTTTTATTCTTTGCAGTTGGTTGTGAGAAAAGGGTGCCAGCAATGCCTGGATCGCCTGTGGAAGTGAAGATACAGTCAAGATCCTCACCTCCCATCATGCCACCCCTCCCACCAATAAACCCTGGAGGACCGAGGCCAGTGCCCTTTACTCCTACAGCATGTGAGACCTCTTAATTAAGTTAAATTCATGATTCAGAATCATAACTTAGACCTGAGTGACTGGCTTACATAAACCTTCAATATATACCGTTCAACATGACTAAAATATAAATAAGAGCCAGGTATAATGATGCATTCCTATAGTCTCAGCCTGGAATCCCAGCACTCAGAGATCAATAACTCTAGGCCAGCCACTTGGAGTGGCACTTGCCTTCCATTCTGGCATGTGGGTGGCAGAAACAAGTGACTCTCAGTGAATTTGAGGCCAGCCTGGTCTACAGAGCTAGTTCCAGGACAGCTAAGGCCACACTGAGAAACCCTGTCTTTAAAAAAAAAAAAAGTGAAAATGTGATCATACAATTTTATTTAAAAGCCGGGCGGTGGTGGCGCACGCCTTTAATCCCAGCACTTGGGAGGCAGAGGCAGGCGGATCTTTGTGAGTTCGAGGCCAGCCTGGTCTACAAAGTGAGTCCAGGACAGCCAGGGCTACACAGAGAAACCCTGTCTCGAAAAAACCAAAAAAAAAAAAAAAAAAATTTTATTTAAAAGGCTGTGAAAATCTTATCTATATTGTCATAGTGGATATAAGCATAGTTGTAACAAAGTGGCTTTTATTATTTTTTGTTTTAATATTCTATTTTACTATAATTAATAGCTCTTCCTCCTTTACAACCCTTGTTCCCTCTAACACTAAGTGGGAAAGAAAGAGGTTAAAGGGGAAAAAGGACAGAGTTCCTTTTGAACTACTTCCAGCTGATTAGGGTCGTCAGATTCTTTGGGGACAATACCAATCTCAATAGTTACAATATCCAGAAGTCCAGCACACCAGGATACCAGGAAACAGCAGCAGGGAGAGCAGCAACCTCTTTCATCTTCTTAGTGAATGGCTCTGGCTCTTTTTCCTTTCAAGTCATCAGAGTTCACTTGCTCAGCCATACCTTTGCTAGCTCAGGAGACACAGTTAATAGTTTACACCTGTGGTCTTAACTGAACCAGCCTCCTTCCTGGAATTAAACAAAAACATTCTTATGTTTGTTTTTAAACAAAATTCTTTTTTTTTTTTTTTTGAGACAGGGTTTCTCTGTGTAACAGCCCTGGCTGTCCTGGACTCGCTTTATAGACCAAGCTGGCCTCGAACTCACAGAGATCCGCCTGCCTCTGCCTACCAAGTGCTGGGATTAAAGGCGTGCGCCACCACGTCCAGCTTTTTAAACAAAATTCTTACCACACATAGTAATGTGCTGTTTCTGTGAAAGAGGGCAGCTCTGATCAGGATGGATCTTTCTATGGAAACAGAAATGAAAGATGACTGTGCGGCTTATTTTCTAGATTGTTGAGGTTAAATGTAGAGCTCTTCTTTCCAGGAGTTTTAGTAATTTCTTTGAATGGAAGATAGAAGAGAATTGTTCTCTCTTTTTTCCTAAGCCCATTAGTCTTTTATGAAGTCAGCACCGGTTTCCTGAAAACCTACCCTTTGCTAGGGAATAGAAAAAGCAAAAGAATGTGCAGCAGTTGGCTCAGCAGGTGAATGAAGGTGCTGCCAAGACTGATAACATGAGCTGATCCCCAGGACCCATGTGGTAGGAGAGAATCAATTCCTGGAGCTCAAAGGACTCCACATTCACTATGGCATGTGCACACTAATTAAACGTATTGATGGTTTACAAAAACTAGTAGTGCTTATGTATATGGTAAGTTACTATTTATTATCAAGCAGTTTTGTGTGGTGTGGTGACATATGCTTGTAATGCTCAAGGGAGAAGGGAAGTAGAAGATCGTGGTAGAAAGGACTTCAGCTCAGGGCCTGTCTGAGTTGGCAAAAACCAAGTAAAGGGAAGACCAATCTATTAAGAACTTGCAAATATACAAAGAAAAGAAGTATATTTTGGGAAATAAAATAGTGGTTTTGTAGGTGCAGATTTTTGGAACACACTCTGTAGACCAGGCCAGCCTTAAACTCATAGAAATCCTCCTGCCTCTGCCTCCTGAGTGCTAGGAATAAATGTGTGCCACCACACCTGGCTCAGGTTTATTAAATCTCTTAAGGTGTACCTTGGAGTAAAGAAACACTGTCCTATATCAAAGAAAAGTTGTTACGTCAAGAGATGACTGAACTGGTTTGCTGGTTCAGGTTTGAATACTGCTTGTCCATGAAGGAAGGAGTGGAGATGGAGAAATACGGTGACTACTTTAGGAGAAGGGAAGTGTGACTGAGTTCATGCTTTTCTTCATACTCATAAATGGCATTTTATTAGCTAAGTAATGGTTAAAGGATTGGCTTTTTGATACACAACTGAAGTCTTGACTTAAATTATTTTCTGTGATTTGTTGCTTACTTGCTTGATTTTTGTTTTGATTTGTGGTCACATGTAGCTAGCTCACTGGTCTTGAACTCTTGATGCTTCTGTCCCCACCTTCCAAGTGCTGGTGGGACCACAGGAATGTGCTCCCATCCCCTGTATTTGTTTTGTTGTTTTTCTAATATAAGTTCTCACTCTGTAGCTCAGGCTGGCTTCCAAGCTGGAATCCTCAAAGCTCTGTGTCCTGTGTGCTGGTGACATAACTGGTAGAAGCCACTACACCTGGCGTATTTATGTCTTTTTGATAACAATTTATTCTTGTTAAATTTATCCCTTTCTTCTTTTCTTCCCTCCCTCCCTCCCTTCTTTTTCCTTCCTTCCTTTTTTGAGACAGGTTCCCACTTTGTAGCCCTGTCTATCATCGAACTCACTATGTAGATTTGTCTGGCCTCTAACTCATAGATGTAGACCACCATGCTGAGCACACCTTGTTAGATTTATAAGCAAGGGTATGATTAAGTCAAATCTGATTGAAACTTGGGTGCTGGGTAATCTTATATACTATTCAGTTACAGAGGAGATTTTTCAAAATATTTTTTATGGGGTGCTGAAGAGATGACTCAGAGGTTAAGAACAGTGGCTGCTCTTCTAGAGGACCTGAGTTCAATTCCCAGCAACCACATGGTGACTCATAACCATCTGTAATAAGATCTGGTTCCTTCTTCTGGCTGCAGGCATACACGCAGGCTGAGTACTATATACATACATAATAAATAAATCTTAAAAAAACTTTTTTTATGTGTATGGGTGGATGTTTTGCCTGCATGAAGGTCTGTACACTACTTGCATGCCCTTGGGGGCCAAAAGAAGGTTTCAGATACCCTGGGACTGGAGTTCCATACAGTAGTGAGCAACCATGTGGGTGCTGGGAACTTAACCTGAGTCCTCTGGAGAAGCACCTAGTGCTTTTAAACGTGGAACCATTTTTACAATTCCCAAAGCAGTTTTTTTTTTTAACTTAATGCCACTAAGAATGTGGCTTTATAAATAAAAATATTAATAATAAGTAAATTATTCCTAAGATTTTCAAATTAAAACTACCAAGACTTAGCTACTGATAATAGCAGGAAAACAGTAATACTGATTAATCATGTTTATCATAATTTGATCAAAAATAAAAAATGAGAGATCCTTTATGGAGTTTAAATAGTGCCTTTTTTCTTCTTCTCTTCTTTTTCTTTTTTTGTGTATGTGGAGTCTTGCTATGCTGGTCTCAATCTCTTGGGCCCATATGATTTTTCTACCTCAACCTCTGAGTAGCTAGGAGCACTCCTAACTTCCAAAGGTGTTTTTCTGAATGACCAAGAATTTTGCATTATTTATCAATCTGTCAAGACAAGGGGAAAGCTACTCTAATAGATATTATTAGTATTTTGAGTGGTCAAAGATACACATTTTGATCCAGAATTAGGTTATGAAGATATAACCTTAAAATACCTTTGACATCAGTGTAGTTCTTCTTCTTTGATACTTCTCACATGCTAACTTGTGACTGATGGCTTAGCTTCTTTGAGATTCTCAAAATGAGAAGATTTATAAAATGAACAGGAAGCCAAATGTTGTGGATTATGCCTAAACTTAGTAGTATTCTGAGGCCAACAAGGGAGTATCATAGCAAATTCCAGAGACAGTGTGCAAGACCCTGTCTCAAGGAAAAAAAAAAAAAAAGAATAAGAAGAAAAAACAGGGCTCTAGGGGAGATAACTCAGGTTAAAGAGCCGTTTTGGTCCTGTAGAGGATTGGGATTTGTTCCCAGCACCCATGTGGCAACTTGGAACTGTCTGTTAACTCCCGTTCCAAGAGATCCAGTTGACTCTTCTGACCTCCATGGGGACCAGGCACATATTTGATGCCAACAAGACATTCATACATACAAAATAAATAGATCTTAAGGGAGAAAAAGTCAAAATGTGAGTTTCCAGTCAGTCTCCAGCTCACTTCAACCACTTTGATTATTGAGACATTGTCACATATAGCTCAAGCTGTATCTGAGGATGTGACTTTGAACTCTGGATTCTTCTGCCTCCAAGACCTGTAAGTGTTGGGATTACAGGTGTGGCTCAGGTCTGTTAAAAACAACCCAGTACCTCCTATGGTGTCTGTAGTTAAGTGCTCCCTCTGTTCCTATGTTTTTTTTTGCAACAGGGGCTCACTAAAGCCAGGTATCCTTGAACCCAATATCCTCCCTCATGCAGGTGCTGGAATTACATGCAGGCATTACAGTAGCTGGCTTTTCCTGTTCTTTGTAGTACTCTATGGTGATTGTGTGTGTGTGTGTGTGTGTGTGTGTGTGTGTGTGTGTGTGTGTTGTTTTCTTGCTTGTTTTGTAAGTAATGTTTTTAATTATTCTCTTACAATATATTTTGATCATATTCAGCCCCTCACCCAGCTCCTTCCAGATCTTCTCCTACCTTTTTTTATCATCTCTCTGGCTCACTCTTTTTTTTTTAAGTGTTTTTGAGATAGGGTTTCTCTGTGTAGCCCTGGCTGTCCTGGACTCAGTTTGTAGACCTTGAATTTACAGAGATCCACTTCCCTCTGCCTCCCAAGTGCTGGGATTAAAGGCATGCGCCACCACACCTGAATTACAGACAGCTGTGAACTGCCATGTGGATGCTGGGATTTGAACCCGGGTCCTTTGGAAGAGCAGCCAGTGCTTTTAATGGTTGAGCCATCTCTCCAGCCCTTGCTCGCTCTTTATGTCTCTGTCTACCTCTTGTTCTCACCCTGTCCTCCTTTCCCTGCTCCCTCTTCCAGTCTAGTTTGTGTTAGCTGACTATTTCTGGGTGTGGGACCTGCCCCAGAGTGTGGTTGATGCACCAGGTATCATTGAGGAAAACCGACTACTTCTCCTGGCAAGAATCAAATGCCAATAACTACTCATTGGGAACGGGATGGGAGGACGGGATGAGACAGATGGACTTTTTGCCCACCTCTCTTCTCCTCTTCTATGTGCAAATTTTGTCTGGCTTGAACTTGTGCATGCAATATGTGCATCTGCCCTATTGTATGTGAAAAACAGTTTCCTTGAATACATCCACCATCTCTGGACCTTACAGTCTTTCTCATAGATTCCGTAAGCCATGAGGGGAGAAGTGTAATATAGACATCCTCTTTAGGGCTGAACATTGTGAAATCTTTTACTCTGTGCATGTTGACCAGCTGTGGTTTCTGTGTTTGTTGCTGTCTGTACAAGAAGCTTCTCTAATGAGAGATGAGTGATGCATTTACCTATGCATATGGAAATAGGTCATTAGGAGGCATTTATTGCTATGTTCATTTAGCGAATAGCAGTAGTAGGTTTTCCCTTGGGCTCATGACCTATCTATCCATAGGTTCTTGGTCTCCTTGACAGTATCAGATACAGTTTCTGTGTCGTGGAACAAGGCAAGGCCTTAAGTTAATTCAAAAAGTAGTTGATTACTCCTGTAACATTTAGGCCCAGTGAACTTGCCTTGCCAACCAAGTCTTTGTTATGGCTCACAGAGTCCATCGCTGGGTTCAGGAGTGATGATTTATTTTCTTCCCCATGCACGGCACCCCTTTAGCTAAGTACCAGATAGATTTCTCATGTTTGATGACTCCTGTACTGGTATCTCCAACAGTAGGGTCTTACAGAATGTCCTGGAGGTTAACAAATAGCGTTGGCAATAGCCTTTGATGTTTGGGGTTGGGGTAGTCTCTGGGACCCCATTGTCCAACAGCTTAAAAACAGGTAAACTAGAAATTTTCTTTGCTATTGTCAGCTGTGTAGTTGGGGTATTGTTCCCCCATTAGAGTATCTCCATTTGAACTCATTTTTTTTAATGTGTATATATTTTTGGAAGCTTCTACAATAGTAAGTTTCTATATGACCTTTTCAAAGGGCCTTTATTGTTAGTTATCCTTCCCATGTTCCTTCCTCTAACCTGCCTTCCCCACCCCATTTATTTATTTACTTGTTTGCTTGCTTGCTTTACATGGAATGTAACTGTTACCACGGCTAGCCTCGTTTTATTCCTGGGCATATACATTTTTTTCCATTTCAGCACTCTGAGTAGCCATAACTACAACATAAGCATACACACTTATGTTTTAACATTTGTACAATATTCTGTTATCATTTTTTCTTACAGTCTGTCTTGGTAAACAGTCTCATTGAGGGTGGAAATGAGTTTTTTACACTGAAATGTTTTACAGAATTTAAGTGAATAAATGAAAGGGAACAGAGAGGTAAGGAAGTCGGCAAGGGCTCTCATGTTCTATATTTCAACTGAGTCTTCTCATTCTGGCTTTCCTTTAGTAAGCAATGGTATCAACCATTCCCCTCCTACCCTGAATGGTGCCCCATCACCACCACAGAGATTCAGCAATGGCCCTGCCTCTTCCACATCGTCTGCACTAACAAATCAACAGCTGCCGGCGACGTGTGGTGCTCGGCAACTCAGCAAGTTGAAGCGCTTTCTCACTACTCTGCAGCAGTTTGGCAACGACATCTCACCTGAGATTGGAGAGAAAGTTCGGACTCTTGTTTTAGCTTTGGTGGTAAGTGCAGCTTCACCTTCATCAGCTGCCTAAGAAGCTGTGATATTTCTGCTCTTCCCCTAATCATGTAGATACTGTGGACTAAATTAGTAGTTTTACAAATTTTGTGAAACTGTTGAATAACAGATTTTATAGCAGTATTTATTTGTCAGAAAATTTAAAATATGTCTGACTGTCTAAGGTGCTGATTTAATTCCAGTAAGCAGCTTTGGATTTGTCTTAAACAGCTTTTAGCAGGCCTGCTGAGGTCCAACCAGGTTAATAGAAGGTTGCTTGTATGTCAGCAGAGTCAGTAACTGGTACATTATTTGCAAACCAGTTTTTAAATTTCAAAACAACATTTTGTAAAATTAGAAGTTTCATGGCCTAAATAAGTAGTATGTAAGCAGTTATGTACATAGTTTCTTTAGTTTTTCATTCTATACTGATCATAGTGAGCTTGCTTATAAAGGATTAACTTTGTATATTGCCATCTGGGTGAGATTGAATATTCTCAATTTATAAGGGAAGTGCTACCAGTTCTCAGTGTTTCCAAATGAAATACTGTAAAATGCACTCCTGATAAAAAACATTCTGTGTTCCTTCCTGCACAGTAGCTTCTATTTATGATAAAAAGATGAGTTATTGTACTAGTCCTTCAAAATACAATTTAGGAAAATCCCTGGGTTTCCCCAGTATACTGGAGGGGAGGGGATGAAATGGAGCACAGTTGGTAGAGTATTTGTCTGACATCCACATCCCTGGATACAGTCCTGGTACTCTGGATAAACATCTTTACCCAGAAAGATCAGAATTTCAAGATCATCCTGAGTTACATAGTTTCACATCAAGGTTCAGTTCAGTGAGCTGCTATCTCCAACTCAAAACTAAGCAGGGTCTCATGTAGGCAATTAGCCTTGAGCTCTGTAGTCTAGGACTTCAAACTCTTAATTCTCCTGCCTCTACCTCTATAGTGTGAGCATTTCAGGCATGCACTACCATTATTTTGTTGTACTGCTTTATTATACCACAATTTATACATTTTGGCTTTTGACAAACATTTGAATTGTTTGCATTTGGGTGCTGTGTGTCAGGGGTTCCTAATACCGCCCCATGTTTGTAAAATGGTTATCTTCTCCAGACTTGATATATGGTGGTGCTCACAGCCAACATTCATTCCAGAGATATAATAAAAATAGACAGGTAGAGCCAGGTATGGTGGTGTACTCCTTTAATCCCAGCACTTGGGAGGCAGAGTCAGGAGGATCTCTGAGTTCAAGGCCAGCCTGGTCTACAGAGTGAGTTCCAGGACTGTTACACAGAGAAACCTTTGTTGTCTTGTAAAACCTTTATATATAAAAAAAAAAAAAGATCATAAAGGAGATCTGCATGAGCAGAATCTGGAGGAATTCATTAAGTTCTCCTCATTCCGTAACTACACAGAACACACTCTTCCCTGAGCTAAACTAAATTCAGAGCTAAACTAAATTCAGAGCTAAACTAAATTCAGAGCTTCTTCCCAGAGAAGCCTGGAGACTCTGCTTACGACTTCTACTGTAACTGGGTCTTGCTGGGAATCTATGCTTAACTTCTTTTACATGGAATCCAATGTTTTAGCATAACCAGAAACAGTGAACCACTTCTACCACGTAGTGAAAGTGTGAGGGTGTATGTATTTGTTTTTCCTCTATATTAGAGAAAACCTACTTATTAGTCAAAATTTAAACTAGCATTATTGAATTGAGACTAACTTTACCCTTTTTTAAGTTTACTTTTGTTGTATTTAACTTTTTTTGTTTGTTTGTTTTTTCAAGACAGGATTTCTCTGTGTATCCTTGGCTATCCTGGACTCACTTTGTAGACCAGGCTGGCCTTGAACTTGCAGAGATCCGCCTGCTTCTGCTTCCTGAGTGCTGGGATTAAAGTGTGCTCCACCACACCCAGCAATTATACACAGCTGTGAACTGCCATGTGGGTGCTGGGATTTGAACCTGTCCTTTAGAAGATCAGCCAGTGCTCTTAACCACTGAGCCATCTCTCCAGCCCCTTTTGTTGTATTTGTATGAGTGTTTTGCTTGTATATTTGTATGCATTTATGCATATCATGCGTGTGAAGTGTCAGAGGACGTCAGAAGGCTTGTATTGGGTCTCTAGGGACTAGAGTTACAGATCATTGTAAGCTGGCATGTGGGTGCTGGTCCCACATGGTTCCCTGGAAAAGCAGCCAGTGCTCATAACATTGAGCCATCTCTCCAGCCCCAAGATTTATTTATTTTTATTTTATATGTATGGGTATTTCTCCTGCATTTATGTTTATTCGCCACATGTGTGTAGTGCCCAAAGAGCCAGAAGAGGATGTCATATCGTCAGTATCTCCTTAGCTCACGTTTTGTTGGTTTTCTTCAGCCTATATCTTTTCCAGCTCTCACTTGCTCTGGCACTGTCTGTATGGAGCTTTGTGGTTATGAGAGCCCATTTTATCACTCTTTAGTGCAGTACATTGTTGTGCCACCGCCATTGTTCATCTTTAGAACTACTTTCATCTACTTGGTTTTTCTAGATAAGACATACTTATGTAGCCCAGGCTAAGTTCACTGTGTAGCTGAAGATATTTCAGCTAGTTATTTTTCTGCCTCTACCTCCCCAGGATTGGGATTACAATCATGTACCATCATGTTTAGCTTAGGTAGTACTGGGGATCATGTTCAGGCCTTGATGTATGCCAAGCAAGCACTATACCAGTAGAACTATACTCCAGTCCTCTCAACAATGATGTAATGAATGTGCAGATGCTTTTTAAAGGACAAGGCATCTTGTGTCAACTTGTGTGTACAGCATTTTGTGTATTCATGTGTCCTATATGAGGAGCACTAGGTTGTTGCTTCTGCCTTGTCAATTAGGGGAAGTTTTATATCATTGTAGACATTTTCCCATCCAGTCTCAGATTAGCTGACAGTCTGCTTCATGTAGGTCTGCCTTTTCTTTTTCCTTTTCTTTCTGTTTTGATTGTATTTTAATACTTATTTCTTTAGGGTATGGGTGTGTTCTAGGGGTTCTGACATTCTCTTCTGGCCTCCACAGGCACCAAGCACTCACACATTATATGTATATACATGCAGGTAAGATTCATATACATTAACCAAAATAAGTATTTTTAAAAATAAAGTTAAAATTTTAAAGACGTTTGCAGAAGTGTCACCTTAAGAAGTTAATTTAAGGGCTGGAGAGGTGGCTCAGAGGCTAAGAGCACTGGCTGTTCTTCCAAAGGTTCTGAGTTCAATTCCCAGCAACCACATGGTGGCTCACAGCCATCTACATTGAGATCTGCTGCCCGGGCATATATGTAGAGCAAATACTGTATACATAATAAATAAATAAATGTTTAAAAAAACATTAAAATGTAATTATAAAAAAAAAAAGAAGTTAATTTAAAGACTGGGTCCAGTGACACATTGCACATCATTCAGCTTGGCAGCAACACTTTTACCTACTGCACCATCATCTCACCAGTCCAAGACCTCTATATGCCTGTGTCTTGATCAGTGGCTAGTGTACAAGCACTGTATAGATCTGTAGGTACACTGAATCAGTGTGAATTTCATAAGATGTTAAAATGGAGATTAGACAAACAGTCCATTATATTTAACCTTTCTAATTGTTTTTAGCTTAAAAAATTATAATTTTATGTGTATGAGTACTTTGCCTCATTGTATAGGTGTGTGTGCCACGTGTATGTCTGGTACCTTCCGAGGCCAGTGAAGGGCATTAGATCCCCCTAATGCTGTAGTTATAACTGGTTGTGATGCTAGAAATCAAACCAGTACTCTTAACTGCTGAAACATCTCTTTATCCCCTCCAGTTTGCTTTTGTAACTTTGTTAGTCTTTAATTTATCTAATTTTTTAAATGTATGCATTAAACAATTCTAGCACTCAGCCGGGCGGTGGTGGCACACGCCTTTAATCCCAGCACTTGGGAGGCAGAGGCAGGCGGATCTCTGTGAGTTCAAGGCCAGCCTGGTCTACAAAGCGAGTCCAGAACAGCCAGAGATACACAGAGAAACCCTGCCTCGAAAAACCAAAAAAAAATAATAATAATTCTAGCACTCAGTAAGCTGTTCCAGGCCATCTTGTGTGTCAGAGAGATCCTGTCTTCACCAAACAAAAGATTTCAAATATGGGTGGCCTATCTCTGTCTCTGTACTTTATATTCTAAGTCCTTTGTAGATGATCCCTTGAGACTAAATCTCCTAACATTTTACCTTTCAAATTTTCCTTCTCCCTAAAATTACCTTTTCTGAGCCTTTTTAAAAAACTATTAAGCTGGACAGTGGTGACATAGACTTTTTTTTTTTTTTTTTTGGTTTTTTGAGACAGGGTTTCTCTGTGTAACAGAGCCTGGCTGTCCTGGACTCCTTTTGTAGACCAGGCTGGCCTTGAACTCACAGAGATCTGCCTCTACCTCCCAAGTGCTGGAATTAAAAGTGTGCGCCACTAATCCAAGCACTCAGGTGAATCTCTGAGTTCAAGGACAGTCAGGGCTATATAGAGAAACCCTGTCTTGAAAAAAAAACTTACATGTAGGGCCAGATGTAGTAGTGCATGCATGTCTTTAGTCCCTGTACTCTGTAGGCATACAGCATCAGGAGGATCTCTAAGAGTTCAAGCTAGCCAAGTCCACATAGTGAGACCCTGCTTCAAGACTCAAAACAGCCAGGTGTGGTGGTGCACGCCTTTTGATCTACAAAGTGAGTCCAAGATAGCCAGGGATATGCAGAGAAACCCTGCCTCAAAAAACAAAACAAAAATTGAAACAAAATTTTAAAGTTGCATTTCTTTATTATGAATGTTTGTACAATTTTGCTACTGTATGTATGAAAGTCAGAAGACAACTGCAGGAGGTAGAACTCAGATTTGGCAGTAAGCATCCTTACCCACTGAATCCACTGCTACAAATATGAAAAACTTAGTAGTGTGATTTCCTGCTGGACTGTACACTCTTTAGAGAGGGGGAAACAAGTAAACCAGGCAAAAGTTAAACAGTTACATTCTTAGTGATTTAGCAGTTGACTGGAGGTAGTTGTAGAACAGATCATTTCTCTGAGATGCAGTCTGCCCTATTGTGGCCAAACATACAGCCTTGAGTCTCTTGGCATGAGTCCCTTGTTCTCTTCTACCAATTTTACTGTCATTTTGTCCATCTATAGGGCGTTTTTACATCTTTCCTTTGGTCTTTCTTTTCTTCCTTTTTTTGTTTTTTTGAGACAGGGTTTCTCTGTGTAGCCCTGGCTGTCCTGGACTTTGTAGACCAGGCTGGCCTTGAACTTGCAGAGATCTGCCTGCCTCTGCCTCCCAAGTTCTGGGATTAAAGATGTGTGCCACCATGCCCAGCAAATACAGACAGCTGTGAACTGCCATGTGGGTGCTGGGATTTGAACCCAGGTCCTTTGGAACAACAGCCAGTGCTCTTAACCACTGAGCCATCTCTCTACCCTCTCCTTTGGTCTTTCTGTATATTTCACAAATGGACGTTCACTCACACAGTAAGTGAGCAAGTAAACGGATAAAGAGGGAAGAAAGAGGACTGGAAGTATGCAAGTTTGTGGAAGTGGACAGAATACCACATAAAGAGTATGTGTTATCTGAGAGGAGACCCTTTATAAAGAGAGGCCTGTGCGGTTTTAAAGATAATCTACTTATTTTTGCTGTATGTGTCCAGTTTAGGATGTTGAATATTATTTATCTTTTCAGAACTCAACAGTGACAATTGAAGAGTTCCATTGCAAACTCCAGGAGGCTACAAACTTTCCTCTTCGTCCATTTGTGATTCCATTTCTCAAGGTAATTCTGAGAGATACTCATTGTAATTTATCATCACCATTTCCTCAAGATCTACTGATCTTTGCTTTTTGGTCTCAGTGAGGACAGATTGCTGCCTTTCATATCTTTGTTTTATGTGGGACTAGAAGTCATGCATTTTGCAAATTGCCTCATATATAACGAGAATGATTTCTGTCTGCAAACACTATAGTTGGCACACAGTAAGTGAGCAAGTAAATGAATAAAGAGGGAAGAAAGAGGACTGGAAGTATGCAAGTTTGTGGAAGTGGACAGAATACCACATAAAGAGTATGTGTTATCTGAGAGGAGACCCTTTACAAAGAGAGGCCTGTGCGGGTTTTGTCAGGAGGATGTGAGAAGGCAGTGGTTCTATTCCCTCAAATCCCAGATAATTAGTCTAATTAATGTCTTCTAGAATTATTGTTCCCTGGAACATACCTTTTGGCCACATAGTTCTAAATTATGATGCTTACTGTCTTAGTTAGAGTTTAATTGCTATGAAGAGACACCATGACCATGGCAACTCTTGTAAAGCAGAACACCTAATTGGGGTTGGTTTACAGTTTCAGAGATTTAATCCATGAAACGTCATGGCGTGCATTGTGGCATGCAGGCAGACACAGTGCTGGAGAAAGAGCTGAGAGCTCTACATCTTGATCCTTAGGCAGCAGAAGGAGACCATACCTCTGGGCATGGCTTTAGCATATTTGAGACCCCAAAGCCCATCTCCACACAGTAACACACTTCCTCCAATAAGGCCACACCTACTCCGACAAGACCACACCTTCTAACAGAGCTACTCCTCCCTCTGTGGCCAAGCATTCGAACACATGAGTCTATTGGGGCCATTTCTATTCCAGCAACCACATGGTGGCTTACAACCATCCACAATAAATCTGGCTCCCTCTTCTGGCCTGCAGGTATACCTGTAGAGAGAACACTGTATACATAATAAATAAATAAATCTTTAAAAAAAAAAAAGACACAAATAGAGGATTCTTGTCTACCCAGAACATCAAGCCTGTATACCTGTAGTTAATTCCTACTCTTGATGCCCTTGAAAGACTAGAGCATTTGTGTGAAAGCCTTGGCACCATTAATGCTTCTGCCATCTCAGAAATGGAAAGAGATGTATAGTAAGTAAAAGACTCATCTTACTATGTAACCCTGACTGACCTGGAACTCACTCTGTAGATCAGGCTGGCCTTGAAATCACAAAGATCCTCCTGCCTCTGCCTCCTCAAGGCTGGGATTTAAGGTGTGTGCCACCACACCTTTGCCTCCCAAGTGAAGAACCATGCTTTTGTTGAGTGTAGGGAGCATGGTGCTGGGCCTGTATTTAATCATGGCTCCATATTACATGTAATATTAATCTGGAACAGTTTCTCCACTTTTAATGAGTGTTTCAGCTTTGAATAGTTTTATTTTTAATCATGTCTGTGAGTGGCTTTGTGTCTATGTACATGTGTTTGTTGGATACCTGCAGAGGCCAGAGGCGGGTGTTGGATCCCTTGGAACTGGTTTTACTTCTGGTTTTCAGCCATCTGATATAGGTACTGAGAACCTAACTAGAGTCCTCTGCAAGAACAGTGCCCTTTAAGTGTGACCCATCTTTCCAGCTCCAAGAGCTTAATAGTTTAGAGGGCACTTGTCACTGTAAAGAAGCTCACCCTGCTTTGTTCTGGAACTTCCTCTCCTTTCAAGTCATTTGGTACATTTTAGCTAAGAATTGCAGATAGGTTAGTGTATGGTGTTACATGCCTGTAATCCCAGCAGCCAAGAGGCAGAGACAGGAGAACTGCCCTAGTTGAAGGCCAAACCTAGTCTATGTAGCAAATTCTTGGCTAGCTACATTGCAAGATCATCTAAAAGATCAAAGACAAATGTATATGTATGAGTAATTATCATCTCCCTCAGCACCTAGAAAAGAAAAAAAAAAATTACAGTAAGTGGTATTACTATGCTGGCACAGGACACAGGTAATAATTTGGCTCCATCAATGATAATGCCTTTTTTTTTGATAGTTTAGTAAAGGTGGTGTCTGCTGAGATTTTTTTTCTTGGTGCCCTCTTCTGGCCTGCAAGTATACCTGTAGAGAGAACACTGTATACATAATAAATAAATAAATCTTAAAAAAAAAAAAAAAAGACACAAATAGAGGATTCTTGCCTACCCAGAATATCAAGCCTGTATACCTATAGGTAATTCCTACTCTTTTTTTTTTAAAGAGATCATAGGCCACACAGAGACAGACAGAGAGAGAGAGATCTTTTTTTTTAAACACTTATTTATTTATTTATTATGTATACAGTATTTGCTCTACATATATGCCCGGGCACCAGATCTCAATGTAGATGGTTGTGAGCCATGTGGTTGCTGGGAATTGAACTCAGGACCTTTGGAAGAACAGCCAGTGCTCTTAACCTCTGAGCCATCTCTCCAGCCCCGGTAATTCCTACTCTTGATGCCCTTGAAAGACTAGATTTTTTTTCCATAAAGTTAATGTTTTCTCTGATTAAATGATTATTTTCCCACATGGCATGGTGGCACACAGCTGCAGTCCCAGAACTTGGGAGACCAAAGCAAAAGGATCTCTGGACTACAGAGATCCTTTCTCAGAAAATGAACAAAAAAGTACTACCAAGGCTTGCAGTGTAGCTCAGTGAAAGAAGACATGCCTGTCATACACAACGTCCTGAGTAACAAACTTAAAACAAGTAACAGGAAATAAATAAACTATTTTCTAGAATAGGTAGCAAGAACACATACCAGATATTTTTATTGAGTTGATGAAGGCATCAGTGAGACATCACAGCCAGTTCACAGGGGAATCCAAACAACAGATAACATTCATAGGTAACAGTTACTAACTCTGCAAGTTCAAGGCTAGCCTGGTCTACAAAGAAAGTCCAGGACAGCTAGGACTAACCAGAGAAACTCTGTCTTGAAAAACCAAAGAAAGAAAAAAAAGAACGCTGTATACAGATGAACATTTGCAGTTGATTTTGCTGAAGAAAACCCATTTGAAACCCTAGTAAATTAAATATTAACCCTCTCCCTGAAAAAAAAAAGCTACTAAAAATTACTGTGTTCAATTTACAAATTTTGTTTATATATACATGAGATGAAAACTTATAATTCTGTTTCTTAACTAACAAAGTGATAGACCTTGACCAAACAAATCTAACCCTTTTGCTCTCCTTTAAATTACTCTACTCTTACTCTCATCTCCTAAAACATGTTTTGTTCAGTTTTGATTTGGTTTGGATTGGGCCAGGGGTGTTAGAGCACATGTGTGGAGATGAGAGGATAATGTGCAGGAATTGGTTCTTTCCTTCAACCATGTGGATGCCTAGGATCAAATCTAGCTCATCAAGCTCAGTAACAAGTACTTTTACTCACTGAGACCATCCAGCCCCCAGAGAATGTGAAAGCTTCGAAGTAACTTGTCCCTTTCCTAAAGTACTGTTATTAGTTTATTTTGTTTTTGTTCTTTAAGACTTGGCCTTATTATATTGCCCAGGTTAGCCTGGAACTTGTGATCCTCTTGCTTTAGCCTCCCAGCTTGCCAGGTCTGTTACTAGTGAGTAAAACAATTTCGGACTGTGGCATAGCAGGCCAGTGAAGTCAGGAAGATGATGTGGTCTGAGGCGCACAAGCTTGTATTGAGCTCTGCCCCTGACTGCACAGAAACCTTGGCAGCTGGAAGCTCTCTGCGACCTTTGTCAGCCCCAGGTCACCTATGCTTCTTGGACCTGGCTCTAGACAGTTATTCACTGAGACCTTAGAATCAGGGAAAATTTACACCTGATAGTGGTGGCGCACGCCTTTAATCCCAGCACTCAGGAGGCAGAGGCAAGCGGATCTCTGTGAGTTCAAGGCCAGTCTGGTCTACAAAACGAGTTCCAGGACAGGGCCACACAGAGAAACCCTGTCTCAAAAAAACAAAAAAGAAAGAAAATATGAAATGTATGTTAATAGAACATAGTTAGCTCTGTTTTCCCCCTATTAACAAAAGGACACATGTCACGAATGTAAAGATCTGGCATGTTTCTTTTTCAATTACGTTTTTACAGTTGTAAGATTGAGATTCTAGACCAGACTTAAAAAATGTTTCATATTGTCAGATTCTCTATTCTTAACTGTGTTATTTGGAAAACAACATGAGGTAGGTTGTTATGGCAGCTTTTTGGCTACCATTTGAGAATTTTGTCGATTTATTTCTGCCTTAAAACACTCACTAATTATGGTGCCTGCTAAGTTAACCCTCAGTGGGGGGGTGACTACTTTACTTGCATGCATTAAACTTTTTACTTGCTCATTTGTCCCTCCAGGTAAAGTCATTTATTTTATAGGCTTTCCCTGAATTATATTTAAATTAAGAGGGAAAATATAATTTTTTGTTGTATATAAAAGAAACTTGGGAAGCCAGGCGTGGTGGCGCACGCCTTTAATCCCAGCACTTGGGAGGCAGAGGCAGGCGGATCTCTGTGAGTTCGAGGCCAGCCTGGTCTACAAAGCAAGTCCAGGACAGCCAGGGCTGTTACACAGAGAAACCCTGTCTCGAAAAAAAAAAAAAAAGAAACTTGGGGAAAGAATTAGAATTCTAAAGTTTAAAAGTATAGGGAACTTTTGTGTGTGTATGTTTTTAAATCTACCAAAAATTTTCTTAGTATGAGAAAGAGAAAATAGCACAACATACTTTTTGTTTTCCAGGTTACATTATTCCCAGTACTCCTCTTCAAAACCCATTTCCAGAGTAATTTGGTTTCTGGGATTCCAGGACATCTCTAGAGAGCCATGAGAGAAAGTTGAGTGCTACCAAAGAGAAGTAGGGCTTGTAATTCTCCTTTTTAGGCAGTAGTAATTTTCTAACTGGCTAGTCTTCAAGAAAATGTATACTTTGGGTGCCCCAGGTCAGTTTAGTAATAGAACATTTGCCCAGTCTGCATTTGGCCCTAGTCCTATCTCCTAGACTGGAAAATCCTTGCTGAAATGTATGTTGTAGGGCTGGAGAGACAGTCTAGTGGTTAAGAGTGCTTGTTGTGGGCTGGAGAGATGGCTCAGAAGTTAAAAGTACAGAATGCTCTTCCAGAGGTCCTGAGTTCAGTTCCTAGAAACCACATACATGGTGGCTTATAATCATCTATAGTGAGATCTAGTGTCCTCCTCTGGCCTGCAGGCATACATGCAGACAGAGCACTTATACATAATAAATAAATACATCTTAAAAAAAGAGTGCTTGTTGCTCTTGCAGAGACCCTGAATTTCATGCACAGCACCCGTAATGCTGGGGCTCACAACCCCTCGTAACTCCAGCTCTCCAGCACCAAGGATCTGTACTTACCTAAACACACTCACAATTAAAAATAAAAGACATGTTTTTTAAATTTTTATTTATTTTTATTTTGTGTATACTGGTGTTTTGACTCCACGTATGTCTGTGTGAGGGTGTTGGATCCCCTGGAATAGGAGTTACAGTTGTGAGCTGCCATGTGGGTGCTGGGAATTGAACCCAGGTCCTCTGGAAGAGCAGTCAGTGCTTGTAACCACTGAGCCATCTCTCCAGCCCCAAGACATCTTTTAAAAAAATGATGTTTTAAAATTATATATTCAATAAAAAGCTTTATTATGTTCTGTATCCAGGCCACAAAAAACTAAGATTGATGTCAGCTGAGTGGTTACACAGAGACTCTGTCTCGAAAAACAAAAAATAAATAAAAGAAGATTGTTGTTTTCCTGGGGGGAAGAAACAGAGCAGCCAGCAACTGAAATAAAAGTGCCCTTTACTACTTGGTTGTCACTGTGCTAGTGAGTGTTAGAGGAAGAAAGCAAAGAGGGCATTTGGCCGTGAGAGCCCACAGAGAAGCCACTCTCTGTAGGTAGGCTCAGCAGATGAGAAAACTGCCTCATTCTTTTCAAGGCCAACCTGCCCCTGCTGCAGCGAGAACTGCTGCACTGTGCCCGGGCTGCCAAGCAGACCCCGTCCCAGTACCTGGCCCAGCACGAGCACCTTCTACTCAGCACCAGCATCACATCTCCTGCTGACTCTGCTGAACTGCTCATGGAGGTTCACGGAAACGGAAAGAGGCCCAGTCCGGAGAGGTGAGCAGACTGTTCTGGTCTTTTGGAGCCACTCTGCTTTAAAAGAAAGAGGGTTTGGTTGTTGGGTTGTAGACAAATAATATCTCTTAGACTTTCCAAGGTTTCCTTTGTCCTAACAGCTCTTCAAGTGACTGCACATTCCTGTTGAGGAGCACTGCCCTAGGGTTTAGACAGGTTCACTGTTCTAGAAGTAGAAGAATACCCTCAATCTTTCTCACTCAGCCATCTGCAAAAAAAGATGTATTTTACCAGATGTGTGGGCCCTTCACATCTGGTGAGCAGCCAGTACTACAGCAGGTGTGTGTTGGTTGTTCTTTACTGCTGTCCTCCACCTAGAGGTATAGCTGGCTCTACAGGTTAAAGGCTCTGCTCCCAGGATTGTCCTCTCCTTTAAGCCAATCACAAATCTTAGGTTGTGATTGTGAATACTGTGTGGTCAGACAGCTGTGCCCCCTTTGCTTTGTTCTCATCGGCTGTGTCTTCTGAATGATGGTCTCCAAATTGGGTTTCTTTTTTATGAGAGAAGGGTTTAGACAGGGTTTCTCTGTGTGTAGCCCTGGCTGTCCTGAAGTTGGCTCTATAGACTAGGTTGGCCTCAAACTCAGAGATTTGCCTGCCTCTGCCTCTCAAGTTCTCTGATTAAAGGCGTGCGCCACTACTGCCTGGCCAAATTGGGCTTCTTACAACCCCCTAAGATTTGTTTAATTGTTCAGTGTTTCATAGAGCTCAGGAACATTAACTGGCTTATGATTAGGGCTGTGTTCATAGGTTTCTAATGAACAGTAAGTAGGTGAAGGGCAAGGCACAGTGGCACAGGGATGTGGAGTGTGTCTGTCCTCTCCTGGTAGTTGCACCACCATCTACAAGGAGATGCCACATATTCAGCTCTTCAGAAACTCTTGTCTGTTTTTTCATAGAAGCTTTATTACATAGGTATGATTGGTGACATCTTCAGGTAACTCATGATCAACTTAACCTCCAGGTCACCTCCCTTCCCTATGGGTGGATAGTATAGTTCTGCCTTGGTCCTTCCCATGACCAGCCACAATCCTGAAGCTACCTAGGAGTTGCCAGCCTACAGTCAGGTTCTTAGACTTAGCTAGCGCTCGGAAGATTAAGGCTTTTTAGAGCTGCATGTCAGGCAGCAGGATAAAGTGGTTGCCACAATAGTCCATGAGTTGTTGAGGGAGCAGTATTATGAACAACAACAGAAAGCTTATTACAGTTGAAGCTGGGTGACTAAACCCCATATCAATTCACAGAGGCAATTTTCTTCCCCGCAACTCACCTCCATAGTGACAGATTTGACCGTCAGTATTTTAAAACTTTGTCAATCCTTGTCCTTTTTAGTTTCCCCTTTCCTGTGTCACAATTATGATTCTGCCTAGTTATGGGTGAGTTTGCTCTCTCTTCTTCATGATGGAATAAAGAAGCATTTACCGCCAGGCGTGGTGGCGCACGCCTTTAATCCCAGCACTCAGGAGGCAGAGGCAGGTGGATCTCTGTGAGTTCGAGGCCAGCCTTGTCTACAAAGTGAGTCCAGGACAGTCAAGGATACACAGAGAGACCCTGTCTCGAAAAACCAAAAAAAAAAAAAAAGAAGAAGAAGCATTGACCAATGTGTCTGGTCCCTGAGGACAGTTCAGTTCATGCCTCTCGTTAAATGCCTTCTGAGCTGGTGGGCATGGGACCACTCACCAAAAGTCACAGGTACAGGTTCAACAGAGGCTCTAAAATCCATCTCTGGAGTTTGCCTGAAGGCCATCCTAGGACGAGGGCTGAGGGGCTGCGGTTTTAGAGTATGAAGCTTGTGCTTAGTATGTGGGCTGCAGCACCAAAAATACTCATTCCTGCTTTGGAGAGGGAATAGAACAAATCATAGTGCTCAAGAGGGTGGCAGCTTCCATAGCAGCTGAAGGTCAGGTTCCTGGGAAGATGAGTTGCTGGAAAGGAGCAACTGTGCTGAGCCTGGGTAGGGATGTTAACACGACCACTTCCTGTCAGGCTCCCATAAGCACTTCTGATTCTTCTACAGGAGGGAAGAGAATAATTTTGAAAGAGATACAGTTCCTTCTGAACCTCCTGCCAAGAGAGTGTGTACTATCAGCCCTGCTCCTCGGCATAGTCCTGCCCTCACCGTTCCCCTCATGAATCCTGGGGGCCAGTTCCATCCTACTCCACCACCTCTTCAGCACTATACTTTAGAAGACATTGCAACTTCTCACCTGTATCGGGAACCAAACAAGATGCTAGAACACCGAGAAGTTCGAGAGAGGCACCACAATATTAGTAAGTGATCTCAACAGCATGATAATGGTTTAATCTGGAGGAAATTCATGGACTGCTTTCCTGATAAAGGCAAATAATATCACCATTGCTCTTTTCCTGTTGATAAGATGTTTTGCAGCTGGAAATAGTGGCACATACCCGTAACTCCTATACTATAGAGGCTGAGGCAGGACAATCAGCTTACAGTCATCCTCAGCTACCTAAGGAGTTTGAGGGTAACCAGTGCTATAAACAAAAAATAATGAAAGGACTGGACATAGTGGCACATATCTATCTTACCAGTCAGAAGGATCACCCTTAGTTTGAGTCGAGCTTGATCTACATGAGTCCCAGGCCAGTCAGAGCTACTCTGGCTCTACATGTGTAATCTAATGGAAGTAATAACTTCTGAAATGATTGAAGAGAACATTACCATCTCTGCTCTTTGTTAGGTTTGAAGTGCCTGAAGCATAGGCCTATGTGACTATTAAATTTAGGAATAAACACTCCCATTTAAAAACAAAAACAAAACAAAACACCTACAGAGTCCTAATTAGAGATCAGTCTTGAAAAGAGCTTTTGTTGTTGTTGTTGTTGTTGTTGTTGTTTTTGAGGTTTTTTTGGTCTTTTAGCTATTGTTTTTTTTTTTGTTGTTGTTGTTGTTTTGGTCACATTCTCTTCTGGAGTTTAACTGCTCAGCATCTATCTTATAGGAAAAAAACAGAAGGCTGTCATCTTGTAGGGGTTCCCTTGCATTCCATTTATAGAGGTACCTTGTAGAGAACACACAATTTCTCATTCTGGCTTAGGCTAAGTAGCATCTTCCCAAGGCACAAACCTCAGTAGGGCCTCAGGTGTCTTTCAGTTCTTCCTGAATGATGAAGAGCATTGTCTATGCACTTCCTGAGTCTCAGCTACCACTGCATTATTTGATTCAGTCTTTCCAGAAGGTCTAGGCAGTCGTTAATTTCTTCATACAGAGAAGATAAAGCAACTGTGGCCAATGTCACCTAGCTAGTAAGTGGTCTTGACAAGATTGCTCCTCAGCTGCTGGAGGTTAAGGTTGGCTGCTTTGGGAGCAGGTGATGACACATACCTTCAGCTCTTATTCTCCCATGCCTTTGTTTTAGCTGTTAAAAACCAGGCTGTGGGCTGGGGGGAGTGTCAGTAAGGTGGCCCAGTGAATAAAGGCACTGGTCATGTAAACCTGGGGACCTGAGTTTGGTTCCTGGAGAGAATCTAGAAAGTTGTTCTCTAACCTCCATGTGTCATCATCATCATGCATGTACACAGATACAACAATAATAATATTAAATTATTTTTAAGAGTAAACGCTAGGCTTGCCATTTATTTCTTCTCTTCATACACAGTTTTTGCCCATTAGAGAGAAGAATGGTGAAAGCTAGGTATAATTGCATTTTATTAGATTTTATTTGTATTTCTAATAATTTTAGGAAAAACTATACATACACCTGGAATTGTACCTTGAGAAACTGTTGGTCACCTACCACGATGATTCTACCAGGCTCACCAAAACCTTGTTTGTTTTCCCTATACCTATTTGGAAATGTCTACCCTATTATACTGGTTCTCATTCATCAAACTATCATGTGCCCCTCCCCTCAACTGAATCAATTAGTACACTCTCCTTTACTCTCTTAAAATGAAATGAAATGTATGGACATTATAGCCTATCTTGGATCCATCCTTTACTCTCTTAAAATGAAATGAAATGTATGGACATTATAGCCTATCTTGGATCCATAATTTTAGGGTCAGTAGTCTATGCAATATATAAAAAAAAAGCATTTTTTAAAAAATTATTTAGCTGGGCGGTGGTGGCGCACGCCTTTAATCCCAGCACTTGGGAGGCAGAGGTAGGCGGATCTCTGTGAGTTCGAGGCCAGCCTGGTCTACAAAAGCGAGTCCAGGACAGCCAGAGCTGTTATACAGAGAAACCCTGTCTCGAAAAAAAAAAAAAAAAATTATTTATTTTTTATTTTATGTACATTGGTGTTTTGACTACATGTGTTTCATCAGATTGTTTGGAACAGGAGTTACAGACAGCTGTGAGCTGCCATGTGGGTGCTGGAATTTGAACTCTTCCTCTGGAAGAGCAGTCAGTGCTCTTAACCGCTGAGCCACCTCTCCAGCCCCAAAAAAAGTATTTACAATAAAATGTACTAGTACTTAGGCATAGCTATATTAGAAAATGGTAATGAAAAATAGAGGGTTTAGAGTAGCTCAGTGGTAGAGCAAACTAGTTTTCCTGTCTCTACTGTGCATGTAATGGAGTTAGAGATGTGTGCTACAATACAATCTTAGTCAGTGTTCTATTGCTGTGAAGAGATGCCATGACTTTTAGCAATCAGGTACCTCCATGCCTGTCCCAGGGGCCCAGCAACAGCAGGATACATCATCACCGAGAGGTGACACATTGCCACTGTCTCCAGGAGTCTCATATCACCTCCCCCTGCCCATGATCTACATCTCCTTATAAAAGGCTCAATCCTCCTTCCCTCTCCCTTCCCTCCACCCTCACCCAGAGGCCACCTCTGCATCTCCTCCCTTAATGAACCTTCCATGTGAGATCAGTCACATGGTGTGACTTTATGGATTCTGCCATTTAAATCTTAACATTGGTGCTGTGACCAGGATAGGATCTCCCTGTGCTTGTGCTCCCCTCCCCTCCGTGGTTGAAGTCACATGCTGGGACCCTATTTCCAGTCCGCCTGCTACAGGCTCACTTTCTGTCCAATGATCACTGGGCCTTTGCATCCAACACAGACTTATTGGGGTAGGCGTAAATTTAAAAAAAAAAAAAAGGTTGCCCTCTGGTAACCGTGGAGATGGAAGTACCTCCCAGCCACAGCCTTCACAGCTACAAGCTGCCCTTTTCTACTGGGTGAGGCTGCACCTTTCTACCAGCACAGTTTCTCTCTTGTAAGCCCTAGTACTAATTGAACCACATCTGCTGGGCTTCCTAGCCCTGGTCCCTGTCTAGCTTGTGATGGCTTGCCGGCCAGCTTGTACACACTCATTCTAGTTGTACCTGTGTCCTTGGGACACTTTGGGCTCAGGCTTGTGACTCTTCTCCTCACCCATGGGAACTGTGTCTTTGTCATACCTCCAAGCTCCCATGTCTTTTGGAGAACTTCAGACCCCTACACCTAGTGTCTGACTTCTAAATTCATACACCTTTGCACCCAGACCTGGCCCCAGTATCTCTTAGATAATGGATCTAAATGGCCGGTTAATGGCACTCTAGAACCCAGTATGATACAGGACCCAATTACTGCCAGCGATCGGGTAAATGGAACGAAGGATATTCAAACTATCTCTTACCTTTGCTCCAACCCTTCCCTCTGTTCTTCCTGTTCAGAACTCAGTTCCTTCTAGCTATGAAATCTGAACAAGAAGAACCAGAAGAAACCTTCACTTGATCCTGCTTCTTGATCCTGCTAACGAGCCTCCTCCTTATAGGCCCTAACCAACAGCTCCCTGTCTTCCTTTGGCTTCTTCAGCCTCATCTCCCTCTCCAGCAACTGTCTGCTCTAACTATCCTATTCTGGCACCTACTTTCACCCCACCAGCAGCTTTTAGTGCCCCTCTACTCACTCTGTGGTGAAACCCCCTTTTTCTCCCCCAACCCAGTGTAACCCACCCTCAGTTTTTCCTTTACTGGGGTGGATGGCCTGGTCAGGGTACAGGTCCCCTTTTCATTAAATGAACTTTCTCAAGTAGAAAAAAGACTGGGACTGGCTGTCGAGGTGCCTGATTGCTAACGGTGACCACAGCAACTTTCTTATAAAAGAAAGCAAGTAATTGGGACTTACATATAGTTTAAGAACTTTATTCTGTTATCAACATGGCAGAAAGCATGGCAGCAGGCAGGCAAACATGAAGCTGGAGAGGTCTACATTCAGATCCAAAGTAAGCAGTAAGAGAGACCATTGGGCCGGGCGGTGGTGGCGCACGCCTTTAATCCCAGCACTTGGGAGGCAGAGGCAGGCGGATCTTTGTGAGTTCGAGGCCAGCCTGGTCTACAAAGTGAGTCCAGGACAGCCAGAGATATTCAGAGAAACCCTGTCTCGAAAAACCAAAAAAAAAAAAAGAGAGACCATTGGGTCTCGCTTGGGCTTTTAAAAACTCAAAGCCCGTCCATAGTGACCTATTTTCTCTAACGGGCACACCTAATCCTTTTAAATAGTGCCAATCTCTGGTGACTGAGCATTCAAATATGTGAGCCTATGGGGCTCATTTTTATTCAAGCCACCACAAAACTTAACAAAGTAATTCTGGTATTTTATTTTCTAGAATGTTGGCTATGAAATGCTATGTGAACAAAAGAAAAGGACATAACCTCTGACTACTTAGAAGATGTGCTGTCTTCATGCTTTTGAACTATCTGTACTTTCCTCTTTGATATAACCTTTTCCACCTTGTGATTGTTTTTCTTTTTTGATATTTGTCTTTACAAGTGAAATTTTTTTTTTCAAGACAGGGTTTCTCTGTATATCCTTGACTGACCTGGACTCACTTTGTAGACCAGGTTATCCTTGAACTCACAGAGTCCACCTGCCTCTGCCTCCCTAGTGCTAGGATTAATGGCGTGTGCACCAACTGTGTGTATACTTGGTAGAATTCAGTGTTCTGTATTCTTTTTTCTTTCTTTCCTTTTTTGTTTTGTTTTGAGACAGGGTTTCTCTGTATAGCTTTGACTGTCCTGGAACTCACTCTGCAGGCCAAGATGACCTCAAACTCAGATCCAGTCTGACTCCTGGATCTGACTGCCTCTGACTCCTAACAGCTGGGACTAAAGGTGTGGGTGGTAGAAGTTAAGTCTTTATAGTGAATTATTAGGCAGTTCAGGTTTGCATCTGGCCGCACATAAGGAGGAGCTTGGCGTCCCTTTGGTTTACTGATATGGACAAAAAGCCAGTTGTGTCCGGATGATATGCCTTGTTGAAGGGGCATGACTAAGAAACTGCTCAAGCCACACAGATGACATCAGTTATCATGAGAAGCAACGGGACTGTTGGACATCTTGAGAGATCTCGTGGACCCTTGAGACTGTCAAGTATCACGAGATAATGCAATATGTAAGATGAGAATTCCACGCGGTCTCTCTCTTTTTCCTGCTCTCACCAACTGAAAAGTCACACTGAATAGGCGCACAGCAAGGCACGCCATTGTCAGAATTTAGACTGTTATAGCCTAAAGCAAAGGCCTGGCATAAAAACTTACTGAGAGAGAGTTCTTTAAAGGTGTCTGTCTTGGAGTCCAGAGCGCTGGAAAAGTGCGCAAGGAAGCAGAGTTCAGAAGCTTCTAGGAGAGGCCTTGGGCTGTGAGGTTTGGCTGGGCCAAGGAGACCATTAGAGGCGAGTTTCAGCTAATGAACAAAGCCGGCCTCGGTTTGGCTGTTAGAATAGACTGACTTTATACACTGGCCACAATTTGGTGGTAGAAATAAACTGTCATTGCAAACTTGCACAGTAAGGCCTAACGAACACTAACTAACCTTTGCATGGGACTGCCTTCCAGGACTGTCATAAACAAAGCTATCCTGAATGGACCTATGCTAAGAATATTAATATACTTTAAGAAAGTTAAAATAGTGTTAAGTGTTTTTAGATAGGTATTAGAGTGTTCTTAAGTATTAGGGTACTCTTAGATTATAGGTTTTAGGATATAGGATTTAGGTATTTTATAAAGATTTGTTAACTATTAATAAAATGTTGATAAATAAAAATAATCTGTTACAGGTGTGTACTACCCATCCAGCTGCTCTATATCCTTTAAATGAAATCTCTTGTTTCTAACAGGTCTCAATGGAGGTTATCAAGATGAGTTAGTAGACCACCGTTTGACAGAAAGGGAATGGGCTGATGAATGGAAACATCTTGACCATGTAAGGATTCCCAGCATGTTTAATTTCCCTAAGTCCTTTTTACTTTTAAACCTTTATGGTTTGTTTCATTTTTGTCTGTTTGTTTGTTTTGGTGGTTTGTGGGTTTGGTGTGTATCTCTGGGTACCTGTGTGCTTGCATCATGCAGATTCATATACATACCATGACGTGAATGTGGAGATTAAGAGGGGACCTATTTGGTCATCTGTTGTGGCAGCAATCACCTTTTACATACTGAACCATTTTGCACACCCACTTTTGTTTTTTACCTCCCAATTCAGGCATGCACCACTGCACCCAGCTCCTAATTGTTCCTTTTTTGGGGGGAGGGGGTTGTTTTTTCTCTGTTTAGCTTTGGAAGCTCTTAATTCTTTTTTTTTTTTTTTGTTTGGTTGGGTTTTTTTTTTTTTGGTTTTGTTTTGTTTTTTTGTTTGTTTGTTTTTAAAGATTTATTTATTATGTATACAGTGTTCTGTCTGCAGGTATATCTGCAGGCCAGAAGAGGTCACCAGATTTCATTATGGATGGTTGTGAGCCACCATGTGGTTGCTGGGAATTGAACTCATGACCTCTGGAAGAGCAGCCAGTGCTCTTAACCACTGAGCCATCTCTCCAGCCCCCTTGTTTTATTTTTTGAGACAAGGTTTCTCTGTGTATCCCTGGCTGCCCTGGACTCGCATTATAGACCAGGCTATCATTGAACTCACAGAGATCTACCTGCCTCTGCCTCCCACTGGACAATTACAGACAGCTGTGAACTGCCATGTGGGTGCTGGGATTTGAACCTGGGTCCTTTGGAAGAGCATCCAGTGCTCTTAACCGCTGAGCCATCTCTCCAGCCCTGGAAGCTCTTAATTGTTAAAGCTACCAGTGGTTCATGTGTGATTGAAGTGAACCTGACTTTTTAGCAGAAGTTGGTTTATTCACTGCTTGCTTGGATGAAGAAGTATAGAGTCGGCCGGGCGGTGGTGGCGCACACCTTTAATCCCAGCACTCGGGAGGCAGAGGCAGGTGGATCTCTGTGAGTTCGAGGCCAGCCTGGTCTACAAAGCGAGTCCAGGACAGCCAGAGCTGTTATGCAGAGAAACCCTGTCTCAAAAAAAAAAAAAAAGAAGTATAGAGTCACTCCCAAATCTTGGTGGTGAGCTGATCTTGATAGTTCCTAAACCGGGTAGTCATGTGATAAGTGATGAAAGGAAAAGTTTTGACTTTTCTACTTACTACCTTTGTGAACTGAGTAAGTTACTTTTCTTCCTCCTCTTCTTTTTTTTTTAGACTTTTTCGAGACAGGGTTTCTCCGTGTAGCCCTGACTGTCCTGGACTCATTCTGTAGACCAGGCTAACCTTGAACTCACAGAGATCCACCTGCCTCTGCCTCTTGAGTGCTGGGGTTAAAGGAATATGCCACCACTCCCAGCTCACTTGTTTTAGCCTTGGTTTTTCTCTCCTTAAAACATAAAGAGGTCCAGTGGGCAAAGACATTGGAGACCCACATATTGGAGGGAGAGAACCAATTCTCACAAGTTGTCCTTGGGCTTGCATTCATGGACCATGGATTGTGCACAAGCAGACACACAAACACATATACTAAAATATTATGATCTTTCTCTTTTAAAAAGACTGGCATTATTTGTAATAGTACATAAAGTGTTTATTATAGGGTGTAACGCATGGAGAGTTAAACAAATCCCAGTAAGAATTAGCATGCTGGGGCTAGAGAGATGGCTCAGCAGTTAAAGAGCACTGGCTGCTTTTCCAAAGGACCTGGGTTCAAATCCCAGCACCCACATGGCAGTTCGAAACTGTCTGTAATGGTCAGGCAGGGTGGCACACTCCTTTAATCCTAGCACTTGGGAGGCAGAGGCAGGCGGATCTCTGTGAGTTTACGGCTAACTTGGTCTACAGAGTGATAGCCAGGGCTACACAGAGAGAATCCTTGTCTCAGAAAATAAAAAAAACAATAACAAAGAATTAGCATGCTGGTACAGACTATATACTCATGTTCTCTTTCCCATCAGAATAGAGCATCCATTCTTCCTGAAAATAGGTAGTTCCTACTTTAAAGTTGCATGTTGTGGTCTGTCCTTCTTGAGTGATAACTGACCCTGGCCCTCACCTCAGATATTATCATAATCATCATCATTTGACCCTGATCCTTACCTCAGGGAGATTTGGGGTGTGTGTGTGTGTGTTTCTGTCTGTCTGTCTGTCAGAGGCCAGAAGGTGTCAGATCCCTTGGAACTGAAGTTACAGGCAGTTGCAAACCACCCGATGAGTTTGATGGGAGCTGAGCCAGGCTCCTCTGAAAGAGAAGTCAGTTCCCTTAACCACTGAGCAATCCTTCCAGCTCCAGATTGCATTATTAAAAAAACATCTAGCTCTATCTAATGTTACCCAGGTACTCAGGCTTGGTGAAACATTCCTTTACTCGCTGAGCTGTCTTAACTTACAGACCAACAGGGTCTTGTTTTGGTTTGTTTTAAACATGTATTTATTTATTATGTATACAGTATTTGCTCTACATAAATGCCCGGGCACCAGATCTCAATGTAGGTGGTTGTGAGCCACCACATGTGGTTGCTGAGAATTGAACTCAGGACCTTTGGAAGAACAGCCAGTGCTCTTAGCCTCTGAGCCATCTCTCCAGCCCGTTTTGGTTTGTTTTAATCACTTATTTTGTGTGTATGTGTGTGTGTGGTGGTATATTCTGCCACAATGAACCAGTTCTCTTCCTCTGCCCTGTGGGTTCCAGAAGGCAGCAGGTACCACCTACCTGCTGAGCCATCTTGCTGGCCCCTTTAAAAAAAAAAAAACAAAAACAAAAAACTTTTTTTTTAAATCATTAGGTGTTATAATCTAGAAGTGATTGAAGTATGTGAGTAGTAGTGCATAGGTTATATGCAAATGCCAACACATTTTATATCAGGGAATTGGAGCACTTGTGACTTTTAGTGTCCCTGGAGGGTTCTATAACCAATATTTATATGGATAGGAAAAGATAGCTGTATATATGAGATAGCAAGGTAAAAGAGGGACTAGAGCGATGATTCAGTGGTTAAGAGCACTTGCTACTGTTGCAGAAGACTCAGGTTTGCTTCTCAGTACCCACATAGCAGCTCACAGCCATCAGTAACTCGAGTTCCAGGGGACCCTATTCCCTTCTGACCTCTGAGGCTACCAGGTGCACACATAGGTGCATACATTTGTGCAGACAACATTCATACACATAAATAAATCTAATTTTAAAAAAGAAACAAAAACAAGATATAAGAATGACTTCATTCCTATGGTTGTAAAATCTGTGAGCCTTTGTTTTTATTCTAGTTGTTTACCCATCCTTAATTTTCAGTGTTCCTTGTTTAAATTTCTCATCTTATCTCTGCCTCACTTTCTCTCTGGTTCAGGCCCTGAACTGCATTATGGAAATGGTAGAGAAAACAAGGCGCTCCATGGCAGTTCTTAGGCGATGTCAGGAATCTGATCGTGAAGAACTTAACTACTGGAAAAGGCGGTTTAATGAAAACACAGAGTTGAGGAAAACTGGAACCGAGCTGGTTTCTAGGCAGCACAGCCCCGGGAGTACAGATTCTCTCAGCAATGGTAAGGACAGAGAGGGAGCCTGGAAAGAACAGTAGCTTTCACTCCACCTAAAATTGAGTTTCTTGCTTTTGTTTGTTTTGTGACATTTGTTTGGTTTGTTTTTTGAGACTCTTACTCTGTAGCTTAAGCTGGATTCAATCCTCCTGCCTTAGACTCCCAAGTGCTGGGATTAAAGGTATGTACCACCTTGCCCAACTACGTTTATTTAATGGTGTGTGTGTGTGTGTGTGTGTGTGTGTGTGTGTGTGTGTGATGCTTGTGGAGGGATTTGGTTATTTTCTCCCACCATCCCCTTTATTTTATGTTTACTTTTTTTTTTAACATTGGGTGATGTGTGTGTGGGTAGGTCAGAAGACAACTTACAAGATTGAATATTCTTCACACATTATATGGGTTCCAGGAAATGAAACATTAAACTCTGGTTTTCAGCCTCTGAGGCAAAGGCCTTTACCTTTTGAGCACCCCCCCTGATCCCTCCCCTCCATGTTAGATGTGAGTCAAAAGCCCCAGGTTCTTTAATTCATGTTCTGCTGGCTATTGACTATACTTTCCATAATTCTCTCCATAAGTTTTGATTTATTTGCTCAAGCTGCTTACAGACTCAGGGAAGCAAGCTTTTCTGTGTACAAAGGATACACACAAAGAGATGCAAAGCACGAGGTCCAGGGAAAGAACACAGGACTTTTCTGGACCTGCTACACTGAAGAACTGCACATCTCAGCTAGCCAGCTTTCTGGACCTGTGCCCTATGGCTATGTCACTGCAACTGAATTACACTAGGCTGGGTGGGGAAATCAATCAAGGATTGCCTGTGTGCATCAGTGCTCTTGCTATTCTGCAGAATTCCTTCTCTAGGTGATGGAGCAGGACCTCCTATTCTGTATTATCAGACAAGAGTACATTCAAACAGTTTTGGTATTGTTGTGTTTGATTTTGTTGTTTATTTTCTGGATTAGTTTTTGAGATGGGTTCTCACTCTCTGTAGCCCAGGCTGACCCCTAACTTACTTCAGCCCTTTCTCTGCTGACATTACAGCATGAACAGCCACTCCCGAATATCCTATGATTTTCTTATGGCCAGTCCCAATATAGAAAGGTTTGTTTGCAGGTGAAGGAAAGAACAAGAGCTTCTGTAGCCTGCCTTGAGGAGGAGAAATTCAGGCTTCTATGGAGAAGGGTGTTAGTAGCCACGAACATAGGGTGACATGTAAACTTTGGTGACTGTATATAGTTTAATGGTGAGAACTTGCACAGCTTGAGCAGTGACCTGGGCTCAGGCCATCAGTACAAAAGTAAGAGAAAGAAAAAACTCCTGGGCTGGAGAGATGGCTCAGAGGTTAAGAGCACTGGCTGTTCTTCCAAAGGTCCTGAGTTCAATTTTCACCAACCACATGGTGGCTCATAAACATCTAAGATGAGATCTGGTGCCCAGGCATATATGTAGACCAAATACTGTATACATACATAAATATTTAAAAAAAAGAAAAGACTCCTGACTACATATGCCGCATAGCAACCAGGTACTTTGATGGCTCTACTCACAAATTCCTTCTTGAAGGTATTTACCCCACTTTGCTTTCTTTCCCCAATTACCTTCCACTGCCTGGTGGCCGACTTCAAAAGATCAGCTTCGACAAAGCTGGGTTGTTATCTTGAAGCAGCAGAGATGAGCAGGATACATACAGGAACCCAGAGTTACCCTCCTGAACGTTTCTTCACTTCCCCAGAAGCTGGAAAAAATACCCTATCCAGAGGCACAGCTGAATGACACGCCATCTGTGATCACACTCTTTCTCCACCCACCCACTTAAAGTTTCCAAATGTTCATCAAGAAGAATGAATTTCTTCTTATGACAGTGCTAGCATTTTCCATGCAAGACAGCTGTTAGTCTCAAAAGGACTGGTAGAGATTTTGAAGAAATGCCAGCATTAATAATTTCTGTCCTACCCTAAATAGCTAAGGGCTGCCACTCTCCCTCCTCATTTCCAGGCCTGGCTCTTGAGCTAGCCATCAGTTGCACCATTTTATGTGGGATATCTGTTATATGAAGAAACAAACAACTTACACTCACAGCTTTGATTAAAATCTTCAAAAACCAGGCGAGGCTAATTCTCAGGTAACCCTTACAAATCTGAGCCCTTATAAATATTCCCTGGTGCAACTTAGCGATCCTAGACTGATGTTCACCTTCTATAGTCACATATATTCCATGTGAGTGTGCATGGGTACAATTATGGTGGCAGAGTGCAAGCTAACAACACTTGCTAAAACTCTGCTATGAACTATCACTGCCCCATACAAACCACTAGCTAGGATGACCATCTTGTCTAATGTGCCTGGGACAGTTCTTACTTGTTTCTGTGACCTGTCACAATCATTACTAGCACCTCCCTTTGAAAAACAGAGATAATTCGTGTGATGAATTCTAGTCACTCTAGGTTTAGTACTTCGTGGATCCCAGTGTCTCTTATTAGGATTTTGAGAACAGTACCAATTTGTCTGATTTAAATTGTACTATCTGCTTGGGATGCAGCTTAGTTGACACAGTGTTTACTTAACATGCACTAAGCCCTGGGTTTATTCCCTAGCACCACATAAACTGGATGTGGTCTTAATGCACACCTAACATTCCAGCGTTTGGTAGTTAGAGATAAGAGTTTCAGACGTTCAGTGCTAGCCTGGGTTTCATGAGACCCTGTCTGAAATGAAGGGGATGGGAGAGAAGGGAAAACATGGTAGTTAGGGTAGGAGCTGAAGAGATGGCTCAGTACCAGGCATGGAGGCACAGGCCTTTAACAGCAGCACTCAGAAGGCAGAGGCAGTCACCTCTGTGAGCTCAAGGCCAGACTGAACTGTTACACAGAGAAACCCTATCTCAGAAAAACCACTACCTGCTCTTCTAGAGGGCAGGACTTTAGGTAGTTCACAACCACTTGTAATTTCAGGGAATCTCATCTAAGCAGGCACCTACCCTCATGCAGACTCACACTCCTACACATAATGAAAATTAAATATAAGTGGTTTAAAGAAAAAAAGTCTTTGGGCTGGAGAGATGGCTCAGAGATTAAGAGCACTGACTGCTCTTCCAAAGGACCTGGGTTCAAATCTCAGCACCCACATGGTAGTTTGAAACTGTAATGGCCAGGCATGGTGTCCCAAGCCTTTAATCCCAGCACTCAGGAAGCAGAGAAAGGTGGATCTCTGTGAGTTCAAGGTCAGCCTTGTCTACCGAGTGAGTTCCAGGACAGCCAGGGCTACACAGAGAAACCCTGTCTGGAAAAACAAGTCTTACTGGTATAGTGGTACTCATTTTAATCCCAGCCATCTGGAGACAGAGGACAACCCAGTCTACGTGGAGAGTCTAGGAAATAAAATGCAGGGCTACATAAACCTTGTCTCAAAAAAAAAGGTTTTTTAGGGGCTGGAGAGATGGCTCAGAGGTTAAGAGCACTGGCTGCTCCTCCAGAGGTCCTGAGTTCAATCCCCAGCAACCACATGGTGGCTCACAGCATCTATACGGATCTGGTGCCCTCTTCTGGCCTTCAGGCATACCTGCAGGCAGAACAATGTATATGTAAAAAATAAATAAATCTTTAAAAAAAAAGGTTTTTTAAATTTTTGTTATGTTCTATTATTTTAAAAATCATTATGTGTGCATGCTTACATGCCTGCCTGGTGTGTGTGGGTACATGTGCCATAGTGTACTTGTGGTGGTCAGAAGACAGCTTTTGGGCTCCAGTGATCTTAGTTTATCAAGTTACCCAATGAGCAATCTATCCACTTTTTGTGATGTGACAGGGTCTAGCTGTATTATCCCTGATTGACCTAGAACTTGCTATGTAGACCAGGCACTGTTTTTTAAACACTATTTTTGTTTGTTTTGCTTTTTAGACAGGTCTCATGTACTCCTGGCTAGTCTGGAACTAGTTATGTAGACCAGGCTGCCTTCAAACTCAGATTGATCTGTCTGCCACTGCTTTCTTCATGTGGGATTAAAATTGTGCACCACACCCAGTTAAATGCTATTTTTCAAGTAATTGCACTATGTAAAGGTCATGCTAAAGCACTCTGGCAGCTGAGGCAGGAGGATATTTAGTTAGAATTGTGACATACTGAAACTTTATCCCCAACTCTGAAAAAGCTCAGATCATAAAACACAGAAAGATAATATTGTAGAAATGTTTTCTCTCCATTTTTCTTGTAGTATTTCTTTTAGGCTCACTAAACAAATTAGTGTTGTCCTACAAATTTTTCTAAGTTCATATTTAAAAAGAGTTCCCCCAGTTCTTTTGTTTTGACATCTTCAGTCTGAATTTGTTGGCACAGGCCTGTAATCCCAGCTGCTCCAGAGACAGGAGCAAGAGGTTGAGTTCAAGGCTTGCCTGAGCTACAAAATTCAAGGGTAGCTTGAATAACATAGGGATGCGCTTTTTTTTTTTTTTGAGACAGGGTTTCTCTGTGTAATAACCCTGGCTGTCCTGGACTCACTTGTAGACCAGGCTGGCCTTGAACTCAAACTCAGATCCACCTGCCTCTGCCTCCCAAGTGCTGAGATTAAAGGTGTGCGCCACCACGTAGGGACAAGGAATTGCACTTTCTAATAGAAACAAAAGCGAGAGGAACCTGGGGGTTGATCTCTAGCCAAGATACAATAAATTCATGTATATGGTGTCTCAAGTTTTGTGTGACCCACTGGTAGAGCACTTATTTATCACGAACAAGAGCCTAAGTTTGATCCCTAACACTACAAAAAAATGTTAGATGTACCATGTTTACATACTTAGATATAAAATTGAGTATACTAGCCAGGCGGTGGTGGCGCACGCCTTTAATCCCAGCATTCGGGAGGCAGAGGCAGGCGGATCTCTGTGAGTTCAAGGCCAGCCTGGTCTACAAAGCGAGTCCAGGACAGCCAGAGCTACACAGAGAAACCCTGTCTCGAAGAAACAAAAAATAAAATAAAATTGAGTATACTATTCCATAATCTGAAGCTAGCTCGTAATCTGAATATGTTTTGCATTAAGCAAGCACACATGTTTGGATCTAGGTGGTAAAAGAAAAGTGTAGTTAAAAGAAATTTTGTGTCAGGGCTAGGGATTATTGTTATAGCATTGTCTAGCATATATGAAAACTTTGGTTTTGAATACCGATTAAAAACAGCTTCTGACACCTTGCTCTTTATCTTTCTTGTGCAGATTCTCAGCGGGAATTCACCAGTAGGCCAGGAACAGGATATGTGCCTGTGGAGTTTTGGAAGAAAACAGGTGTGTACCTGTCTGTTGATAGTCTATCTGTACTCAATAGTTTATACAAGCTGGGAACCCCATATACTAGGGAAAAGTTTGTAACCAGCCTTCCTATTGTCCATAATATCCTCCTTATGGAATTGTTGGCTTCTCCTATTTTCCCTCTGGCTGACCTGTGCATCTCCTTGACTGAAATTCCTATCTGATCCTTGTCAGGTCAGGGGTTTGGAGTGGGTTCCTCTGGCCTTTTCATGCACTTCTACTGGCTTCAATTAAAGCATGAAGTACCTCGCTCTTTTTTTGTTTTGACAGAATTTGAATTTATTTCTGGTCTCCTTGCTGGTATTATACTGTGCTCTCAGTGCTATCACATTTGCTTAATTCTGATTTTCTTTTCAAGTTTTCTTGTGTTTGGGTAGCAGTGTGGAGATCAGAGGACATTTTCAGTGTCAGCCCTTGACTTCTACCTTGTTTGAACCTATCTCTTATTTGCTGCTCTGTTCTGGGAATTCTGTTTCCACTTTCCGTCTCCTGTAGGAATACTGGGATTATTAGATGCATGCTCCCACATCCAGCTTTACATGGGTTCTGCAGATCCAAGTGCATTTCTTACACTTATGTTGCAGGCACTGTATGCACTTAGCATCTCCACAGATTTCCACAGCCTTGATTCTGAGCTTGGCACAGCTCTTTAACACCTCTGCTCTTCCTTTTACTTTTTTCCCCCAAAACAGATTTACTTTTATGTCTTTGTGTGTGAGCCTGCATGAGTATATATGTACCACATGCATACAGGAGCCAACAGAGACTAGAAAGAGGATATGGGATCCTGTCTTAGTTACTTTCTATTGCTATGGTAAAACACAATGACCAAGGCAACATATAAGAAAGCATTTAGCCGGGCGGTGGTGGCGCACACCTTTAATCCCATCACTTGGAAGGCAGAGGCAGGCGGATCTTTGTGAGTTCGAGGCCAGCCTGGTCTACAAAGCGAGTCCAGGACAGCCAGAGATATTCAGAGAAACCCTGTCTCGAAAAACCAAAAAAAAAAAAAAAAAAAAGAAAGCATTTAGTTAACTTATGGTCTCAGAGGATTAGAGTCAATGAGAGCTGAGCAAAGGCAACAGCTGAGAACTTACCCCTCAAGCTAGAGGGCGAGGAGAGGAGGGAGAGAGAGAGAGAGAGAGAGAGAGAGAGAGAGAGAGAGAGAGAGAGAGAGAGAGAGAACACTCAGTGAGCACTGAGAACCTAGAATCTTTTGAACCCTCAAAGCCCACCCCTAGTTGCACACTCCCTCAAGGCCACACCTAATCCAACCCAAATAGTTCCACCAACTGGGGACCAAGTATTTGAATGGGGGCCATTTGAAATCAAACCTCCACAGATCCTCTGGGACTGGAGTTACCAGTCAAGTTTTCCCACTGGTAGAGCACTTATTTATAACGAACAAGAGCCTAAGTTTGATCCCTAACACTACAAAAAATGTTAGATGCTAGGAACTGAACCTGGGTCCTCTGCAAGAGCAGAGCCATCTCCCCAGCTCCTTTTTCTTTTCCTGCCTCTAACTTAAGACTGTTCTAGGACTTCAAAGATGTCAACCTGTGATTAAACCTGTGTTTCCTGTGTTAGGTCTCTCTAGCACCACACATAGTTATGAACAGTGGGTACATGCAGATTCTTGAATGTACTTCGCAGATCTTCTTCTCGCCCCCTCTCCCTTTTTTTTGTCTTGAGACACTGCTTCACAAAACTGATAAGGCTGGCTTTGACGTCAACATCCTCCTTCCTCAGCTCTAAAATAGCTGGAACTGTAGGTATGTTAATTTGTAATTTGATACCAAAATAAATATTCTTACCATGTAAAACAGTTTGGAAATACTCTTAGGAATAAGAAAAAATGTATCATATATTGATTTAAGAATGAGGTACAGTAGTAGAAATTCACACTAAGAGGAAAAGAATGCTATTAACATGTTTTTGGAACTAATGACTTTGACTGCTTGAGACTAACTAATAGGTACCCAGGTTGTTGTTGGGCCATCTAGGTCTAAGTCCTCACTCTGCCTCAGTGTTCCCTGTGACCTAAATGACCTTTACTAAGATAGCTATCCAAACTATGATTTTGGTTTGGTTTTGGATTTGGTGTTGGTTTGAGGTCTCGAAGCCCTGGCTGTCCTGGAACTTACTGTGTATACCAGGCTGGCCTCAAATTCCACCTACCTCTGCCTCCCAAGTGCTGGGATTGAAGTCATGCACCTCCTCTGTTCATCACTGTCTTTGTTTTGTTTGACCTTAAGCTATAGAAGCAAAATGTACCTGGGGGAATGAGTAAAAAACACCCAAAATCTATCTAACGAATAGTAAAGGGTTATGTAGATGCCTGAGATGGGAAGTCTGGAGTCCTTGACCTCTGGGTGGGATCTTGAACTATAGGAAGTTGTAACACAGCAGTCCAGGACAGCTTAATGCTGCTTTTGAACCTGTGCTGTGTATGAGAGTCATGGTGTTGGGTCCCTTACGGTCTTAGGTTGTTTCCTTGTGGACTTCTGGGAGCTGTTCTACATTCACATTATTTTTTGGCTAAAGCCCTTGACATTTGAAGGGATCTGGACCTAGCAGTCCATGTTTCTCAAAGTTTTCCCTTAGTTGTACCTGGATGCCTCCAGGCACTTGAATAATCTCACTTGCCTGCTCTTTTTGTGTTCCCATTTCATTGCATAAAGCCACCATTGTCCTTTAGCACTCCACTCAGACACCCCTGACTCCTTACCTCCTGAGTACAAATTCAGTCTCATCTCTCAGCCAAGTCACACCCAGTTTCCCAGATGCTTTCTTTTCTCATTGTATACAACTCGAGAAGTTAACATTTCCTCTAGAAAATAAAATATTTGTGCTGAGCAGTGGTGGCACACACCTTTAATCCCAGCACTAGGGAGGCAGAGGCAGGCGGATCTCTGTGAGTTCAAGGCCAGCCTGGTCTACAAAAGCGAGACCAGGACAGCCAGAGCTGTTACACAGAGAAACCCTACCTCGAGAAAGAAAAAAAAAAAAAAATATATATATATATATATATATATATATTCAAACCATTTTTTGATCCTCTTTTACACTCTGTAGACTTGACAACCTTTCTTCTTGAAACTCTAGTCTCTTAATTTTACATAGGGCACCTAAGCCACTGGGGTACTTGATCACATACAGGAGAATGTCTACTCACCTGTATATTCCCAGCTTTAAGACAGTGTCTACCTCCATGTTTATACTCAACAGTCACATCACTGGGTGAGCTCTTGTAAGATTAATGTAAATGTATGCTTCATGTTTATCCCTGAACATCTTGTTCTCACTGTTTCTTCTAAGAAATGCTGTGGTTAGCTGGCTGAGTGTGTTGGTATTTAATCTCACTCTTGGGAATTAGAAGTAGGAGGACTGACAAGTTTGAGGCTAGCCTAGGCTACACAGTGAGAATTTATCAAACCCTACCTCCTTTTCCCCCTTACCCTGCCCCACATCCCAAAGCTGTGGGTTGAAAGGGAAAAGATTTCTCTGCCAGTTGATTTTACTGTTGCTTTCTTCCAGAAGAAGCTGTGAATAAGGTGAAGATTCAGGCCATGTCAGAAGTACAAAAGGCTGTAGCTGAGGCGGAGCAAAAAGCCTTTGAAGTGATTGCAACTGAGAGAGCTCGAATGGAGCAAACCATAGCTGATGTCAAACGGCAGGCCGCAGAAGATGCTTTCCTGGTCATCAATGAGCAGGAAGAGTCCACAGAGGTCAGAGCTGTACTGGGCTATAGGCTGGGCTGGGCGGCTGAAGGGGAGCAAGCCCACTGCTTGACACTGAGGTGCTGGGTAGGAAGAGTCCACTCTTGAATTAGATGACAGGATTTTTAGAATTTCAACACCAGGAGACTTTTTTTTTCTTACTTTAAGATACACCAAAAATAATTACACCATTCTTTTGTTGTTTATTATATTCTAACACACAGGCATACACACACTTTAGCTTCCATGAACTAGAGTTTGTCCCATTGCATGATAATGACCAGTGGTGATAAAGTAGACTGTCCACTACAGATATAGATGTAGTGGGTTCACTGTGTGCAGATGGATACCCAACTATGTACATATTCCTTTTTAGTCCTCATAGTAATCTCATTAGGTAGGTGTTGCTTCTAAATTTACAGACTTGGCAGATAAGGTAGACTTCCCAATACCCTACTCAGGGCTCAGGATGCTTCAATACAATGAAAACAAAAATGAGCAATTGTAACCAGACATGATGTTACACACTTGTAATTTTAGCATTTGGGAGGCTGAGACAGGAGAATTTAGAGTTCAAAGTGAGCCTGGTACACATAGGGGAAGAAGAAAAGGATGTAAAGGCAGGATCACTGTGACAGTCTCTGTCCTACCCCTCCTCCTGGGGGTGGGTGGAGATTAAATTTGGGGCCTTGGATATATTTGGCAGTGTACTGCCTCTTGATTATATCCCAGTCTTTTATTGTTTTTATTTTGAGACATGGTCTTACTAAGTTGATAAAACTGTCTTTGAACCTAGTATCCTCCTGCCTCAGTCTCTAGAGGAGCTGGAACTCAGGTGCATGCTTTAAGTTCTAGAACTAGTAGATTTGAATTCAATGAAAAATTTTTGTTTGTTTTTATTTATTTTATGTATATGTGAATGCTTTATCTTCGTGTATGCTTGCATGCCAGAAGAGGGCATCAGATCCCAACATAGATGGTTATGAGCCACCATGTGATTGCTGGGAATTGAATTCAGGACCTCTGGAAGGAGACAGTGCTCTTAACCACTGAGCCATGTCTCTAGCCTTGATTGATAGTTTTTTGTTGTTTTGGAGTTTTTGCTGTTGCTTTGGGGTTTTTTTGTGGGTGATATTTGTCTGTTTGAGACAGGGTCTCTGTGTACCCCTGACTATTCTTGAACCAAACTCATAGAGAGCAGTCTGCCTCCCAAGTGCTGGGATCAAAGATGTGCACCACCACTCCCAGCTTGTAACTTTGACTTTAGTTTTTTGGGTTTTTGTTGTTTTGTTTTGTTTTTTAAGATTGGTAGATTTTTGAGACAGGGTCTTTACATATAGTTACATAGCTTAGTCTGGCCTGGTACTGTGTAATCTAGGTTGGTCTTGAACTAAAACCAATCCTTCTACCTCAGTCTCTTGAGTGCAGATTGCAGGCATGCACTACCATGCTAACCTCATTTCAGTCATTTTTTTTATGCTTAAAACATAAGAAATAAGACTGTGGGGGCATTGATTGATTGATTGATTGATTGATTGATTGATGGTTTTTCAAGACAGGGTTTCTCTGTGTAATAGCCCTGGCTGTCCTGGATTAGCTTTGTAGACCAGACTGGCCCTGAACTCACAGAGATCTACCTGCCTCTGCCTCCTGAGTGCTGGGATTAAAGGTGTGCACCACCACGCCCGTCCTTTGGGGTTATAATTTTAAGCAGCAAACTTAAGAAGTAACCTACCAGGTAAGATGTGTGCCAGCATGGATTTTGGAAAATGTGCATTTCAAAAGGAAGAGCAGACATCATAAGCTTTTGGTGAGTTTGCATTGAACCAGAAATGCTGATTCTCTTATATTTCATCAAGAAAATCCTGCTGGGTGACTAGAAGCTGTGTGGCATGAGAAGCATGCTTCAGAAATCTTTAAGGAATCAGATTTCTGTACAGAGAATACACCTGCCTGGTCCTGTTGGCCTGGTAGCTTTCAGGAAGATAAACTAAATTTACAGTGTGGGTACTGTTCAGGTGCTGTGTAAACTGTAGCAGCTTCTACTCTTCAGCATAGCCCTAGACCTGGGCTGCTTCCCTACCTAGGATGGAGGGACAAGAGAGTATCATGCCACCTTGTCTAAGGCATGTTCTGTCCCAGCTCCAATTTTTCTGGCAAACACAATAAACTAGCAATTGATCATGAAGAAGAGTCCTTTCTCTTGTTGCCCAGGGCTGCCAGGATGTCTGAGTTGGGACCCAAGGCTTTTGACAAGTCCCACGTGGTTGTGATAGGTCACCTAAGATCCCAACATAACTGGCCCTCTGCTTAACAAAGGGAATTCTAGATCACAGTTCGGTCAGTGACTCAGGAGGATTATAACCTTTCCACACTAACCGCAGAACTGAGCCATGTCTGTAGCTCTAGTTTTGAGGAATGCTAATTTGAAATGTAACTAAACAGTAAACATTTTGTCTTTTTTATTTGGGGAAAAGGGTTGTTCTTGAGATAGGGTCTCATATTCTGGGCTGGCCTTGAATTCACTGTAAAGCCAAGGCTTACCTTGAGCTCCCAACTCACCTACTTCCGCCTCCCAAATTCAGGGATTATGGGCACATACCACCAAGCCTACCTTAAGCCCTTTGTTTTTGTTTGTCTTGTTTCAAGATGTCTCCCCATACTTCCCAGGCTAGTCTCCAATTAAATCTTAGCCTCCATCTTAGCCTCCTGAGTAGCTGGAACTACAGACCAGTGCCATTCCTTCGCCAAGTGCTCTTGATGCTTGCTGTGTTATACCTGCATCCTAGGAGCCCGTCTCTGGAGGCTGCTTACTTTATTCTACTGTTTCCTACACCATGAAGATACTGTTAAATAATGGCTGCCAGGATGGAAATGTTGCTGACTTGGTACTCTGACCTGGTTGTTAGATATCCTTGCACACAGGAGAGGCAGTCTGTAGTAGCAGCCTTGTGTAGGCAGCTCCTGGCTTCTTCCTCACATGTGCCATCATTTTGCTGAGTATCACTCCTAAACAGCCCATCAGACTCACAGTGTTCTAGTCTCTGGAACACATTTTGCCTGAAGATGTGTAAATGTAACATAAAAATTATGTCTGTTCTCTAATTCTGTCCTCTGATTCTGGTAGTATTTATTGGCAGGGTTTTAGTTTCCCTATAGTACTTTTCCTATGCCTGGGTTAGAAGGGGTCTGTAGTCTTTTCAACATACTTTGAAGTAAATCTGTATATGGAGGGAGAATCTGGGCCTCAGGAAATCTAAATCCCAGGCTTTGAAGAGTCAAGCCTTTGATGACATTCTAGCCTTAACACATATAGGCCTCAGTTTTCCCATCTTACAATGCTAGGAAGGAGTAGGCCTGTTTTGCACTCTAGTCAAGTTGCATCGTGAGTTCAGGGGGGAAGGTGTCTTTCTTCTCTAGCTAGTGCTGTAGCCAGGCTTTGAGATAGGCCTCTGCCATTCTGTTGTCCTTGTAGGCACAAAGTCTAGTTGATAAGCTGCAGATACTTTTTACCAGTGGGTCCTGGGAGTCTTCGGGTATAGAACATTCACATGTGGCTAGTTGATTCCACCCAGAGGTAGCAAAGGACTTAAAAATCAGTGCTGGGCTACACAGAGCTAGCATTTTTTTTTTTTTTTTATGCTCTTTGCTTCCAGCCACCTGGGGGAGGTGGTAAGTTGTGTGTTTAGTTGCTGTCCTGCTGCTTTCATGGCTGCTGCTCCCTGAGCCTTTAGCAAACCTTGGTCAGTTCTTAGGTTCTGTGATAGAATTACTGTACTTAGGTGGGACTTTCTGCTGTCTGCTGAGTTCAGGATTATTTGCCCCACTCTGAGTAAATGTGACATGTAATAAGAAAACACCCTGAACTCCACTTCAGGGATTCCAGTGTTGAGTGGCCTTGAGAACAGACTACCGTTTCCCCTCAGCCCATCTGCCATATGACATGACAGTGAAGGAAATAGGCACAGAGGACAAAGGAGGCAGTAGCACAGCCACCTCTATCTTCATCAATCCTGGTTCCCTGGAAGGTAACTTTTTGGAGAAAAATCTCAGCTTTCCTATATGCCTTTAAAAGTCTTTGTCAAAATATCAAATGCTGTCAGTAAAAACAGTGAAGATGGTTCCTCCATTGGGGAGCTCTAGAGAATATTTATTCAAGCTCATGTGTGGATGTATGGTCTTCAGAAGATAGTTATGAGACCTGGGCCACGTGACATGTGCCCATGATCCTGGCATTTGGGAGGGAGAAGGAGGAGGATCAGGCGTTAAAGGTCATCCTCAGAGGACTCACCCACAGGTGTGTAGCTCCACGGCCCTTGCTGTACCATGCAGATGACAAGTGACAGTGGCAAGCCTGCCCCTCAAGATGTCAGCAGCCACTAACTGATGCCTGTATCTTGCAGAACTGCTGGAACTGTGGCCGGAAAGCCAGTGAGACGTGCAGTGGCTGCAATATTGCTCGCTACTGTGGTTCCTTCTGCCAGCATAAGGACTGGGAACGGCACCATCGCCTCTGTGGCCAGAGTCTGCACGGCCACAGTCCTCACAGCCAGAGCCGGCCACTGCTCCCTGGAGGGCGGGGCTCAACCAGGTCGGCTGACTGCAGTGTGCCCAGCCCAGCCCTGGACAAGACCTCAGCCACCACCTCACGTTCCTCAACACCTGCCTCTGTGACAGCCATCGATGCCAACGGACTCTGAGCCACAGACTCCACCTGCCCTGATGACCACTCCACATGGCAGAATGCTTGCACCAGGGAGCTGGCAATTAGAACAAATGGCTGTTGGATCATCAACAAGAAATGAAGTGGCAGGAAGCATCCAAGAGGCATTCCATAGCTTCTCTGGGATTTGCCACGTGACCTTGGAAGAACTAGTATATCATTCTCTACACACAAGAAGTAGCTTGAGCTGCCTCCTCCATGGCTTTCTTGATGTTTCTCTTCCAGCTAAAGCTGGCATAACCAGCCCCTTCTCAGTGTATACCAGCAGCTCCCTCCGACTCCTTGCATCAGCAGATTCTCAGTAGTGTCCCAGCTGGCACCTGTGTCCCACACTGTCCATAGTAGAGGCCCTGAAGACTGGTAGAAGGCAAGGAGGAGGCCCTTCCTCCCCCTGCCTCCAAACAGTTACTTGGGCCCCATGTCCACCCTCAGATGACACTGACTGGCTTAACAGAGATTTGGGTAACAGAAAAGCAGTACTCAGGACTCCTTCCTGAGCCACTCAGACCTGTTAAGATGCTCAGAAATGTAAGAAAGAAGTCTCCATTTCAGTAAAATCTCCAGTAATGATAAATTTAATGTCTTCCCAAGCATCATGGATCATTTTGGACAAGATTTTCCAACCTGGCCAGCTTTGTTTGGGATCCACCCCCCAACTCCCATGTTTTACTTGTGCAAAAAAAATCTCCATTGCATGAATTGGTCTGAGAGAAGATGAAACCATTGTGTTAGTCTTTTCTCTGAGCATGTTGGCCAAACTAAAATATTCAGTGGATCACCTCTTGGAAATGCAGAACCCTCTGCCACTGCTTGACTGTTTGAAACAGTCATCTTGTTGTATGTGTCCCATTATCTCTCAGATTGTGCATGTCTGGGTCACTTCGGGTGTCTCTTGCACACAGGATCTGTTTGGCACTTGTCAGGCTACAGTTTGAGCAGTGCTCCTGACCTTGATGGGATTATTCACACCTGGTTTTGTGGCAATACACCACCTCATGGGTTCATTGTCAGGTGGACAGTCTCAGTCTTTTTCTGTGCTACATGTTAGAGTTTGTGAAGTGTGGGAACTGTTTTGAAGAGCCTGACCTGTTTTTCTTCCCATCTTCAGGAATATTTCCAATTACCTGATTCTCCAAATAGAACATCATCTATATTTCACTCATCAGGCCAAGTACTGCCTCACACCTTTTTCCCTTGCCATTCGAAATTTGTTAGTTGTCCCAGGACTTTGCCCTATCACTCAATGTCCTCCAGCATCCTCTTGCCATGTGCCATCGATTGGGATGAATCATTGCCTTTGATCTTGTTGGCTTTTGAGAGCTGTGATCACCTTTTATACAATGACCAAGTCTGAATATTAGCCCATGACCCATAAAAGCATGAATAGTGTTGTCCTTGCATACAGTTATGGTTGATTTTAAGATACTGAGTCCCTCCTGCTTATTTGAACAAGGATTTTCAGTCTTAGAAATTTAGACCTTTAAAATCATGTTATTTCAGTATACCCAAGACCTACTGCTTGCTAGATAACCTAGGGCAGCCTGGCCTCCCTTGTTGCATCAGTATAGTATCCCAGCTACTTGGTACAACTTTATTTTACTAGGTAGAGTCAGTACCAGTCAGCACTTGCGCATACTCTCAGACACAAGACTGTCATAAGAAGTTCACAGGCTTCTGTGAATCTCAGAATGTCTCCTAGTGTACCCTGGGTCAGTTATTAGTAAATTGGATAAACACCTTCTAAGCGTTAAAATCTTGTGACCGCATGACTATTCCAGGTAGTTGGAATAAAGAGCTAGAACCAACACTACTACTGCTGACCAGGTTGGAGATCAGTTTCTACAGCAAAAGGTTGGGGTACAAGGCTACATAGTTGCCCTGACAGATTGTGGGTTTCTGTAGTTTGGGGACTGCTGGCTTCTGTGCCCTGCACAGGTTTAGCTCCACACCTGGATGGTACTTTACACTATATAGTTCAGTTCTCAAACTTGCCACTGTCTTGCCTCTGGTCAGCATCACTCTTAAAATGGCATCTGCTTAGGACTTGTTTTTCAGATTTAAAGAGTTCCTTTCTGCAGTTCTCAAATTCCTCCCTTGTTAGGAGCACCAGCATCTGGGTAGGAGCTGGAGATACAAATGAATCTCAGTTCTCCACTTTGTTTCTAGTCTGCTAATATGACCCATTACTAGGCTGGGAGTGACCATAAAACTTACACTAAGAAGAAACAGCTGAGTCAGGCTGCTCAGAGGTCTGGCCCCTCAGTAACTATTTGGGAAATAAAAAAGGACTCGTCATCCTCTACCAAGTGAGATAAAATTGCAGGAACGAGGTAACAAAGGTAGCCAAACTGGGAGTCATGTACCATTCCTCACTCCAGCAAATGGTGACAACTTGTTGAAGCTAAGTTGGGAAGTGATCTGGTAGCGTATCTAGCATGCTGACATCCTGGATTTGATCCCTAGCATGACATAAACCAGGCATGCTGGTGTACACTTGTAATCCCAGCACTTGGGAGGTGGAGGCGGGACCACCAGAAGGTTCAAGAGCATCCTCAGATACACAGCAAGTTTGATATCACCCTGAGCTACAGGAGACCTGTCTCAAACAAGAGACACATTGAGGGGTCCCTGCAGCTCCGCCAGATTGGCTCATGCATGCAGGTGCTGGTGAGGGCACAGGCTAAGTGGCTTTTTCCTGAGGTACAGTAATTATGTGCTGCCATGGATCTGTGTAGAAAAAACCTATCTGCCCTCCTCAGGTCTATTTGGGCCATTGGCTGTTATCTTCTGCAATGTGGACTCTTTTACCCATTTGATCCTGATGTCAACTCTAGCATCTTTAGCTTCCAGAGGGAAAATCTACATTTTACTTTGAATAGCCCTGTCTCAAAAGATGAAGTGACCCATACTCCTGTCACCTTCTCATAGAAGGTGAAGACATTTTTCTGATTGGTTCTGGAAACTATCTCAGCAAGTGTATGAGGACTCAACAGAACTGCAAGTGTATGTTAGTGGGTTCTCCCTGGAGCATAAGGAATGAACAGATGGCCATCATCCTGGAAACTGCAGACAGGATTGTGGGTTGAATAAACCATTACAAATAGGACACATCTTGGAGGCTTTCTTCAGAACTGGACTAGAACCAAGGTTTCCAGGCTCCTGGCTCAGGAAACTAAGCCAGTGTGCATTGATGAATGTTAGCTATTTACAGAGAACTGGGTGGTGGCATGTTTGAACCAAATATGAGAAAAGCCAGAAGGAACTGAGGTGGCCAGTGTGGGCCAGATGGCCAGCTGTGGAAGATACTTAACCCAGCAGCTGCTTAGCAGAGCCTGCCCACTCAAATATATTCCTGTAAAGCCAAAATGCTGACTACCTGCTCCTGCCTCGTGTTGACACCCATTCCCAAAGATGATGGAGCAAGTGTGAGCCAGGAGGAAGCTGAGGTGGTGTGTAAGGATTCACTGTACCATCTCTCCTTCCACAGCCCAAGAGGTGATGCTTCCCACTCAGACTCCATCTTGTCAGGCCTCCAGCTGCTAGTGTAAACTGTCACTGCTTATACCAAAAAGGGCATGTGCAGCTGGTGTCTGTCAGGGACAGCCCAGTCGCTGCCTTGTGGTTGCCAGGGAGAAGCTGCAACAGTTGTTCAGTGAATGGTTGAAAGGGCTGTTTGATAAAAGGCCTTCATTCACTCCTGTGGCTTTCCAAGTTCCTGATGAGGCTACAAAGGCTCCATCCATACAGAAAACCAATAATGTAAATAAATAGAAAGCCAAGCCTGCAAGCATGGTTTGCAGAGGCGAGTGATAAATGTGAAGCCACCAGCGGTTGCATTAGAGTCTGGTTTTTCTGTGCTTTGTCATTTGACTCAATAGGAACTTTTGTTACTTAACTCTGTGCATAACTTATTTAATGTACTGTAAGGTGAACCAAAACTGTTAAATATGTATTTAGTTTGTTCTACTTAAAGTAGTTAATAAAAATGCTATATTCCTTTTCTTTTTTTTTTAATTTCATGGTTTTTTTTAACATTTATTTATTATGTATATATACAGTATTTGCTCTACATATATACCCGGGCAGCAGATCTCAATGTAGATGGCTGTGAGCCACCATGTTGTTGCTGGGAATTGAACTCAGGACCTCTGGAAGAACAGCCAGTGCTCTTAACCTCTGAGCCACCTCTCCAGCCCGCTATATTCCTTTTCTGACTCAAGCTGGACAAAGCCTGGGCAAGATAGGACAGTGGTGATAGTGGGAATGCCAAGTAGCCTTCTGCAGGCTTTGATATTGTCCTACACCACTCATGTACACAAACTTTCCCTCTCTCACCCCCAGATCTTTGATGAAGGGGCAGTGGGGCTCTTAATCATTCTTGCTATGGCCAAAAGATCATGGAATTGAGGGCCAAAGCAGGAGGAGATAGGCTGTTGAGGAGAAAGATTCTAACACAGAAGTCCTGGAAGGCTTGCAGTTGGACTCACCTTGAAGTCAGTTGTGACCTTCTATGTCCCAGGGAGGCCTGCATGACCATGCTGGTTGCAGTTGAATGCTAGCAATAATGTTCAGATATCTTTGGTTCCTTGGGCTCTTCTCCACTGAGTGACAGTCTTTTAGTGAACATTTGGCCACAGAATTTATTCCAAGTAACTATTATTTCCTTACAAAATTTCAGCATTAACATTGTGAGTTGTTTTTTGTTTTGTTTTTTGATGTCCTTTCTGTACTGATGTTAAGCCTTCATTTCATGGATGCATAAGGTTGTGTAATTTGAAGCAGTACTTCTCCCCCAGGCCTCATTCAGCTTCATTGTCTGGTGTCAGGCGCCCTCTGGAGGACAGAGTGGGACCTACTGTGTTCCAGGGTGGTCCTCTAGCTGCTTTTTTTTCTGGGTTTCAGTCTTTCCTGAGGCTGCCTCTGTCCCATGAGTTCAGATGATGTCTTCTGGGTACATTTAGGAAGTTCCAGAAGAACTCAGGATTCAACCTTTTTCTCATACTGGACCCTACCTTGCTTTGACATCTCCCAGACCCCAAGGCTTGGTTTTGGTATACTGTGGGACTGAGTAGAACATTTCCTCTCTGTCCCTGCTTCTTTAGATAGAATACTGCCACCCAAGGATGCCCACTTTCAATGCCTTCCATACTTGACAGCAAGTAATAACTGGTACCAGGACAAAACATATAACTCTGCATATCTGTCTCTTGTAACTTGGGGTGCTAGCAGTACCTACCCCCTGGGTTGTGAAGGTGAAAATAAGAGCCAGGTGGTATATGTGAGTACTAGCTGTTACATCAATGATAACCAAGCTGTAATCCGAAGAATCACAGAGTTAGGTAAACAGTAAGGGACAAGGTAGGGAACAGATATATCTCGTTGGGAAAGGGAACTAGGATAGATAGTTATGGATCAATGGGGAGCTGGAGCAGAAAGATCCAATGGAGAGGGGGAAGCGGCTAAAATTAAGAGCCATTTTAGGGGTAGTATGGAAACCTAATACAATAGGAGCATCCTAAAATATATACATACATGATCGTGATCTAAATGAAATCACCAAATAATGGGGGAGACGGAGCCCAAACTGTCTCATCACCAAATGAAACTTCCACTACTGGGATTATGCTACATCTAATTGAGCTGTTGGCCAAAGGGGCTCCTGTTTGTAACCACCCTGTTACCAAGCCTGGGTGGTTTTCCACAAACTAATGGCAAGGCCCCATTGCTTAAGACAGTACCTACAGAATCAGGCGTGGTGACACACGCCTTTAATCCCAGCACTCGGGAGACACAGAGGCAGGTGGATCTCTGTGAGTTCAAGGCCAGATTGGGCTACAAAGAGAGTTCCAGGACACCCAGGGAAAACACAGAGAAATCCTGTCTTGAAAAGACAATACCGCCAGGCAGGGTGGCTCACGCCTTTAATCCTAGCACTTGGGAGGCAGGGGCAGGTGGATCTTTGTGAGTCCAAGGCTATCCTGGTCTACAAAGTGAGTCCAGGACAGCCAACACAACACAGGAGAAACCCTGTCTCAAAAAAAAAAAAAAAGAAAAGAGAAGACAATACCTTCACAGCTCATTGACCAGGGAGAAGCTTTCACCCCTACTCTCAGCATCTTTGGTACAGGAAGGTTCTCTGCATGCTAATAAAAACAGTGTATACAGCAACCCAGCCACAAACTTTTTGGTCTACAGTGGTGTCCTGCTTGCAAGATATGCTAGGGCAATGGTGACATAAACTCGTAAGAAACCAACTAATAACCTGATTTGACTTAAGGCCCACTCCACAAGATGAAACCCATACCTGACACTGCCTGGGTGACCATGAACTTGAGACTAGATAGTTTAGGGAGCTAGGGTAAAACCAAATACTACTGTTCTATTAAAAAACAAAAACAAAACCCAGCCAGGGGAGGTGGCGCACACCTTTAAACCCAGCACTCAGGAGGCAGAGGCCAGCCTGGTCTACAAAGTGAGTCCAGGCAGCCAGGAATACACACAGAGAAACCCTGTCTCGAAAAAAAAAAAAAAAGAACAAAAGACTCCTGCTGGGCTGTAGTAATCCTGAGCTCGTGGCTTATGCCTGCTGCTGAAAGGCTGAGGCAATGGTTTCTCTAGAGTAGACATCAGTGAGAGACCAAGGAGTGATGACTTAGGCTGGGGTGGCCCATCAGCCTGTATGTGATCTGAGGAAGGGGACTGCATGAATTGGGAATGTGAAGAGCCTCGGACATCAGACAGAAATGATTCCAATGGAGGAGGAGAAAATAGCCTTGGAAGGTTCTTGACTGAAGGGATGTGGTGACTACAGATGAACATTGTGACTTGTCCCTTTCTGGGACGTGGTATAGCCTGATGACACTGCTGCCGCCACTGTCCTGAGCTGTGCTGAGACTCCAGACTCCCACCCACACCTGCACCTCCTGGACCTTGTTACCCTAAGACTGCAGCTGCCGTCTACACGGCAGCTGCCCGGAGCCTGACCTCCTATCACTCGCTCTTCCCTCTGTCCCTTTTGCACCTGTTTGCAGCTCTCCTGCCCCACCACCTCTCCATCCACTAAGATCCCCCGCTTAAGCTTGGAAAGCTCACACCAAGTCACTCTCTCCTAGAGGACTGCAGCAGGACAGACGCCCCTTCCACCTTCAGTGTGCTCTCTAGCAGCTCTGAGCCTTCAGCAGAGAAACAAGACTGCAAGCAGCTTGTTAGGTGAGAGTTAGTTTGACCTATTAGCCAAGACCTCTAATCACAGCATCTCAGGAGGAGACTGAGGCAAGGGAATCCACCAAGTTCAAAGTCTGCATTGGAAACTATCACATAACTGAAAGTTAAAATCGAAGTCGGAGCAGGGTGTGATGGCACACACCTTTAATCCCAGTGCTCAGTTCGAGGCCAGCCTGGTCTACAAAGCGAGTCCAGGACAGCCAGAGATACACAAGAGAAACCCTGTCTCAGAAAAAAAAAAATCGAAGTTGGACATGGCAGTGTGAGGCAGGAGGATCACCCAAGTTCACACTATCTCAAAACTAGGATAAAAAGTGAAAATAGACAGCACTTGTGTACCTTGTGAGGCCCTGGGCTCAATCCCCAGTATTTCAAAATTATAAAATTAGGGCTGGAGAGATGGCTCAGAGGTTAAGAGCACTGACTGCTCTTCCAGAGGTCCTGAGTTCAATTCCCAGCAACCACATGGTGGCTCATAACCATCTATCATGAAATCTGGTGCCCTCTTCTGGTGTGCATACATACTTCAATACAGAACATTGAATACATAATAAACAAATAAATCTTTAAAAAAAGAATAAAATTAAGCCGGGCGGTGGTGGCGCACGCCTTTAATCCCAGCACTTGGGAGGCAGAGGCAGGCGGATCTTTGTGAGTTCGAGGCCAGCCTGGTCTACAAAGCGAGTCCAGGACAGCCAGAGATATTCAGAGAAACCCTGTCTCGAAAAACCAAAAAAAAAAAAGAATAAAATTAAAGGAATAAATAACCCCAACACCTGGGAGGCAGAGGCGGTAGATCGCAATTCAAGCTACATAGTGAGACTGTGCCTAAAAGCAAAAATACATCAAGGCCAGGTGTGGGTATGGGCCTATGTCCCAGCACTTAGGAAGCTGAGGCAGGAGGATCTCAACAAGTTCAAGGCCTGTCTGAGGACCGTGGCTCAAAAAAAATTTTTTTAAGTTGAACAGTAAACATCCCAAGACATCAGATTAAAGTCACCCTTCAGAGGAGCTGGCTGAGGTTTTAAGCATCTCTAAGATATCAGTAGGGCCAGTTGTGGTGGCAGGAAGATGACTTCCAGGCCAGCCTGGGCTACATAGTAAGATCTTGTCTCAACAAAGCAAGGGCTGTCAAGATAGCTCAGTCATTAAAGCTTTTAAGAAGGCCTGAGTTCAATCCCCAAAACCCGTATTTTTAAAAAGCCAGGTGAGGCCAACCTCTCAGTACTAGGAAGTGGGAACCAGCCAGCAAAGCCTCACCGAGTACTAGGTCATTAAGAGACACTATTTTTTTTTTTTTTTTTTTTTTTGGTTTTTCGAGACAGGGTTTCTCTGTGTAGCCCTGGCTGTCTTGGACTCAATTTGTAGACCAGGCTGGCCTCGAACTCTCAAAGATCCGCCTGCCTCTGCCTCCCAAGTGCTGGGATTAAAGGCGTGCGCCACCACTGCCCAGCTGACACTATTTAAAAAAAAAAAAAAAAAAAAGTCTAAATCAGTACCTGAGGAGCCGCACCTGAGCTGCCCTTTGACACAGAGACGGTGATGCAGTTTTTTGCCTTTGTTCTTGTATGGAGCCCAGGGCTTTTCCACTGCAAGTAGCATTGCTACTGCAACTCATGCCTTTAGTTGAGTCTTTTATTTCTGCTTGAGGGGAATTATACCTCCCACACTAGCTCCCTCTCCAAGGGGACCCTGAAACCACAGTGTGGGTAACAAGCCTCTCCAAGGAGACTCCAGGACCCATGTGGAACAGGAACAGATACTGTCAACACATTTTGGAGCCTGCTGGGTTCAGGCATCCAGGCCTCTACTGAGCCCACTGGGGAGAACCACAAAAAAGACCCTGCCTGGAGGCCAGGCAGGGCTGCTTTTCCGGCCACACCCCAGCACCCAGCAAGGCTCTGGCAGTCAGACACACATGGACATGAATGAAGAAGCACCCAGACCCTGGCCACCAGCCTTGGCTTAAAATCTACTGTAGCTTCCAGAACAAAGTTCCATTAAGGGCCCTGCCTCCCTGGCTGCACCCCCAGTCCTCTTCTTCCTCCCCCACCCCCATCTCGGTATCCCTCGTTTGACTTCCCTTGGTTGACTGAAGTTGAGTATCCATGCCACTCAGAGCTTGGAATCCCCACATGTGAGACAGGTGACATCCACTCTCTGTGGTCCCACAAACCTCCCTGTAGGAGTACCACTTCAGGTGACTACTCAGTCTTGTTCTGTAGGAGTCCCCCCACTGCCCTGCTACAGCTCAGAGGACTCTTGGATATGCTATTAGGAGACAGTGGTAAAGACAGGCCAGCCTGGCATGGGATAGGTCCCCTCAAGGAATCCAGCCAAGCAGGCTCTTTGGAATGCTGAGAAGGCTCTGTAGGGTGAAGCTGAGCTTGGACCACATCATTTCCTCTTTCTCAGGCAGGGCTTGGAAGGGGGACGGGGGTCAGGGGTAGGACCTGGAGCTGAGTGATGACGAAGCTCCTTCTGCCAGGGTGGCAGCTTCAGTTGAGAACCAACTGCAGCTCTAAAGATAGGCCTTTCTTTCCTGAGTTTCATGTCAAGTTGGCCCGGAAAGCCTGGCCTTGCCGAGAGAGACACAGACAGACAGAGGCAACACCACAGGTGACTACGAACTTTATTGCCTCTGTGCTGGGGTCCCAGGCTAGGGTTCAGAGATCTCTGGGGAGAGCAAACACTCTAGACCCAAATTATTGCTACGCTGCAAGGTGGTCTTGGTGCTTCCCATAGTGCCCTGAGAACAGGTGGGGTGAGAGCATGCAAATGACATGCAAGCCAAACCAGGATCTTCCAGAGGTAGGGCTGACCCAGAAGGGTGATGACACCCAAGTTTGTACTCTATACTACAGGCTGATGACCTAGTCTCAGGGGTCAAGGTTCCAGGGTTTGAGGGGGATCCCTGAGCATCAGCCCTGGTTCTGCCACTGGTTGAGGAAGAACAAAAATCTAACCCCAAACCAGCAGGCAGAAAGCAGGACATCCCTAGGCAGCCAGAGAGGGAAGGGATCTGCCTGGGTCACACAACAAGGCAGAGGAAATGGGACCAGAACCTGGGTGTCCTGAGTCAGGCAGAGGCCCAGGCGCTTGGAAGCTACAGACAGTAAAATAAATGAATAAAGCAAGCGGCCCAGCTCCTGATTCCTAGGCTGAGACCCTAACCCTCTAACAGCTGACAGGCCGTTAGCTTGGCAGCAGGCAGGTTCCATGGTCTTAGTGTGGAGTCGACCAGGGCAGAATGCTCTGGAATGATAGGACTGCAGCTTAAGCAGAGCCAACTCAGTTATTGTTCATAGTCCACCAAGAAGCTGTGGGTGAGAGGTTGGAGAGTCAGAAGCTATGAGGGGCTGCCCCTCTTGGGTCTCAGGGCTATTTGGAGTACAGGGGTACAACGCACCTGGGAACAACACAGTGGTGAGAGTGTCTGGGGCCCGCAGGTGATCGATGAGAGTGCGCTGGAAGGCCTTGCTGCACGGAGACTGCTGGTGCCTGGGAGGACCATGGAACAGACAAGGCTGCAGCCATCTGCTCTACTACAATCAGCTCTGGGTCATCCAAGTTTAGTTCTGCTGCCTGGACTCAACCCTTCCACTACTGGTTCGAGTCAGTCTCCCGCCTCAGTAAAATGGAAACAGGGTACCTACATCACTAAGCTTCTGCAAGGACTAAATGAAGGGGCATACAGTTAACTTATTGTGTGCCTACTGTGCACCTGACATTGTGTTGAATTTTAGGGATTTGTGTTAGACTGGGTCTTGTTATATAGCTCAGGCTGGCCTTCAATCATTGATCTTCCTGGCTCTGCCTTCCAAGGTGCTGGGATTATAGGCTGGTGTACCCATGGCCAATTTGTATTGTTCTATCTTGTGTTGTTAGGGTTTTTTTGTTTTGTTTTGTTTTGGGACTTGTTTTTTTGTTTGTTGTTGTTGCTTTTTGTTTGTGAGACAGGGCTTTGCTGAATTTCCTGTGTAGTCCAGGCTGGCCTTGTACTCTGAGCTCTCTTACCTCTGCCTTTAGTGTTGATATAATGCACATGCACTCAATACCTAACTTGAACTCATTTTTTACACATCATCTCACGGGGACCCAGATGTGTTAGGTAAGTTATCTGAAGCCACACAGCCAGTGAATAGGAGAGTAGACTTGAACTTGGTCCGACCCCCTCCAGAACCCATATTCAGTGTCAGATGTTAGACCACCACTCACCTTCTCCAGGAGGCTTCATCCTGCCAGAATTCATACAGTGTGAAAGCAGCGTTACCTAGCATCTTCCGGGCAGACACACTGCAGAACCAAAGAGGTAAATGGGCTAGCCTAGGGCTGTGATCACACTACCTGCCAGTGGTCTCATGGGAACCCTGAGCACCCAACCACCATCCCTCTCTATCGCCCCTCCCCCACCTCAGCCATCCCAGTACCTAGCCAGGGACTCACTACAGACAATGGCTCTGGGCCCCTGTGAAGTTCATGTAGCAGCATAGGGCACGGTGAAAATCCTGCAGGGCATCCTCTGCCACCTGTACCTGCCTCTGCACCACAAGGATGTGCTGGCAAGAGAGCAGCTAGTTACCGGGTAACCCATACTAAGTATAACTCAACCTTCCTATTATGTCCCCTGTGAGGTCAGGTCCCCACAACCAACAAGACCCCCTAGCATCTGACTCTATCCTCTAAGCCATTGACCTTCTCTCCTGTACCACCTCCCATTGTGCCCTCTAGTTTCCATCCCTACACCTCAGGCCTGCCTGTCACAGATACAGATGAGAGAACAGAAACCCTAAGACAGTCACAGAGCAAGAACCAGAACCTAACACCTGCCTACCAGGTCTGGGTAGATAGCCATTACTCATACTTCATGAGTACTTCCCAGGCTCACCGAGTCAGGGCCCTTGGCAAGGTCCTCTTCTTGGAGGGGTTCCAGCCGGGGTGCCTGCAAGGGACACAGAACATAGGCTGAGCTTGGCCTGGGCAGGTCCTCCGAGGGGCACTGGCCACCCACCCAGCCTCTTACCTTGCACTCAAGCTGGTCTATGAGCTCCTGGAGGCGGTTGACCTGTAGCCTCCACTGCAGCTCAGCCTCTGAACTCCACCCTAGCAGGGGGACCAGGAAGACATCAGCCAGGGACCCCCGCAGCTGGGAGGCCTCTCAGGGTGAAATGGGGACATTGGCTGAGCAAAGCCCTGAGAGAATAAGATCTTCTCTGGACCCTATGTAGCCCGATCCTACCCTGCCACAGGCACACCTCTATCAAAGGATCCAGGAGACCAGGTGGGTGACCAACTGATGCTCCTCAGGGCTCTGCGTCCTGCCCGCCGGCTGCCATGGAACCTACTCTGCACTTTTATGTTTTCTTCCTCCAACCTAGAAAGTAGAAAATTAGCTCAATGTCCCCAGACCCACAAGTGTTAAGGACTGGGATTTCAACACAGGGACCAGGCTTAGATGGGGCAAGACAGGTCTCCTGGGTCTTTGAAGCCCAGCCCCCAAACCACTGACCCCTTCTCAACAGCTTGTGGCCCAGAAGGCTGGGTGGACCATGATACTGAGGACTTTGGAATGCAGGAAAAGGCTCTCACATGCCACCAGAACTCTCACATACCGCCGACCATGGGCCTGGGCTTCCAAGGTATCTGATGCCCCCTCCAAGGAGCTCTGTAGGGCTTGTAGCTGATTCACAGTTTCCCGCAACAGGAATCGTGTGACAAACTGGTCCACCTTGGAGGCCTTTTCATACTCCTGTGGGCAGGGCAGAGGGAGTGGGATTTTAAGAGGGAGCTTGTCTTGCCATCTGACTGTGTCTTGCTCGTGAGAGCAACAGTGAAAGTGTACAGGGCATGCAGGCCCAGCACAGAGTAGTCATCACTTTCTATTTTTGTTTTGAGACAGGGTCTTACTTTTTAGCTCAGGCTGGCCTTGAATTGTGATCCTGCCTATGCTTCCCCAGTGCTAGAATTAAAGGTAGCACCAGCATCTAAGGTTCCTTTTCCAGGTCCAGGCTGAGACGTTTTCATCCTGGCATGTATGAGGCTGACTCATGGAGACCACAGCATACTAGTACACTGGGCTTTCCTGGATCTCAGTTCCCCTTCTCTATTAAGGCTCATTCTCACCTTTGCCACAGCCAGGGAGGCCCATGGGCACAACAGGCAGGGTGCAGGTGCAGGCCAGACTTACACATGGTATGAAAAAGGGGTGATACGGCCCCTTCCACAGACCTGACTGACTGAAACTCACATCCTACATATGCATTCGTTTGTTCTTCCATTATTCCATTCACAAATCCATTTAACAAACATTTACTGCATGCATTTGCTAGAAACTACATATACATCCAGGTCACTGAACAGACAAAAACACACTTGCCTGCACTGATCCCAGCCTGCACTACCAGTCTCCCCTCAGTTCCTTGAAAGCAAGCAGAGACAGGGAGGCTGGCCATGCATCAGGCCCTGTGCCATCCATCTTGGGATACTCACACTCCTCAGCTGCTTTCACTTTGTGCCTCAGTTTCTCCCACCATACTGAATTGAAGTTCCCCTCAGTTACTTCCTTACATAGAAGCCTAGTGCTTGCAGTTTTGCGTTCTCAATCTGAAAATGCCACCACTATTGTGGAACATAGTAATCTGCCTAGCTACATGCCTGGACAGTCAAGGATGCCATTAGAAGCCCTTACCCCCCACCATACACCCAAACCTAAGATGGGAGGCCTGAGCCCCAAAGATCAAGGCTCCACTGAAATATCTACAGAGGGTTTCATTTCTTGGTGTATCCCTGCATTGGCTCAACTAAGATGGTACCTCTTGGACCAGGCTTACAACAAAAGGGATGGAGCCGGGCAAGGTGGCATACACCTTTAATCCCAGGCAGAGGCAGGCAGATCTCTGTGAGTTTGAAGCCAGCTTGGTGTACAAAGTTAGTTCAGGTCTGCCAGGGCTTGTTACACAGAGAAAACCCTCTAAATCATGGAGTAGTCAGGCCCTTAAGTCTGTGGGTTCTGTTCCCATGACATCTTTTCAGTAACTTCCCTTAAGATGACTGATCGATTTTCTACTGTTTACAACCAAAAACAATAAAAATAAAAATAAAAACCTGGTTGGTAGAACCACCCACCTCATACCAGACTCATCCCAAGAATTTCATTTAACCATCATAACAATTTGTAGGAGCCATAATTGAGGCCATTTGAATCCGAGGTCTTGAGAGATTAAACCTTGGCCACAGTTAAGTAGTTAAGTAGTGGCAGGCCAGGTTTCAGATCAAAGCCACAGAAATTCCCCTCTACTCACCCTTCAGCACCTCTTAAGCATTGCTTCATTAAAGCACTAGCCCTGTTTGCAGGTGGGAAGCTGAGACCGGAGGTCACAGACAGTGAATAGAGGCCAGGTTCTCCTGGGCGTTCCAAGGGAAGAGCAGAGCTTTGGTGAGGTGAGGTCACTATGAGCTCACAATACAATTCCCCTGGTGGGGCGGAGCCAAACCAGGGCCCCTGGCTAGAGGGGAGGGCCGAAGCAGCATGGGCAGTGGCCTCTAGTGACCAGTCCTATCATGGGAAACAGCAGTTCCCATAAGAGGACCAAAGCACCCAATCAGGCCAGCAAGGACAGGCCACCTGACATGGACAAGGCCCGTCATAAGCAGTTCTTCAGCCACCTCAAGCGGAAGAAGCCCAGTGTGAGCATGGGGAGGCGGGAAGGGATGCTGGCTGCTGGAGTCTAAGAGGAGGGTCCCTGGAGCCCACATAGGTGGGATAGGGGTTCCAGAAGCAAGGGCAGGAGGTAGGGCCTTCTTAACAGGGATTAGTCATAGGTGTCGCTGAGGCCACAGACCTGGAATATATCTTTACTCCTTCTCTCCAGCCCACGGCCTCACAGCATGCCTCATTTCAATGGCGAGAGGCCCCTGACCCTGCCCGGGTGTGTGAGAACCCTCGCATCAAGGCTGGGAAAGTACGCACTGGATCGGCCTAGGGTGGACGATGGGTTGTGGGGAGGCAGGGTCCTGGGGAGCGGGACACAATGGGGTGCGGGAAGTTGGGTCCTCCAGCCCGAGGAGAGGGCTCAGGCCCCGCAAGGGCGTATTCTTCCCCTACGCCCGCCTACCCCTAGACCAAGATCGTGCTGCTTTTCCCGCTGGACAAGCGGCAGCAGATGGCCGAGGCAGCGGTGGGCCCATATGTGCGGCCCGGACGGCCGGCTGAGGACACGCTCGGCGCCCCAATCTGCTTCCCAGTGGTTGCGCCCATGCTGCGTGAGGCAGGCGACGGTGTGGACAGGCGCGAAGGCACGCGAGCGCGGGAAATGAAAAGGATCCTGGTGCTGCTACTGCAGCTGGATGCTCGGCTGCAGGAGGAGGGGCATCGAGTAGCCGGTGGGCTGGGGGGCGAGGCCAAGGCCCCGCAGTGCTGGCAGCCACTGTTCGGGCACCTGCTGACCCAGCGCGAGGCCTGCGGCGGCGAAGGCGACCCCCCGCGAGGAGCAGCCGCGCAAGCGCTGCCGCTGCCCTCGCCCGCGGCCCTGAGTGCCTGGAGCGGCCCCCAGCGCCAGGACTCTGCTCAATAAAGAGCACATAGCAACTTGGGAGTCTGCCACTTATGTCCCCGCCGTCGGTCCAAGGGTTAAAACTGAACACATTCACCCCACATCTTATGCCACCCCCACCCCTGTGAGTACTTAGCACAGCCTACCACCAGAACCTGGAGCTAGGGCTCCCCTTAACATTTTCATGGTACAAAGGACAGCTCATGTCAGATCCATAGGCTCAGGTGGGCTTGAGCAAACTACTTGGCTAGGAAGAACTTGTTTCAGACAAAGGATTGAGGTCACCAAGAATCCTCAATATTCAAAAACCCCTCTTAGGCGAAGGGAGGGTTCCAGACTGTCAACAGACATTATAACAGGAAGAACAGCTTGGCTGGCTGGTCAGCCATAGTGGGGCTGAAACCTCAGATTCTGCTTATGACGACACAAGAGGGGTCCCTTAGCCAAAGCACTTTCCTCCTGAGGTGCCCATTTCCATCTTCTGCCCCATTTGTAGAAGCCAGAAGCTTCTTCTTCCAAACCACTAATCTTTCTAGGGCAAATTCATTTCATCTGCTCATAGTTCCCACTGTCTCTCCACTACCCCTCCAAAGCCCAAGGCTAAAATTAGGGTGTGCACGCCCAGCTTCCCACCCTGCCTTCCCTCAGGACCTCTTAGTGCTCTTCCACACTGACATCTTGCCAGTGGCCTCCAATGTCAGTCTTACTCCTTACATCACTCCAAAGAAGCAGCACGCTCTGGGCAGAAGCTGACTGATCGCTTTCTTGGATCCTACACCCAGGTCCAGACCTGATCCTAAAGCTAACCCCCCAGTCATGGCTGAGCTGTGGCAATACCAGCACTCAAGAAGATAGGGTGGGAGGATCTTGAATTCAGCGCAACAAAATTGCTTCAGAAAGCAAAAACCCTTGAGTCATCTTCTTTCCTGCCACACACTTAGAATGCTTCACCTGGGACCTGAGGTAGCAGGAGAAAGGTCTCAGCTCATTAGAACCATAAGCCATGGAGTTAAGGATGCATTTTGTCACTATCCACAGGCTTGAATCATGCTTGAAAATGTGACCCATACACAGGGAGTGTCTCCCTGTGTGAGAGCTAACTGCCCTGTTAAATGGTTTTCAGCACACGCATGCTTGCGCCCACGCTAACTCTATCATCCATCCACTGCCCCAACACTGTAATTGGGAACTAAGAGACCTTCCCAGTCACCACAACCCTGTGCTCAGATCCTGCTCCTATAAAACCTATATTGCCCTTGTGATCTAGAAAGCATCCAAGATCCTTGTGAAAAAATCCTTATTTTAGCTTAAGTACATCTGAGTCTTCTATTTGCAACCAAAATGATCCTAAGAGAATAATCTACCCCGGAGGTGAGGCTAATTGCTACCTTTTGGAGTTAGAAACACCACAAAAGAGATTTGAACTTGCCTACTATTGCCATGTGAGCCTCAGACCCTCTGTGTATAGCTATCAAAACTGAGCACAGAAAGTCTTCAGAGTAGATGTAGATGTATAGATGTGTGTTTTCTTTTTAGAACTGATAAGTAGAAGGGCTGCACATCTGGCCAGACTACACAGATACACCAAGCATTTGGGAGAAAGAATTACCCCCTGTGCTGGCCAGCCAGGCCCCTATCAGGGATTCCCAAGGGCTGACACCAGCCCGGGGGGGGGGGGGGGGGGGGTAGGGGGGTTCGCCTGGAAGACTGAAGTCATAATGAGCCCAATCTAAGTTCCTTTCTTCTCACACCATTCCTTCCCACCTCCTCATCCAGGTAACTCTAGCCAGCTAGGTGAGGTGCCAAGAGAGCTGCTTAGGAAGCCTGAACTCTAGGACCCTAAGGAGAAATTAAGTCCTGACTAACAGGGTCACTTCCCAATGAAGCCACAAAAAGGAACCCCAGTCTAGGAGGCGGGGCCTCATAGCCAGCTGCGGAGCTGAGGACTGTAAGGACCGGTCTGCCCCGAAGGCCCATAGGGCTTTGGGGCACACTGAGCCTAGAAGGTGGCGTCAGTGCACGGGACCCACCACAATCACAGACAGCCTTCGTTGGACCACGTTGCGGTGGTAGTGGACCAAGGCTCAGGCTTCACCAAGGCGGGCTTTGCTGGGGAGATCCAGCCGCGAGTTGTGCTGAAAAGCTCCAGTCTGATGCCCAGTTGGGACAGGCCTGTGATGCCTGGGGCGCCAGGGTGCGAGCTGGCGGGCGGCGTGGCCCGTGCGCACCCTATCAAGCATGGTGTGGTGGTAGACTGGGACGCACTGGAGGGACTGTGGGAGCGCCTAATGGTGGGAGGCCTGCAGGTCCACCCTGAGCAGTGGCCTGTACTGGTAAGCTACTCGCCATCAGCACCACCCGAGGGCCGAGAAAAGGTGGCTGAGCTACTGTTCGAGGCCCTGACAGTGCCTGCGTGCCACATGGCCAGCACGGCGCTGCTGACACTCTGCTCTGTCGGAGCGTTCAGTGGGGTGGCTGTGGAGGCAGGCGCGGGAGTGTGCCACACCACACCTATCTACGCGGGTCACTCCTGGCACAAGGCCACCTGCCGTCTGAACGTGGCAGGCAGCAGCCTATCGCGCTACTTACGAGACCTGCTGCTGGCAGCGTGCCCTGATCTTCAGCTGCAGGCCCTGCCCCGCAAGACCATCTCACAGCTCAAGAAACGCTGCTGCTACGTGTCGCTGGATTTCCAGGGTGATATCTGTGACCCTGCCCGCCACCAGAGGGCCTGTTTTTGCCTGGGCAATGGCTGCTACGTGAACCTCGGCAGCGAGCGCTTCCGCTGCCCTGAACCCATCTTCCAGCCAAGTCTCCTAGGCCACCCTGAGCCAGGACTGCCCACGTTGGCCTTCCAGGCACTGCAGAAGATACCGGCAACACTGCGGACACGGCTGGCCAATATGGTGGTGCTGGCTGGTGGTTCCACCCTTTTTCCTGGCTTTGTGGAGCGCATGAGCCTGGAGCTGGAGGCACAGTGCCGGAGGCATGGGTACCCAGCCCTGCAGCCCTGCCTGGTGGCTCAGCCTGGGCGGGGCACAGCTGTATGGACTGGAGGTTCCATGATGGCCTCCTTGCACTCCTTTCAGTGCCCCTGGATGACCCGAGCCATGTACCAGGAGTACGGCCCTTCTCTGGTGCGAGAAGTGTTCAATTGAGTTTTATACCGAACTAGAATGGATGGTGCCACCAGGGATGCTTCAGGAACAGAGGCTACAATTCTGTCCTAGCTTGGAGAACGGATTCAAGTGTTTGCAGCACAAGGTTATCATATCGGGATAGGCTGCCCTTTTCCCTTTCTGGACTAACTCTGACCTTCATTTTGCTTTCAATGTGAATACCTAAACCACCACCAGTTCAAAGAATGCTTGAAAAAACGAAAACTCTTCTATATGAGAACTAGAAGCCCCATCCCTGGTTGTGTGCTCCGTGATCCTGGAAGGTCTCATTTTTCCTTTTTCTGTAGAAAGTGGGGTCAGAGGGCAGGAGTGCATAGTGCACTACCTAGCAGGTGCAAGGCCTAGGGTCTATCCTTGGCACCCAAAGAAGTAGGAACAGATAAAGCCCCAGGCCTCTTACCCCACCCCCACATGAGCTATGAACACAGGAAGAGATCTTTTTCTCCGGTTTTGGTTTGGTTTTTTTTTTTTTTTTTGAGACAGGATCTCATAAATGGCCCAGGCTGTGTTCAGTATTAAGCTTCCCTGCCTCTTCCAAGTGCTGAGGTTAAAAGTGTAAACTATCACCAAGCAGTGGTGGCACACGCCTTTAATCCAGTACTTAGGAGGCAGAGGCAGGTGGATATCTGAGTTTGAGGCCAGCCTGGTCTACAAAGCAAGTTCCGGGATAGCCCGAAATACAGAGGGGAAAAAAAAAGTATAAGCTATTACACCTGGTCTTGGCAGAGACAGTTCTTAACACATAAAGGGAAGGTTGTTTGTGGTCACTTTAAAGGTCTGGAGCCATGGTTGTCAACACTTGTCTACACAGGCCAACAAACTAAACTGGTAGGCATATACACACCTGCCTTCTCACATGTCCTGAGGTTCGGCCATGCCTCATAAGGCTCCATATACCTATGGACATGTATGGGCTCATCTCCTATGTCCCAGCCCATGTCTACTGGGTCCTGGTTTGACAGTCCCCAGCAGTTACATCAGGCCAGCAAAAACCTATGTTGCCTGCATTGTTCAGGTACTGGGAACAGAGCAAAGAACAAAATGCAAGATCTCTGCCGCCTCCTCCTCCTCCTCCTCCTCCACCTCCTCCTCCTCCTCCTCCTCCTCCTCCAGACTGGCCTGCAACTGACAGTAAATCTTGTGCCTCTGCCTCTTGGGTCTGGAGATTACAGGTGTGAACCATGATCCACTTAGTTGCTCATTATCACCCCTAGTTTAAAGGTGAGGGAGTAAAGGGTACCAGTAAGTGAGAGTACCAGAATTTGAACACAGGTTCCATTTCCATAGCCCCGATTCACAGCAGGAAAAAGTGGCACGGCACTACTGAGCCATGTCATCTCAGGTTCCCCATAGCCCTTCCCTGCACTTACCAGCTTTGTAGTGTCCATGGCCATGAGCACGGCACGGTTCAGTGATTCCAGTGCAGCCAGCACGGGCCGGTAGACGCCCAGATGTTTGGAGAAATAGTCTGTGGGCAGAAGAGACTCAAGGGCTGCAGCCCAAACCATCTCCCCAGCTTGGAATTCCTCAGCTGCCCAAGCCCCATAAAGCATCCTTTACCACACCCACCTGCCCAGGGGCTGGGACACAAGGACCAGCGTAGGCCTACTTACCACACAGTTTCTCTGTTTCTAAATTGCTGTGAGGGAAAGAGAAAACATCCTTCAGACTCTTAGAACCTGGGCCTGCTGAACTGGACATAGGTGCCAGCGAACTCATCCCTTTCACTTAGCCTGACATGGTATCTGCCTGTCGGAGGAGGGGGTATAGGAAGTCCTTGAAGCCTTGAATGCTGAGCTAGTCTGGGATTTACCCAAAGGAGATGGGAACTGAGTGGAAGAGAAGGGCAGCTGTGCATGTTCATGGCCTGTGTGTCCCCAAGTGAAGAACCAGGGAAGGAGTGTCCACTTGAACCAGATGTGTAGATGAGAGTACATGGGAAGGTGTGTATTCCTGCATGTGCACCCACAGGAGGAGGCAGGCAGAAGCCAGCTGTCCTCAAACATCCTCTGCTTGGAAACAGAAAGGCTGAGCATGACTGGTGACTCAGGCCTGGTTATTCTGGGGTCCCAGCTGGAAACAGTGTAGCAACAAGACTGGAGCTGGAGAAGGTGTAGATGGGTTGACAGAGTTGGTACTGGGCCCTGACCACTAGAAAGAACCATGACAGCAAGGGACACAGTAGGTTGGGACAACCTGGCCTGGCGCTGGCACAACAAGCCATCCCTTCTGTTGTACTCACTCAGTGAGATGGCCGTCGATGCCACTGAACAGCTCCCGAAGCTCTGCTGCGCTGAGAACCCCATCAGCAAAGTAATTCTGGAATTCTTCAAACGAGAGCTTACCATCATCTGGGGAGACAGGGCATGGAGTTGGTATCCTAGAGTAATGGCTGCATCCAGTCCCCAGATCCATGCTCCCCAAAGGCCTGACAGCATTCACAATCACTCAGCCAGATAAGCCTAAGGTTCTAACCTCAGTGGGGGCCCTGACTGTTTTGGAAAAAAGGACAAGAGTCTCCAAAAATATATGCTGAAGGAAACAGGGCCCACCATGTACAGGATACATTTGGTGTGGACTCAGTGCCAAATAGAAATATGACAAAACCGCCTGAGAGGCATCCGAGCACAGCCTAGGACTTAAGGGCACAGTCCCGCGCCCACAAACTAGCTTTGCACCAGAGCAGGAGAGACCTCCATGCTCTGGCCCCAGGACCTTCCCAGGGAAGTCACAGAGAAACAGATGAAGCCTTAACTGCCAGACTTTACAAAGCAGCCACTGGCTGGTCTCCCACCACAGGGGCATGTAAGCCGAGGGCATGTAAGAGGGCTAAAGATGATGGATGGACACAGTTTGAATGATAAAGACGAGGAGGATGTGAGCCTCCCCAGAAGAATGTATTGAAGACAGGCTTCTCCAGGCATGGGTCAGAGGTTAATTTGCTTTTATTTTGGGCTTTTTTGTTTGTTTGTTTTCAGACAATATTTCTGTATGTAGTCCTGGCTGTCCTGGACTCACTTTGTAGACCAGGCTGGCCTCAAACCCAGAGATCCGCCTGCCTCTGCCTCCTGAGTGCTGAGATTAAAGGTGTGTGCCACCACACTGGGCGAGAGCATGTATCTTAAATTAATGGTCCCCACCAATTTGAAGAAGTCCATGAAATAGCAAGTACTGGGGACACAAGGAGGCTGAAACACAAGAGCCTGCAGGCCCAGGGAAAGGAAAGGTGAAGGCTGGATGAGTGCCCGCCACCTCATTCAGGGAGCGTAGGGTGATGCGTTGCACAAATCTGGATCTAAGACCCACTAATTAAAGGCTTTTGATTCACTTCTCTGAGCCTCTATTCCTTTGCATATGAAATGGAATGAGGAATTCCTACCTAGCAAGCTGCTCTAAGGACACCACAAGGTCTTGTACAGGTACCCATCACTGAGCTAGAGCACTGCCCTAACATAGGCCCCCACCTCCAGCCTTAGATCCAACCACACCCCCTTGATCCCTATTCTGCCCATCCTCTGTTCTCCAGAAAGGGTCCTTTGATCTCCTGTTTTGGGCTCTTAAGACTTCACATTAAGCTGTACTTCCACATCCCTAGCTCTCCTACCCTGACATCGCCCCTCATCCACACACTATGGGACCCAAGGGAAAGAAACCACTCACCATTCTTGTCTGCTCTGCGGAAAACCTAGGGGACAAAGGAAAATGAGTAGGGGCTGTGAGTGGATCCAGGGAGGTAGGAGTCTCCCTCCTGTGCCAGTGGGGCCCCAGCTGGCTGGCCAGCCCCCCTGCATCGCCTTCCCCCTGCTCAGGGCACTCCTGCAGAAGTCTCCAGCAAGGCAGCACAGGAAGACTGCACAGCATGCCCCTAAGGCTGACTCCCCCCCTGCTACAGGGCTGGCTTCACAGTGGGCGAGTGCTCCCCGACAGCTATCTGTACCTTCACCTCCCACAGCTGGACACTAGCCCAGGTTTGATCTGATGTATCAGCCTTTGGCATGTTCCCACCTTGAGGAAGCGTGACAGATGGGCCAAGATCCATCCTGAGGAGCCTTGGAAGCCACATCATACCTGAACCCCTTCTAGATGTAGTACTCCCATAGTCCACTCCATTCTCCATCCACCCTTACTGAACAGGCTCTTCCCTCGTGCCTGCTGAAGACTGGCAGGCAGGGGCTAGCCCTTTGTGGATGCTTTGGTTTTCCTACTAGTATGAGGGAGCAGCCTAGGGTTTAACCCTTTCAGTGCTGGGACCTCTTTTAAGGCCAGTAACTCATGAAGACTATGGGCATCTGTGTATATATGTTTGAATAAGGGGCACAGAGGATGGCAAGGGTCAGCAGATTTTGTTTGCAGAGGCAGTGATAAAACAGACACAACATACTCGAGTTCGTGCCCCCTAGCAGGAACCAGTCCATCAAGCAGCTGAGCAAAGGGCATCAGGTTCAAGGCCTGGGCAGAACACCCCTAGCCCAGGATCCTGAATGCTAAACTCTTCCACCCAACTCCCTCAGGGTTAGTGGGCCAATATTACCCTTAGGCTGCTCAGAGATCTGCCACTAGATTGGGATCACACAGCAGTTCAACGTGGCCAAGCTGGGATAATTAGGATGGGGGCAGGGCAAGACAGCTAAGCTTGGAATGAAGACATTCTGTCCAATGCCAATGTGTCCGTCCCCCTGACTCTATCTGTGACCTGGAACATGTCCCCTTAGGCCTGAAAGACGGTGGTCAAGGTGCTGAGTCATTAGGCCATTGGGGAGGGGGCACGACAGCCTCTCCCACTGGCTGGGACCTCTGGAGTAGGGGGAGGAGAGGGCCAGGTCCGACTGAGCACAGTTTAAAAAAAAAAGGGGGGGGGGGGAGTGGTGTGCTCAGAGCAGTGACTGAGGTGGGTCAGTATGCTCTACAAAAGGGGCTTCAAGGCCACCTGCTGCCCATAAGAATCCTTTACCAACTTTGCCCCCCCTGGATCAGGCCTGAGGCTTCTGAGGCCGGACAGAGCTCCTTCTAGGTCCAGGCTCCCAAGTCCCATCAGCTCAGCAGGGGCTGCTATGAAGCAGGCCAGTGATGGCTGCTGTGACTGAGTGTTGACAGCCCCTAGCCCCAGTGGGCACATTTGGGATGAGGGGCAGTAACACTCCAGGGACAAGGAGACACACCAATGGCACAGATAGCACAAGGAACACAAAGGCAGGAGGGTCAGAAGAGCAGGGTCACAGATAGTCTGGGAGGGACCGAGGCAGGACCAACAGATGTGGAGAGACAGAGACCTGGGGAGTCCGGCGACCGCCCACCAGTGCCCCACTCACGTCCTGGAAAAGTGCATGTCCCGCGGCGGGCACAGAGTGTCGCAGCGGCTGCGGTGCAGGTGGCCCGAGCAGACACACAGCGAGCAGCCCGGCGCACGCCATGGCTCAGAGGCTCGCAAGGCTGCGGGCTGCGCGGTTCCCAGGCCGCCCAGGCTGGCTGGGGGCGGGGCGTGCGCCCATTGGACCAAGCACAGCCCCGCCCCGACCTGGCCTCGGTTTCCCCGCCTGGAAGAGGCTACCAAAGGGTGGGGTAAGGAGCCACCCCAGGGAGCACTGGCAATGACAGTTTGCTTGCCAGGAGTCCCAAAGGAACAAGTGCTCCACCCAGTCTGCTGTGGGAAGGCAAAGCTCTAAGTGCAGGAGCAGGTCAAACCCACAAGCTCTTCACCTCTGGCATCTGTCCTCTTCCCTGCCAAATGAGGACAATAGGTGGCCTCCAAGATTGTCAAGGGGAACCGAATTTAGAGCCCAAGATTGTAAATGCTGTTCAGGTCTTCCCCGTAATGCTTAATGCAGCCATGGATTCCCCACCCTTCTCCCAGATCTCTACCCCAGCACCTCTTCCTAGTCTTCTCACGTGCAAGACAAGCCTACAGGGAAGGAACACATGCTCCAAACACGCACATGTGCGCACACACATACACACAGGAAAGCATATGACACAAATGCAGTTCGCTGTGTGTTCCATCTTTACTAATGCTCAGAAATGCCCAGGAGGCGTACAGCAAGCCGACTGTAACATCCCCTTTCCTGCACTTAAATAACATGAATGACTTCCTACCAGTCACTGGGTCAGTGTTCTTCCTCTCAAGGGGTTACAAATTGAAAGGAAATTAAATCACATAGGAACAGGGAATGAGCATTCCCTCCAACCCTAGCCTCAAACCAGCGTGGAGTCCCAAACCCAGCCCTAACACCATCAAAATATTTATTAAAATCAAAGCAGGAGGGAACAGAACTGTTAGGAAACAAATCAAAGTGCAGATTGGAGGGTGGGGAGGACAAAGGAGGAGTACTCCAACCATAGGAGGGACCCCACACCCACCCCTCCTGTCCACCCTGTCAGTGAAAGCCCTCATTCACCTTTCCCATGTCAAATTCACATGAATGAAGCTAGGGTGCTGGCATAACCTTCTAAAAAGGGACCATTTCTCCAACCCAGTCTGCCTCCCTCCCCCCTTTCCCAATAAATAAACTGCTTGGGCCTCAGCTCCTTTGGAGTAAGGCAAAAGAACAGCTAGGGGTCCCTGCCCTTGCTTCAGAGTACAGGATATTGGGGTATCAGCCCCTATCCCTTCCACCCTTTCTTTGCTTATTCCCCAGGCTTGCCAGAGGCCTCGATAAATAAATAAACGCTCCATTAAAGCTTCGATCGGAAAAACCTTTAAGCAGTGCTCTTGCGGCCCTGCAAACCCGGCCAGCCAAGCTGCCCCACCTGGCCCAGCTGACACAGGATTCTGGGAGCAAGCAGTCACCCTGGGCCTCACAAGGGCCCCTGCAGCAAGGACACCAAAAGTGCAGTTAGAGCCCCATTTCCACCCCAATACGCACTCATGGATTCACACACAATGTGGACACATCAGGATGTATCTGCAGCACACATACAGATGTGTTCACCTTCATTCCCCGGCACACATGCATGCACACACACACACTCTCTCTCTCTCTCTAACCCAGGTACACAGGTGCAGTATGGGGTGCACACACACACCATACAAAATCCTTCCCCTTTTCGTCTGCTCAATGTGGCAGCAGCCAGACCCCAGAGCTAGAAGATAATGCACAGAGGTTATGAATCATGCTTTTCCAATGAGGCAGGAAGGGTGGCCCAGGGCAGGAGGCTTCAAAGCTGCAGACAGGGTGGGCATCTCCAGACACCATGGCTCCCTAGGCTTCTGTCAGAAATCCAGAGGGGTCAGGTCCCCAAAATCACAGTCAAAGAGATCTCTGATGCCCTCATCCTCCTCGAGACCAAAGTGATAATCAAGGGCCTCATGGGGTGGGGAAAGGCTGATGAACTCCCCAGGGAGGAGCCCAGAGAAGTCTTCTCGAACATGTTCCAGGAGTGAGTCAGCAGCCACCAGTGGTGACAAACGGTCTTCTTCCATGGGGGTCCTCAGGTTACCCATCCGTGACAATACTGGTTCTAGGGGAAAGAGACATTACAGGTTAGGGACTGCCCAGCAGGAGAGGGGCTGCCATTACTGCCTGCCCAGAGAGAACAAACCCTGCCCCTACATACCTTGCTCCAGGCCTAGCAGGGACTGGCTGGGATCCAAGGTTGGGGATATGGAGGGAGGTGGTGGTAGAGGCTCTGCAGTGCCAAAGTCAGCAGTCCTGTCTTCTCCAGGTGTTTCCTGGCATGGGGTCCTCCCAGGGCTGATCCCCCCTGCACTTTCCTCAGGACACAGGAAAACATCGATGGGGCCTTGTTTGCTCTTAAGGGAGATCTGAAATGTCTGGACAGAGGTACCAGGCTGGGTAAACTGAGACCTAGATCACCAGCCCAGCCCACCCTGTCTTCGTCAGGCCTGGAGTCCCGAATCTCACCTCTGCAGAGTCCACAGCTTGTAGCTGGGTCTCAGGAGGGGCCTTGATCACTATGACCATCTGTTCTGCGGGGTCCGCAATGCTTCGAAGGTCCTGGCAGGTCACATAGGCCAGGGTTGGGGGAGTCAAGGAGCACTTCACCTTTGAGGAGCCACTGACTCCACCCAGACCTTCCTAGTCACTCCTGTTTTGAGTCCCTCATCCCAGGACCTGGCACACAGTAGGCTCAGAATCTCATTTCCAACCTTCACCTGCCACATCTGTGCAGTGAGACTAGCTACCCATTCAATCCCAAACTAATGGCTGCCTGAGATAATTCCACACAAAATGCTCAACAGGTCTTCTGGCTAGAAAATGGAAATTGATTGACAATCTTGCTGTTAATTAATGGTATTCACTAAAAAGACACATTTTCTAATGAAGTCTCTTTTTGTGCATTAAAAATAGTCAGAACTTTGAAGCTACAATCTGGCACTAAATCAATGACTAAAGGAAAGGTTTGTCATTACTGGTACTAGCTTTCCTCCTTGGTGACAGGGTCTTACTATGTGATCCAGTGAATGGCCTGTGATTGTTTTTATTTTGAGGCTACTGCATAGCCTTAATTGGTCTTGAATATGTGTTTCTCCCTTGCCTTGGGATTACAAGTAAACACCACCATACTGGGCTTTTTTTGTTTTGTTGAGACAGTGTCTGACTGTGTAGCCCTGGCTACCCTGGAAATACGTGGACCAGGCTGGCTTTGAGTTTAGAGATCCACCAGTCTCTGCCTCCCAAGTCTGGGATTAAAGCTGTGCTACCTCCCAGGCTTTTAGTTTTGTTTTTTTGTTCTCTGTGTGTGTGTGTGTGGGGGGGGGGGGGGTGTTGGTTTTTCGAGACAGGGTTTATCTGTATAACAGAACCCTGGCTGTCCTGGACTCACTATGTAGACCAGGCTGACCTCAAACTAACAGAGATCCACCTGCCTCTGCCTCCCAAGTACTGGGAGTAAAATCGTGCACCACACGCCTGGCCAGAGTATTTTTTCCTTAATACATACAACTCTGGAAATGGATACCGCTACCCTCTTCTGTGCAGGTGAAACTGAGTCCCAAAAAAGCCAATAACTTGTTCAGTGTCAGATGGTGAGTAAACGTTTGCAGAGCCAGGTCTTGTGTCCAAAACCAGAATCTTTTAGAATCTAGGGCTCTGGGTAACCTCTATCGTCTCCGTAGTGTGGCACCACCACTGGCCAAGACTGCCTTCCAAGGCCGCTGGCCAATCCAAGGATATCGCTGGCTGTCTGAGTCCTCGGAAAGCAGCTGCAGCTGTGTGGTACAGATATGCATCAGGTGATCCAGCTGTTGCTCACACTCCTGCAGTTGCTGGAGGTCTTGGGTCAGGCCTTCAAGCTGCTTACTGATCCCCACCATGGTGTGGCTGCCTCTGTGGGAAGCCAGTGAAGAATTAGCAGTCCATCAGTCCTGGCCCTCAAGACGGTCTCCTGCTGCCACTGTTCTGGAAGAAGCAGGCAAGTGCTTTCCCCTCTCTGGCTCTGAGTGAGACTGGCATGGGTTCAGTAAAATGCCTCATCTGTCAACAGATACCTACATATCCCCAAGAAGGAAGGAAACAACAGCTCATACACGCCAAAGTGTGACAGAGCCAAATTAGATGTACATACAGAGCATTTCTAAGACACACTGTCAAGTGAAAAGAAAACAATATAGAACAAAAAACGATCTATCAAAAACCAAGGCAGAAATGCCAGAGAAGGCAGCAGGATGCCTGGGGAGGCAGGAAGGAACAGGGGAGAAGTAGTAACAAAACCAAAACATCTATAAAGATGATGATCTCAGCGGTGACAGCAAAAGCTGGAATGGTGGTACCACAGTGGTCCAAGAATGGGCAACAATGGAAAAGAGAACAGAAAATCTTCAGCAAGGTGTGCGTGCATGCACGCATGCATGCATACATGTGTGTGTGTAAGGAACAGGACACCTTGTACAGCTATAGGGAGCTGGATCTGCAAGCCCTGTGTACTCCTCCCCTTCTATCATCCCTAGGAAGACAACTCTCTTCAGAATCTGGGCCCCCAGCTGTTAGGAATACAAGGAGCTACTGCAGGCAATTTGGCTTGGTCTGGCTGCTGGCTGTCCACCTGACTAGTAAGTACTTACAGCCACTGGATATGATTCTTGGACTTCTTGGCAATGAGCTGGATGCCTTCAAGGACATTGGTGATGTCATAGATGCGCCGCTTCTGCACCTTCAGCACGTCAGCGGCCCAGTTCAGGTCAACGACACCATCAGCTGAGCGGCTCAGCAGCTCCAAGAAGCGTTTGGTGGTCAGATTTAACGATGTCTCATAGCGTGACTTCTCCCCTGGAGATTTCACACCTGGGGGCAGGGGTTAGGCTAGGCAGGGCTCCTCAAACACTCAGCCTGCCCCCCACAGACCTGTCTCCCTAGCAATGTAGAGTGGCAAGATGAGGTGGGAGGTGGATGGCTCCTTCCCCGTAGTCAGGCCAAGAGGAAAGGCTCGGCCAACCAAAGCATTCCTCTTGTGGCTGGGGAACTCCCTACCTCCAAGGCCTGAGGAAGTCATGTCAGGCAACCATTTCCAGATCCCTGCTGGGACCTCAGAGTCTACAAGCATGGCCACCCCCCAGTCTGAGCCCGACCAGCTGGAGTCAATTGGCACCTTTCCCTGGGTGGCGGCCTCTGCTCCGGAATGGCCCGCTGCTACCAGCCAGATACTGATGGTCAGTTTCCAGATCCAGCCTCCGTTTCACCTGTAGCAAAAACATAGGAAGATGCCCAGTAACCAGGAGTGAGACCACAGAAACCTTTAGCTAAGGGCTTGGTACCCCACTCCCAGGCTTATTTTCTATTAGTGTGCCTATACTGGAGCAGAGATAGATCCTAAGGGACTCAGCATGGGTTATTATCCTGCCGCACAGATCAGTCAGGTGCAAGCAAGGCTGAAGATCTGAGTTCAAATATTAGATCCAACATCACCTCCCTAGGGGTGCCTGGTGGTGGGGGTTTTTTGTTTTGTTTTATTTTTTTAGGTTTTTCAAGACAGGGTTTCTCTGTGTAACATCCCTGGCTGTCCTGAAACTCACTCTGTAGACCAGGCTAACCTCGAACTCACAGAGATCCGCCAGCCTGGTGGTGGTTTTTAAGTACATCAGCAAAGAAAAAAATCATTGCTGTAATGCTAGAGATAAAAATGAAGGCCTTGTTATACATATACTAACCCACAACCTACCATTTAGTCTCCTCAGTCCCTATTCAAGGTCTCACTATTTAGCCTAGGCTATCCTCAAACTTACCATGGAGTCAAAGATGACCTCAAATTCCTTATCTTGTACCTCCCAAGTGCTGGGCTTACAGGCGTGTGCCACCAGGACTCGCTACTTCTTTCAAATATAAGTGCTAGCTTTCTCCCGCTAAGTGCAAGCCGGGACTGGGTGTCACTTCTGAGACCAGTCACCGAAGGCAGTGCAACTTGTATGAGGGGCGGGAAAAAGTTTTGTGACACATGTCAGGCAGCCTGGAAGACAAGCCCCAGTGGCAGAGTGCTGAGAACCCCTTCAGGTGAGGAGGAAGAAAATCCTGCAGCCTTCATCCTCCTCCTGATTACAGCCAGGTAGCTTTCTGGCTGCAACAGGATTCCATCCCAAGAGAGAAGCACCAGCCAAATCTCCCTCAAGTCCTGACCCAGAGATTATACAAGTGCTTTAAGCCACCAAGGGAGGGTACAGGCCCCTTGGGCACAGCAGGCCTCTTGGTGGCTTAAAGCGCCTCTAGTGTTTAACTCATTTACACATCTATAACCATGGCAGCAGCTGGTGCTCACCAGCTGCTCTGTGCTCATCCATTTACTCTTTGGACTAGCAACACTGCAATGGCTCCATTTCATAGACTAAGACCTACATTCAAGACCGCACAGTCAGAAGTGGGAGAGCCTCAATTTCTACCCAGGTCTGTCTAAGACCCCAAGCTGCTGATCCCCATGCCCTCTAGCATAGGTTAGATACACAGAGATGGAGAGGATCCTAAAAATCCCTAGATGGCTCAAGACACCTAATGGGACCAGACTTGATGTCCTCTCATCAGCCAGTCCTCTCCCAACTAAACCCTCTTTCAACCTGGCCCTCCACCTGTCACATCCATTTGCCAAGAATTCTACCCGCACCCATTATCACCCTCCCACTGGACAGGCCAGCTGTCCCCACACTGGTCTCCCTCTGCATCTCTCTGCCTCAGTAAAGCTTTTCAACATCACTCCTCATATGAACTGCTGAGATGAGGCTCCCCCCAACCCCTGCCTCTCTCTAAACTTATCCTACTCCCCTCTTCTCCCACCTGTAGCTCCCACCGGCAAGTCCCTTAACAATCACTCCAGAGATGTTACAGCTCTCTTTGCACGGCCTCAAACCTGGCCTCTTCCTGCATCCATTACAAATCACTACAGATGTACTATCCTCCCTACCTACCCCTGTACCTCAGAAATGGTGTTACTGGACACTGGATCCAATGAAGAGGGTCACATGCAGGCAGAGACATTCACTGCCTGCGCCGCCCATGCCATAGCAGAGTCGGAACTAATTCCCATACATTCTCCTCAGCAAACCTTTGCCTGACAGTAGGACCTATGGCAGTCTCTACCTTAGGACAGAACTGTAGCCAGGAAGAAATCCAAGATATGCGCCCCAATGGGCTTCCAGAGCCCCACCAGGAGCAAGACCCCCACATACAAACTAGCAAAGAATGCCTTCTCCCCAGCATCCTGGCCTGTGCCCATCCCCAAAGGCACGCTTTAAAGTAAGGGCTCACACTGATGTCTGTTTCTGTCACTCATCTCCAGACAACCCTAGCACTGAGATTCTAAAACCCACAAGTAGAGATTCTCACTAGTGAAAACAGCTGAATGATTCAAACACCCCATCCACAGGAAGGGCACAAGAACTGTTTACGTGGCCCCTGGAACAGCATGTAGCCTCAGTGAAAGACCGAGGCAGGCCCAAGCCAGCACAGCATGCTCTCACAGACACACAAGGAGACCACTATGACAGGCTAACACAAATATAGTCCCTTCCTGGACTATGGCAGGAGCTGTTTTCCAGTTCAGTTTCTAATACAGAGTGTGTGTAAAAAACAGGACCGTGTCTGTGGGAGAGCCAGGGCAGACTGTTGCCTCCTCTGGGCAATATGAATGATGCACAGGAAAACCTTGAACCCCTGATCTGTATACCTCTATTTCTTTCTTTTTTCTTTTTTGGTTTTTTGAGACAAGGTTTCTCTGTGTATCAGAGCCCTGGCTGTCCTGGAACTTGTTCTGTAGACCAGGCTGGCCTCAAACTCACAGAGATCCACCTGCCTCTGTCTCCCTAGTGCTGGGATTAAAGGCGTGCGCCATCACACTCGGCTACCTTTACTTAAGTACTATAGTTATAAAGGTGCCATTCACAGCTGGCTCACAGTAACTTTTAGAACTATTTAAAATAGTCACACGTAAAACAAGAGCCCTGAACTACAACTGGGTTTCTACTGTCTGTATTTTACAGACTTATGGTACCACATGCTTTTTACAGTGAACAAGTATTGTTATAATGGAAAACCTCTGCTTCTTGCTGTTACTGTTTTTTTTTTTTTTCTTTATGAATATATGTCTGTGTGAAGGTGTTGGATCCCCTGGAACAGGAGTTACAGACAGCTGTGAGCTGCCATGTGGGTGCTGGGAATTGAACCCAGGTCCTCTGGAAGAGCAGCCAGTGCTCTTAACTGCTGAGCCATCTCTCCAGCCTGTTACTGTTTTTGTAACAGGGTCTTTGTAGTGCAAGCTGGCTTTGAACTCAAGATTCAGTATCCTCATTCTTGCCTGCTTGAATTATGAGATGTGTCAATGAACCAAGATAGGCTGTTGGTATTTTAACTTATTTTTATTTACTTTACTTTTTATTAATTTCCTTTTAAAAAGAAATTTGTGTCTGTATGAATGTATGTGGGCATGGGTACCCAAGAAGGGCAGAAGACAACATCAAATCTCTTGAAGTTAGTTACAGGCATCTTGGACCTTGATGTGGGTGCAGGGATCCAAAATCCAGTTGTTGTAATAGAACAGGAAGAGCGTTCAGTGGCCGAGCCAGATCTCCAGCCCAATTTACCTTTAAAGCAAAGTTTCACTATGTAACCCTGACTGGCCTTGAACTTGTGGCAATCCTCATGTCTCTGCTTCCCTCCAGCCCCTCCCCCTACAGGATCCACACACACACAGCCATGACAAGGGACAGGTAGGTAGGCAGGCAGGACAAGGAAGAATGTCTGAATTGCACGGGGTTCTGTACACAGGAAGCATCCAATAAATGCTTACTGAGTAGAAGCCAAGCCTGTAGCTTATTTCAAGGACTGCCCCCTAGAGACCAAAACCCAGATTTGCATTCTTGGCCTTTGGCTCCAGGATGGCATCAGCCTCTCCCATAGAAAATGTTTGCTGGCCAATAAGTACCATAGGGGCAGGGGACCCTTAACTACCTCTGCACCTAGCACATAATGGGGACCCACACTAACTCAGCAACTTGAGTGAATGGAATGTTTGGCCAAATGCAGAATGCCTGCCAAGGGCCCAAGGTGCTGCAGACACAGGCACTGGAGTACATGCAAGACAAGCCAGCTGACCCACGAAATACAAGCGGCCTCCTTACTGAAAGGAAAGGCCACTCCCTGGCTGAATGATCAGGGAAAGTTACACCATTTCTGGGCTTCAGAAATCTATATGGGAAGGGTCAAAAAGTAAGGTTGCCCACAGGGTTAAGTGGGGATAAAGTGCTTAGCACAGCCTGGCACACAAAATATCCTCAAAACAATGGTGGTTGCTATTGTTATTATTACTAGCATCTTGGTGATTCCGGAAGGAAGGCAGCACTGGGCACTGGGCCAAGGGGGCTATGTATGGGCCCTTCCCAAGATGCGTTAGGGACCAGCTGCCACCCACACCCCCATCCGTGGTTGAACAGCTTCAACTCCTGGTACAGGGCCTTGCCACTCCCACTTGCTCCAAGCCCCTTGCTGAGAACCCCCTCCTCTCTGCACCACCCCCACAATAAAACTGGTGGCCCACACCCTGCACCCGCCCCTGCTTGGATCCAAGTTCCACTCTCCACTGACTCAGCTGCCTTTTCTAGGCCCCCAGCCTAAACTGGTCTTGAGCTACTTGAGGCTTAGGATCAGGGAAGACTTTATCCAGGGATCTCCCTCCCACTTCTCTCTCCAGGAACTGAAGGCCTCTTCTCAGGGGCCCAGGCCACCCAGTCTTCCAGAGGCTCAGGAGTCTGTCTGCCTGATTAATAAAGTTCCATGGCAACCAAGGGCTGGAAGGGTGGCAGATGGAAGGGCAGGCAGAGGAAGAGTTGTAGCAGCTGGCCCCAGAACCCGCCCCTGCGGAGGCCTCCCAGTCAAGAGGCCTATCCCTAGAGGCCTGGAAGGCCAGGCCTACTGCACCAGGCAGTCCAACATCGAGCCACTAGGGAAGATCTCCCCAAGAGGTCCCCAGCAGTCACGCTCCTTCACCTCCAACAAGCGACAGTGCGCACGACCTAGCCATAAGTTCTGCTGCACGCCAGTAGACACCAGTTCAAACACCAGCTCCACCACCTGCAGCTACGTGAAGCACGTCCCTGTCTGGGCCTCAGTTCCTCCTTCTGGGAGATGGGCACGTGACAACGCCCGGCTCACAGAACTGAGGATTTTGGCCGCCTCTAAGCGTGCGAAGGCTGGGAGGGCACTAAGCAAGCACCAGCTGAATACACGTGAGCCATTATCATGAGCGAATCCGATGTTCTGCTGAAGATGCTGAGGCCCAGAGCAAGGCGCAGCAAGCAGGGACAGGCCGACGGTCAACGGCATGCCCCGGGGCGGAGCCCGGAGGCCCAGCCCAGGCTCCGCGCCGCCCAGCGCTGCAGCCCGCCCAGCGCTGCAGCCCGCCCCTCCCCCGCCCGCGCCTAGGGTCCGTACCGGCGGGCGGCCGAGAGCCGGGCGCAGTGCGCTACGCGGGGGTCGGGGCGCCTGCGGAGTGGCGAAGAGCAGCACTTCAGGGTCGCGGGGGCCGGCGGGCGGCGCGGCGGGGGCCTGCGGGGCGCCGACATCGGGCGCGGTGGAGATGATGACGATCTGCGAGGAGTCCAGCAGCCGCAGCGCGCCCGCCCCGAGCAGGGCCTCCAGCGCCGGCGCGTGCTGACCGCCAGCGGGGGCTACGGCCATGGCGCTCACGGCCCGCGTGGCTCCGGGGGCAGGCGGCGGCGGCGGCGCGGGCCCATGACTGCAGGCCGCGGCGAGGGCTGGGGCTCGACCCCACTCCACCCCGGCCGCCGCTGCCTGCAAAGTCCGGGCCGCTTTTACGCGCCAAATCCTTTTTGCCGCGAAAGAGCCACGCGCCGCCGAACGCCACCTCCATTGGCCGGCGAGGCTGTGACGGAGGCGGCTCCGGCGGCAGATATTGGTTGCAGAGTGCGGGGCTGGCGGCCTAGGGCGGGACCCGGGGCGGGGTGGCCAATCCCGGGGCGGGGCGCGCGCAGGCTTTGTCCGGGCGGGGCCGGCGCCGTCCCTGCCTCGCTCGCGCTGTGCCCGGCAGGAGGCGTGGGCCCCGGACCCGCCCCCTTCGCCGCCTACTCGGTGGGTGGCGGGGTCTGGCCGGCGGAACAAACTTTGTACTCGGTTCTGCACGTCCTGCAGTCCCCACATGCCACATGACCCCCAGACTCTCAACCTGTAGCCTCCACCCCTTCAGCTTAGACGCCGGAAGTGGGCTCTTCTGCACTCTTCAGACCCACCTCCAAAGCTCGCTTCAGCCTCATCTCCGGCTCTCAGACCCATTTATTATTCCATTTGCTCACAGATCTTGTGCTCTTCCTTATCCCTGTCACTCGGACGCAAAGCCCAAGAAGGGTGCCAGGAAATGGGTGGGGACGGGAAGGTTTGATGTCAGTCTAGTCTTAGCTGAGATTCCGGAGCCAGCGCCCAGTTTGCGCCCATTCATTTGCTCACTCCACACTACAGTCGCTTGTCTTTAATCCCAGCACGAGGGTATCGGAGGCACACGGATGTTCGCAGTTCAGGCCATCCAGGACTACACAAATGAGATCCTGTCTCAAAACATCAAGAAATGTCTGAGAGCCTGCTCAGTGCCCCATCCTTAGTCCAGACCTTGACTCCTGAGTTAGTGAAAAGGAAAGAAGGGAACAGAGGCAGCAGATGCCTACAACATGAAGAGACTCGGCCATTAAAGTATCTCCATGTTAGGCCTCACTCAGGGGAGTGCAGGGGCATATGGACTTGCGTTTAATCCTGTGGCCCTGGGCTCTCTCCATCAGCATTTCTCATTGGTTGCTCAGGTCAGCCCATGTGACCAGTATTGTCCCCTCTGCTAGGCATCGCGCCAACACTGGGAACAGAGATGTGAAAGGTTTAACAAGACCTACATGCTTCCTGCCTTTGGGGGCAGGGGTAACCACAAGAAGAGAGTAGCTGATAATATTCAAGTTCCCAAGCCCAGTGTAAGCATTGCTTCCTCCACGGAGCTCTCAGCCCAGGGTTACTTCCTCCATTACCCCCCATACTACTTTATCTCTGTCCCAACCCTGACCACAGCAGGGGCTGTTTCTCATACTCTTTCTGGGTAGGAGAGACATGGAGGCTGAGCAAGGACACAAGGAAGCTGTGATTTTCCCCCCAAATACCAGGGCACCTGTTAACTTTGGACCACTTCAGCTTGGTCAATTTAGAATCAATCCTTACCCGCCCTCCACACACACACCTCTTGTTTTTTGTTTTATTTTGTTTTTGGGGTTTGCTTTTTTTTTCGAGACAGGATCTCACTAAGTAGCTCTGGCTGTCTTGGAACTCACTATGTAGATCAGTCTGGCCTCAAACACACAGAAATCTTCCTGCTTCTTCCCGAGTACTGGGATTAAAGGGGCACACCATTATGCCTGGCTCACCCCTTGGGTTTTTTGTTGTTGTTCTTCTTTTAGTTTTTCGAGATAGGGTTTCTCTTAGTATCTCTTTCTGCCCTGGACTCACTCTGTAGACCAAGCTAGATTTTAACTCACAGAGATTCACCTGTCCCTGCCTCTCAAATACTGGGATTAAAGGTGTGGGCCACCACGACCAGTTTACCCCTTTTTTTTGGGGGGGGGGGGGGAAGAGTTGGTTTTTTGAGACAGGGTTTCTCTATGTAGCCCTGGCTGTCCTGGACTCACTTTGTAGACCAGGATGGCCTTTAACTCACAGAGATCCGCCTATCTCTGCCACCCTGGGTGCTGGGATTAAAGGATTGTGCCACCATACCAGGCCTACCCCTTGTGTTTTTTTTTAAAGAATAGAATCTTGCTATGTAGCCCAAGCTGAATCAAGGTAATCTTCTCCTGAGTTCTAGGATTACATGTTTCAGCCACCACACCCAGGTCCAATTTAGAATCTCAAAGAGCCCAGGAATGTTCATTTTTACGAGCAACTTCTCAAGAAATACACTTGTATTTATAGTATTTAGAAGGCCAAGGCCAGAAGAGCTTAAGTCCCAAGATAGCCTGGGCAGCAAAAGTTAATAAATGAAACTTTACAAAAACCCACAAGGAACACTTATGCCCATTCCAGATAATGTGTTGATCTTTGAAAACAAATTGGTATACCTTTACAATAAACATGTGAAGCAGAATAAAAAACTCCAATTCCAACAAATAAATAAATTAATGAAAAAAAAATCCAATTCCTACAGTTGAGTCAGCTGCCCATATCTGAACCTGAGCTGGCAGATGCAGGGAGACAGGAGCTCCAGGCCATCAGTCTGGCCTGCATAAGATCCTGTTTTAAAACAAGCAAATTGCAGTTCCCAAGGATGCTTTTCAATTCAGTTTTGTGTGAAAAATGGGCACCTAGACCTTGCCATGGCTATCTAAAGTTTTCATGAGGATGGAGACATAAGGGACTAGGAAGTATTCTGTGGGCTATTAGGTGGTTTGGAAAGTAGCAAGAATGTCTTTCCTTCCCCCTCTCATGAGCAGTTTGTGAAATTACTCATTGTAAATCCTGGAATGTGTCAGAACTGGGAAGGACCACAGAGAACACATGAGCCTCTTGCTGTACAGATGGGAAAATGAGGCCCACTCAGGGGTGGTGTTTCTGACAGGCTCTGGCCCACATGGCTCTCTGACCTGGGTCTGCTTGTCCCCACCTGTGTGCTGCTCACCCTTCACACCACAGGGGAGAAACCGGGGGCTAGAGCTCATTCAGCAGAGCGAAGCCAGACACTGCTGAAGGGAGAGAGCTTGGTAGTTCCCATTCCGGATGGAGTTTCCTTTCTCCGGGCTTTCCTAAGAGCCATTAAGAGTGACACTTGCTTTTGTAAAGCCTTCTGCTACTCAATAGTCATTCAACAAACACTTACTGAGCATCTGTTATATATCAAGGATCAAGATGGCCTCTGGAGGACGTAATATAATATCCCATTTTATGACGCTTAAACTGACTTTACAAAAAACAAACAAAAAAAGCAAAACAACAACAACAAAAAGCCAGGTGTGGTGGCGCACACCTTTAATCCAGCACTCGGGAGGCAGAGGCAGGCGGATCTTTGGGAGTTCGAGGCCAGCCTGGTCTACAAAGCGAGTCCAGGACAGCCAGGGCTATTATACAGAGAAACACAAAAAAAAAAAAGAAAAAAGAAAGAAAAAGGGGGCAGAACATATGCCAGGCGTGGTGGCACACGCCTTTAATCCCAGCACGTGGGAGGCAGAGGCAGGCGGATCTCTGTGAGTTCAAGGCCAGCCTGGTCTACAGAGTCAGTTCCAAGCCAGTCAGAGCTACATAGTAAGACCCTTTCTTAACAAACAAACAACCTCAAATACAAATGTAAGGTGAGAGAGTTGTCCTCTTTCCCACCAGCCCCCAGGCCCCGAGCAGCAGAAAGGAGTGTTGAGTGAAGACCAAAATTCCCACAGGAAAATAGGGTGAGATAAGGGCTTTTGGATCTGCTAAAAAAAACACAGTGGGCAGCTGAAAAGGGCTGGAAAGATGAGCCTCTGGCCCAGAGCCTAGAAGATCCTGATAAGGCTGTTCTCAACAACAGAAGTTCTCCTGAGGCTGACTGCCATCCAAAAACTAATCCCCACCATCACAGGGCAGTCACTTCAATTGATGGTCTCCTTTCAACCTCATAATCGCAGAAGTGAACCTTATTTATCTGCAGGAAGCAGAAAGGAAGGGTTTCAGAGAGGGTCCCTCACAGCTCAAGGTCACACAGCAAACTGAGGTGGGAACTTAGCCTGTTCTCCTCCAAACTCCAGGGCTGCCCTTGATATTTGCCACTCTCTGACAATGTCCCAGGAACCAGAATTAGGATACAGTGCGTTGTTTCCAAAAGGTATTAGGGTGGATCCTGGCTTGGTTAGGAGGTACCTACACCTACCCCCACCTACACCAACTAGATCTTTAAAGTCCAGGGAGTCCATGGAGGTGGTTGCCCCCAGTCCTGTGTCCTCTACCTGGAGGCATCGCCTTTGGTTCTTTCTGAGATGCAGAATGGGCCAGGTGGTGATGGCGCAAACCTTTAATCCCAGCACTCAGGAGGCAGAGGCAGATGGATCTGTGAGTTCAAGGCCAGCCTTGTCTACAGACTGAGTTCCAGGTCAGCCAGGGCTACACAAGAAACCCTGTCCCAAAAAACAAACAAAGATGCAGAATGGTATAGCAGTGTGTGGCTAGACCTCTCACTCCATGTATTCAAATAGACAAAAAGAGGGACCGTGGCCTGTGTGACCAAGGCTCACATCATCTCGCTTGAGCTGCCATGGCTATCTACTAACCACCTAGTGTGTGTCTGACATTGTAGGAGCCGGGGAACCATGAACAAAACAGATGCATCTGCGACACCTGGAGCCTGCAGGCTAGTGCAAGACTGAAGAATTACTTCCATGGACCTGCACCATATGCTCATTAAGAAGTTTGACAAGTGACAGAGATAATTTAAGGCTATTTATTCCACACAAACCTCCCATAAATATACATTAGCTTTAAAAAAAAAAACCTCTAAACATGAGTGTCCCATCATTACAAGGAATACATAATTGGAAGAAATGTCTCTATGGTGACTTCATGTTATTAAGGGGCACAGAGACATCCATTGTTGAGTCCTGGCAGAAGGCAGTGGGGAGTTTTGCATCTGCGACTCCTCGTTCCTCTTGAGTGATCCCATGATGATACACTGACTGGCAGTTTACTGTCCCTAGAGATGTTCTGTCACCATGCCAGCTCTGGTTGAGTAGGCCCCCTACCCACTGGAGAGGTGGTCTCATACAAAGGCAAGCCTTCAGAGCCAGGCAGACCCCAGCTCATCCTGGCTGGCTGACCAGGGCAGTGCCTTACTTCTCAAAGGGCTGCGCTTGCCCCAGCCCTGGAATGTGGGGAACAGTTCTAAGACGGGTGACAGGGTCAGATGAAGAAACAGGAAGTACAGTTGTCAGACTGGCCCACAGAACGGTTTAATTTAAAAATTCAAGCACCTGGCTTTCTGATAAAACCATCAATAGAGTCTTGGGACGCAGCTCAGTTGAGGAGGATGCTCGACTAGCATTCACAAAGTCCAGAGGTCCGTCCCCAGCTCTGTATAAGACTGGCTGTGGTGGTGCACACCTGTAATTCCAGCACTAGAGAGGCAAAAGCAGAAGGATCAGAAGGGTGAACTTATCCTTGGCTACATAGCAAGTTCGGGGCTAGCCTAGGCTACATGAGACCCTGTCTCAAACAAGATGAAACAAACAAACAAAACAAAACCCGTAAGCCGGGCGGTGGTGGCGCACGCCTTTAATCCCAGCACTTGGGAGGCAGAGGCAGGCGGATCTTTGTGAGTTCGAGGCCAGCCTGGTCTACAAAGTGAGTCCAGGACAGCCAAGGATACACAGAGAAACCCTGTCTCGAAAAACCAAAAAAAAAAAACAAAAAAAAAACAAAAAACAAAACCCGCAGTGATTGGCGATACTAATGAGGCCATTGAGGTGCTAAGCAGTACCTGTGTTCCTCTCCTGGTCACCACATTCACTTCCCTCTGTGACTGTGACCATACTTCCCCTGTTGTTCCCTGTGAGTCTGAAACTCCTCATGCATCGTGCCTTGTAGGGCACAGAAGGAGCCCCTGTAAATGTCCCAAAGCTATTTATATTGCTTGGGCACCAACTGGTTCCATTGCAGCTCCTCTCCTCTGCAGGTCATGAAGGATAATATATGGACATGGGGATAAAAGGAAAGTAAACATTCCTGTTGTCACTGTGTGACCCTGGCCATCAGTCAGCCCATATGTTCAGTAAGATAAACTTCTAAAGGATCATGCCTTTTCTAGGAGAGAGGAAAAACCAAACAGAGTGGCTTCATGCCTGCCCTGACAAGGACCACATGAATGAGGTAGGAGATAGAGCCAATGGCTCTGATCCTTCATCTGTAAATGGGGATAATAAGATAATGACAATAATAATAATGTTTGTCTGATAGAGCTGTTGCCATAGTGATAGAGCTGTTGCCATAGTGAATGAGCTATGGGATGCTTAGAATTCTACCTTATGTGCCAAGAGTACTCAATGCAATGCCAGCTGCTATTAAGGATGAAGATGAGCCGGGCGTGGTGGCACATGCCTTTAATCCCAGCACTCGGGAGGCAGAGGCAGCAGATCTCTGTGAGTTCGAGGCCAGCCTGGTCTACAGAGTGAGTTCCAGGACAGCCAGGGCTACACACAGAGAAACCCTGTCTCGAATAACAAAACAAAACAAAAATTTAAAAACCTTTTAAAATAATGAAAGAACGGAGATGAAGCCAGTGAGATGGCCTGCTGATCAGCCTGAGATGTTGAGTTTAGTTAGCAGAAGGATCTGTAGAATCCAGATCAA
>CAJQZJ010027415.1:5482151-5492382 GCA_907164525.1 Lophiomys imhausi | reverse complement strand
GAGAGGGTCTTTCTAAAAATATATATAAACATTTAGATAGAGATAGATATATAGATATAAATAAATAGATCTAGAAGTATAAAATGGAGGTGAGCCAACCTGAACAATGAAGGTGTACAGATGGTGTATACTTATAATCCATGCAGCATGGGCTACATGAGACCCCAACTCAAACACACATCCATGTTTACACATGCACACTCAAACACACACACTCGTATGTGCACACATACACTCATGCATGTACACACACACTCATGAAAGCACATACATACACTCATGTGTGTACACAAACACACTCATGTATGTACATGCACACACACATGCATGTACACACTCTCATGTATATACATACACACACACATTCTCATGCATGCATACACACATTTGATGGAGACTGAGGCAGCTTCTCTACCTTCTCACCTTGAGTTTTCCACAAAGGAAAATAAAAATGACTCTTGTCCACTGGAGAATAGGAGAGTTGTCTGAAATAGCCTTGGGTTCTACCTCTCAAACTCTGTGAGGCGCAGAGAGGCCCAGGGACAAGGAGGGAAAATACGTTTGGAGGACAATGGAATGAGACAACCCCCTATTCCTGATCCTGGACTTTTCTGAGGTGAGCAGGACGGAAACAAAGGGTTTCGGTATCTGAAGCTGACCTTGAATTCCTGATCTCTGGTCTTCTCTTCCTAAATGGTAGGATTGTAGGTGTGCACACCATATCTGGGTCCTGAAACTTTTTCATATTTTAATATCTCTGAAGTTTTTTTAAGTCTCCTTTTCCTCTCCCCCACTCCTCCTCTAATTCTCCCCTTCCTCTTTCCTGTCTGAGGATAAGAAGCCTTGGGCTTGTCACACCCTAGGCGTGCCCTGCTACTAAGCTACACCTCCAGCCCCTCTCTTCCTTTTTAGGGAATGAAAATAATGACATATCTTAGATCTTGAATGGCATCTTAGAGGGGGTGAGCTACAGTGTACAGCAAGTGGGCCCGGGGTGGGGGTGGGGACAACAGTGAGTGAAGCTGTGCTCAACCTATGCCAGACTGCTTTCCATCCCTAGTACACATATATGAAGGGTCCAGCACTTGTCATATCATATGCCCTCGGGCTACCACCAAGGTCTTCAGCAGCAGCAGAGGCTGGCCACAATGGAGCAATCAGCTCTTCTTTCTTTTTGTAGCTGACACCTGCATTAGGGCCCCAGGTTGACAGGTCCATGGCAAATGCAGCGACGGAGAAGTAGGGAGGCCAGGGCACTGGGAGAGAAAGAATTTTTATAATATATTAAGATATTCAGAGAAAGAAATAGAGCCCTCCACCCCCCACTCTGCCCACACACTATTTTTAAATTAAAAAAAAAAATGTCTTCTGGAAGCCAGAGTTATATATATGCCAAACAGGCCAGGAAACCCAGCAGGCCTCCTGGAGCTGGCAATGAACCGAAACAGGAGCATTGTGTCCAGGCCACTGGCTGGCTGAGGGGGGCATTGTTAGGGCCTGGCCTTGTCTGGGAAGAGGGGAGTGAAAAGGGCAGGGGGAGTGTGTCCCCATGACTCCCTGGGGAGCAATGACAATCAAGGCCAGCTGCAAAGCCTGGCATGCCAGGGGCCTGGTAGGCAGCTGGCCTCAGAAGGCCCATAAAGGGCAGGAGAGGATTGAAGAGGAACAGGGGAGGGGCACAAGGTCCAGGCCTATCTCTTGGCTGGAAGGAAATTCTAAAGTGGAGAAACATGGGGTTACTGAGCACACCCTCCTCTCCCACCCTTCCTGGTCCTAGGTCACTATGCCATTCTCCAAGGACACCCCAGATTCCTCCACTCTTACTTTACTACCAGCATCCACCTAACCTTGTTCCAGCACACCCTGACCCACGGGGCTCTGTTCCTCACATGAAGATAGAAAAGTCTTTCCCACTGGCGTCCCTTAGGCCTGCCAAAGGCAAGTGTGTGACAAACTAGAGGAGTGGAGCCAGCACCTGCACCTCAGCTGGCTTATAACCCACAGCTTTTCCTATGTTGCACTCGCTGCAGGTATCCAGGTGATTCTTAGGCTCACCATACCTTTGAAGTTATAGAAGTTTTTTTATTTTTGGTTTGAATTTCTGTTGTTAAGACAGGGTCTCAGGACTCAGGAGGCAGAGGCAGGCCGATCTCTGTGAGTTCGAGACCAGACTGATTTACAAAGTGAGTTCCAGGACAACCCTTACTGTTACACAGAGAAACCCTGTCTCAAAAAAAAAAAAAAAAAAAATGACAGGGTCTCACTATGTAGCCCAGGCTGGCCTGTAATTCAATATGTCTTCCAGCCAGCCTCAAGCATGTGGTCTCTGCCTCCTGAATGTTAGAGTTACAAGTTACTTTTTCTTTCTTCTATTATTTTATTACTTTCTAGTTTATTGGCTGTTTTTTTGTTTTTTGAGATAGGGTCTTTTTACTGGCATGTCTCGACTTTGTGATCCTCCTGCCTCAGAGTCCTAGGGTTTTATATATATACATTTTAAAGGATTTTATTTACTTATTTATTTGTAAAATTTTTAAAGGTTTATTTGTATTATTTTATGTGTATAAGTGTTTTCCCTTCATGTATGTCTCTGGCCACATGTGCTGGTGCTGGAGCTTGAGGTGGCGAACCTCCATGTGGGTGCTGGGAATGGAACCCAGGTCCTTTACAACAACAGCAGGTGTTCTTTACCCTAGGGCCAACTCTCCAGCCCCAACTTTATTTGTTTTTGTTTTGTTTTGCATTTGTGTTTTTGAGTCGGGATTTCATTATATAACTTTGACTGGATTAGAACTTGCTATGTAAACCTGGTTGGTTTCAAACTTGGAAGAGACCTGCCTAAACGTGTGGGCCACTGCCACCATGCCTACAATGATAATAACCTAAAACAGTAAAAGGAACGTATATTCCTAAGTCACAAGTAGGCAAAGTGACAATTTCTGCACCACTGAGCTACATCCCTGGCCCAAAAAGAATTTTTTTATTTTATTTTTTTGGTTTTTCGAGACAAGGTTTCTCTGTGTAGCCCTGGCTGTCCTGGACTCACTTTGTAGACCAGGTTGGCCTCGAACTCACAAAGATCCGCCTGCCTCTGCCTCCCCAGTGCTGGGATTAAAGGCGTGCGCCACCACCGCCCAGCTGAATTTGTTTATTTTTTTTTGTTTTTGAGACAGAGTCTCTCTACAGAGCCCTAGCTGTTCTGGAACTCATTACATAGAGCAGTCTGGTGTTGAACTCACACCTCCCAAGTACTGAGATTAAAGGTGTGTGCCATCACACCAAGCCCCCCCAAAAATTTTATTTTTAATTTTGTGTATATCTGGTGGGGAGGTGCATGCATGAGAGTGAGGGTGCTCATGGCATCTGATATGGGTGCTGGGAACGGAACTCAAGAGCAAGAGCATTGCGGGCTCTTAATCACTAAACTGCTTGGTTTTTCTTTTTGTTTTTGTTATTGTTTTGTTTTGGAGATGGTCTCACGTAGTCCAGACTGGCTGTCCTGGTTAGTTGCTTGTCCACATGACACAAACTGGAGTCACCTGGGAAGAGGAACCTTAACTGAGAAAATGTCTCCATCAGACTGGCCTGTGGGTGTATCCACTGGGCACGTTGTCTTGATTAGTGACTGACCTGAGAGGGCCAGTGCCATCCCTGGGCAGGTGGTCCTACAGTGTGTAAGAGAACAGACAGAGCAACCCGGAAGGAAGCAGCATCCCTCCAGGCTTCTCCTTCACTTTCAGCCTTTCATTCCTGCCTGACTTGTGTGGCCTAGGTAGTTAGAAGATAAAATAAATGCTTTCCTCCCCAAGTTGCTTTTGGTCATGGTGTTTTATCACCAAGATAGAAATCTAAGACACTGGCCTCAAACTCACTGTGTGTAGCAGAGGATGATCTCGAACCCATGATTCACCTTCCTCTAGCTCCTGAATGCTGAAATTACATGGGCAACAGAAATTACGCTCTTCCAGGGCTGGGATGTAGTTCAGTTGTTAGACCGCGTGTCTTCCAGGCAGGGCTCAGAGCCCAGCACCGCCCACAGACACACGTAGGAATCCATGTTCCTATGCTCTGCTTGCTGTCTTCTCTAAGACTTTGTGTCTATTACACCATGAAGTCATAGTTTGGGGATATTCCATTAGATCTTTTTGGGTTTTGTTTGTTTGTTGGTTTTTGAAGGGGGTGTTTGGGGCTTTTTGCGTGCTTGTTTGTTTTTGGTTTGCTTTTGTTCTTGAGACAGGCCTGCTCTGTTAATCCTGGCTCTATGTGCTTTATTGCATGGGTTTTGGAAACAACACTCTGAGACGGGACCATAAGCTCCCACAGATGCCAGAGGAATTCAGGACATAGCAGAGGCACTCCAAAAGAAGTATCTAAAGAGCTGATGTGGCCTGGCCCTGGTCCTGACGCTCAGCTGACACCCAGCCCACAGGGAGAAGCCTGGAAGAGTAAAGAGAACAAAGACCATGACTGACTCACACCAGGACCTGTGTGCAGTTCTGCCTGCTCTGTCTAAGTCACGACTTCCACGGAGTTCTTGAGCAGAGCAGGTGCAAAGAACAGGGTCCCCGTGTTTAGATTTCTCAAACCAACACTCAGAAGAGAGCTCGGCTTTCCTTTGTCCTCTTCTGACTCTGCTAAACATCAAAACCCTGGCTCCAAAATGCCCTTAAAGGCTGAGTAAGACACTCTCTCCCTAGGAATCTGAAACAAGACAAGGAAAGGGGGGAGGAACCCTTTTCCTTTTATAAATATGCTCTAATTTGTCAACGAAAAGGGTGATCTGAAGTCAAAGCTTGTCGTGACATGGGCTTCGTTCTGGGAGGCAGAACATGGTGTTCTGATTTAGGAGAACGAAGGGTTCAAAGCCTGCTTCTTATAAACCAACACAGTCACAGAGTGGTAAAAGAACAACGTGGAAAAAGAGGCTGTTGCCAGGATCCTTTCTGAAGCCTGGATGTGGAAGGCTTGAGTGGATAGCATCAAACATGGGCAGTTTCTTGGCATCTCTGTCTGCAAATCGCTGCTCTCACATGGGCTTGCTTAACGATCTCTAATCTGAGATGGAGAAGCAGAAGGGTCCCCAATTAATGTCATCCTTCCCCTTCACGTGGAAGTCTGATCACTTAAAAAAAAGATTTATTTTTGGCGTGTTTGTGTATACACACACACACACACACACACACACACACACACACACACACACAAAGATTTATTATATATACAGTGTTCTGTCTGCATGTATGCCTACAGGCCAGAAGAGGACACCAGATCTGATTATAGATGGTTGTGAGCCACCATGTGGTTGCTGGGAATTGAACTCAGGTCCATTGGAAGAGCAGCCAGTGCTCTTAACCGCTGAGCCATCTCTCCAGCCCCACAGAATATGTTTTTAAAATTTATTTTGTGGCTGGACATGGTGGTGAAGAGCAGAGGCACATGGATCTCTATGAGTTCAAGGCCACCCTGGTCTATAAAGTGAGTCTAGGACAGCCATGGTTACACAGAGAAACCCTCTCTTGAAAAAAAAAAAGTATTATTTTGTGTATATGGGTATGTGTGGGTGTTGTGCCTGCTTTTACATCTGTCCACCATGTGCATGCAGTGCCTCAGAGAACCAGAAGAGAGCATTTCATGCCCTGGAACTGAAGTAACAGTTGTGTGGTATCATGTGGGTATTGAGAATCAACTGAGCCATCTCTCCCGCCCTTCAAAGTTTCACTTTATATAGAATATTAATCAGAAAGAAGCCAAACACACAGATGAGGAGCAATGTCAAAGAGTCAAGATAAATGGAATATAAAGGTTTACAGAAGGCTGTGTAGCTCTGAAAGTGCTAGAAGCCAGGGGTGGAGCAAAGGGGGAAAGTTAAGAGCTTTGTCATGAAAGCATGAGGATGGGAGTTAGGATCTCCAGTATCCATGTAAAACCCAGGCACAGTGTAGTGTGCATCTGTGATCTCTGCACTAAGGAGACAGAGATAGAGGCTCCCTGGCCAGCTAACCTAGCTGAATTCCTGAGCTCCAGGTTCAGTAAGACTGAGAGGTCCTGTCTCAAAAATAAAGTGGAGAGAAACTGAGGTAGATACCTAATGTAGGCCTCTGACCTCCAGGCATACACACACACACACACACACACACACACACACACACAGGAACATACATGTGAACATGCATGTTCACACATGTGCATGCATACACATTCAGAAGAGTGGGGGGTATTTTTATAGTGGGTGTCCCTGGCAAGGGGGTACTTAGAACTGAGCTTAGGTAAAGGAGTCTGACTTTTTTTCCCCTGTTATGCAATTGTTATACAGCTTGATGGTTTGTTTTGTTTGAGACAGGGTCTTCTTATGCAACCCTGCCTGGCCTGCAACTTATTATGTAGATCAAGTTGGTCTCCCAACTCACAACCCTGCCTCTGCTTCCCAAGTGCTGGGATTAAAGGAGTGTACCACCTTCGTGTTTTATACTCTGTGTGTGTGTGTGTGTGTGTGTGTGTGTGTGTGTGTGTGTGTGTGTGAAGCTTTTTGAGACTAGGTCTCTCATATAGTGCCAGCTCCTGCCTCTGGAAATCGAGGATTACAGGAATGTACAGGAATACGACACCATGCCTAATGTAGGCTACATAGTGAATTGTACACACGGGGAAAGTAAAAGGCCAAACATGGTGATACATATCTGTAGCCATAGCATTCAGGAAGTGGAAACAGAAGGATCAAGAATTTAAGGCCAGCCTCAGCCCCATAGTTGAATTTGAGGCTAGCCTGGGCTAAACCCTGTCTTAAAAAAACAAAAATCAAGGCCCCCCAAAGGGAGAAAGTTAATTAAATAATACAATTTTTTTTTTTTGGTTTTTCGAGACAGGGTTTCTCTGAATATCTCTGGCTGTCCTGGACTCGCTTTGTAGACCAGGCTGGCCTCGAACTCACAAAGATCCGCCTGCCTCTGCCTCCCAAGTGCTGGGATTAAAGGCGTGCGCCACCACCGCCCGGCAATAATACAATTTTTTAAAGTTCTGCATGGCAAAAGACTTCATACAAATGTAGCAGGCGGTTACTAACTGCAGATTAATCCACTATGCTCTTTCAGGGAGTCACCTTCAGGAACGGCAGTAGCTCCTTCCTATGTGCCAATGGCCCTTTGCCAATCCCTATACACAGATCGTAGAAAATGGAGGCTCAGCTAGGAAGGAGTGAAGTTGGGCTCTTCCCAGAGCTGCTGAAGATAGGCTCCAAGCCTCTCTGTGGGGACCACCCTGCCTTCCTCCCTGGAGTGTGCAGTTGGAGGCACCAGATGCTCTGGCAAGATCCAGAGAGATGCCATCTGTGAGGGAAACCTATTCTTAGAGAGCAGAGCCAGTCGGTGGTAGAGCCGGCCACCCCCGGCAGTGGAGGAGGGATGTCAGGGCAGGAGGCCAAGGCTGGCTGGGTAGAAGGGCAGGCTGAACACAGGGCACAATGATTTCTTACAACCAGATTCCTCCTGCATTTGTTCTACTGGGAGTAAGAGCGATGCTCACTGAATACTCTCTTCACATGTATCACGTAGCTCCTCCAGACACCATGAGGTGTGTGTTTTCACAACACCTCCTTTACAGATGCAGCACAGATAGCTAACTCACTCAACAGGCCAGGCCTTGAGCCTGGACATGCTGGTTCTAAAGCCCTTGTCCCTTGCATAGTGCTCTTAGTCTACTGACCAGCATCCAGTTTTAATTGGGGTTCCCCAAATAATACACCCCAAGGGAAGGATTTGAGTGCAAGTGACAAAGTGGGAAGTGGTCTGAGGACCCAATCAATGGCCGAGGCGTGAGGGAGATAGCTTTTACCGTGGCCACCTGAAGTCCAATCCTGCTAGGAGCTACAGCAGGCAACACACACACAGAGTGTATGCAAGGGAGCTGCTCGTGGTGGTATTTCTTAGTGCTGCTCAAGGGGTATATTAATCCCCAAAACTTCATGCCTGCTGCAAAGTAGTAAAGCAGGCCCCCAGGGATGGGAGTCCTGAGGCCGGGGGATACAGGAATGGCAATTGGAGAAGCCAGGTGTGAACAGAAGAGAGAATGGCAGGGCTCCCCACCATCTGCGAGAATAAACCTGCCTGCCAATGGTCAGCCTTCCCACAATCTCAAGGGCTTGTCTTCCGGTGCAAGCAGAGTAAGAAGCTCTTCAAAACCTTCCGCTCTGAACCTGCAGTAAAGCTGCTGCAGCTGAGAGCACTGGGGGAGTCAGACAGACCCCACCTCCGCTAACACCAGTGACTCTTCAGCTACCTGGAACAACCCTAGGCTCCATCATTCACCACTCCCTCAGCACTTTGGCTGGGGTTCATAGTGCAGCACCCACAGCATGGGGAACTTGGAGGACATCCAGACTCTTGGACCCATTCCTGACCCCCTGGGCCATAATTTGTATTGTATTCATTTGTTTGTTTTTGAGATAGGGTCTCATGTGGTCCAGGCTAGTGTCCAACTAGCTATGTATGTAGCAGAATATAACCTTGAACTCCCCCCATCCTCCTGCCTCTACTTCCCAGAGGCTGTGAATATAGGCAAGTGTCCCCATGCCTGGCCAGAATCTGCATGTTTTTTTTTTTTTTGAAAGGGGAAGTTTTTATTTATTTATTTTTAAAAGATTTATTTATTATGTATACAGTGTTCTGTCTGCAGGTATATCTGCAGGCCAGAAGAGGGCACCAGATTTCATTATGGATGGTTGTGAGCCACCATGTGGTTGCTGGGAATTGAACTCATGAAGGCATGACCTCTGGAAGAGCAGCCAGTGCTCTTAACCGCTGAGCCATCTCTCCAGCCCCCAGAGTCTGCATGTTGATAAGCTCTCCAGTGACTCATGTAGATTTCTACTAATCATTTTAAATACATTAAAAGACAAGAGGAGAGCAGGGTGTGGTGTCGCACGCCTTTAATCCCAGCGCTTGGGAGGTAGAGGCAGGTGGATCTGTGAGTTCAAGGCCAGCTTGGTCTACAGAGTGAATTAGTTCCAGGACAGTCAGGGATACACAGAGAAACCCTGTCCTGAAAAACAAAACAAAACATAAAAAAACCCCAAAACAACAAAACAAAAAGACATGAAGGGTGTCTTATAAGTAATATACCTCTCTAAACCACGGTCTCAAATTGGTAGCCTCTGGACCAGGGTTTTCTGAGTTGTTTCCAGACTAATGTTTTTTGTTTTTTTTTTTAATTGTGCTTGGCACACAATTCTGGATTTCACTGTGACCCATTCCCCTTGTGGCATAGCACCCCAAGACCTCCATTTATGCCACCAAGAGCTCCTGTGTGTGTCTGGGTTGGCTTCATATGCCAGATCCTATACACAATGATTACAAAACATAGCTGAGGTTTTTTAGATTTAAAGTGAGGAAACACGGGCTTAGAAATCAGGCAGACAGTTTAAATCATCCTGAGGCCATATCATAGTAGCCATGTTACTTGGGGCAAGTTACCACATATCTGATGTCAGTTTCCCCATCTGGAAAACATGGATCAACACATATCCTTGTAAGGTGACTGTGTATTAAAGATAATCATGTGCAAAGCAGTCAGGAGAAAACAAAAACTTGCTATGCAGAAGTAGCTGGTGGTAGTGGCGCAGGTGTGGTAAAGCATCTGAAGCAGGCGTCCTCGCTTAGGAGGCTTGAGGCCTGAGAGGTGGAAAGCCTTTTCCCGGGGACGCTTCACCGAGGGGGTGCTGGGCTCAGACTATGTCTTTAGATCCAGATTTCCATTGTATACTCAAATCTTCTGTGAGGATAGCTACGCTACTTGGTACATGTAGAACACACTGCTAGTGTTAAAGAGGCAGGACAAGAAAAGGTGTCGTTAATCCTTGATAATAATACATGCGGCAATGACAAGGTTTTGGAAATACTGAGTTAAAGTACATGATTAAGGTCTGAGGCTGGAGAGACAGCTTAGCAGTTAAGAGCACTTAGTTCACCAGGCAGTTGTGGCGCATGCCTTTAATTCCAGCACTGGGGAGGCAGAGGCAGGAGGATCTGTGAGTTTGAGCCCAGCCTGGTCTACAGGGCGAGTTCCAGGACAGCCTGGAACATTAGGTGCTCTTGCAGAGGACCAAGGTTCAGTTCCCACGTGGTAGCTCACAACATCCATACCTCTAGTTCCAAGGAATCCAGCACCCTCTGCTGACATCTGCTGGTACCAGGCACACACACACACACACACACACACACACACACACACACACACACAC